>LR738714.1:606557533-606605295 GCA_902687465.1 Secale cereale | reverse complement strand
TATATATATATCCTAAATGAAGGTAAACCAAGTGTGAAGGCTTTGCAAATGTAACGCCACGAGAAACACTTCAAACAAGGATTTGGTGGTGGCGTTACCCACCGTATAGGAAGTATTAGAACCAAACACGGCGCACAATTATCGTGGCGCTCCGAAGTCAAATTCCGTGTTAATGTATTCACACTTAGAATGTAAGTCTTCATTGATTGAAGATATACTCTACTTCGTGTGTTGCACATCTAAGTCATCAATATGCATAAGTGCTAGGATGTGTGCCTGATTACAGGACATTTGAGGATTCTAAGATATTTAGCTCACACCGCAACTTGCAAAACCTTTTCTCATCCAAGGGCTTTGTGAAGATATCTGCCAGTTGCTCTTCAGTGTTGACATGTATGATATCAATATCTTCCTTCATGACATGATCTCTGAGAAAGTGATGACGAATTTCAATGTGCTTTGTCTTCGAGTGCTAAACTGGGTTGTTGTCAATCTTGATAGCGTTTTCATTATCGCAGTAGAGTGAGACATGCTTCAGATGGACGACATAGTCCTTGAGCGTTTGCTTCATCCAGAGAAGCTGAGCGCAGCAAGATCCAGCAGCAATGTATTCAGATTCAGCAGGGGAGAGTGATACACAGTTCTGCTTCTTTGAAGACCAACAGACAAGAGATCGTCCTAGAAAGTGACATGTGCCTGATGTAGACTTGCGATCAACTTTGTCACCAGCATAATCAGCATCTGAGAATCCAACTAGATCAAACTCTGAGCCCTTTGGATACCATAATCCTAGTGTTGGGGTGTAAGCCAAATATCGAAGTATTCGCTTCACAGCTAAGTGATGCGACTCCTTTGGTGCCGCTTGATATCGAGCACACATGCAAACACTAAGCATGATATATGGCCTAGATGCACATAAATAAAGTAAAGAACGAATCATGGAGCGGTATACCTGTTGATCAAACTCTTTACCATTGGCGTCGGGACCCAGATGGTGTTTAGCAGGCATAGGCGTCGAGTACCCTTTGCAGTCTTGCATTCCAAACTTCTTCAGTCAGTCTTTAAGGTACTTCTCTTGAGATATGAAGATGTCGTTGCTTTGCTGACGAATTTGAAGACCAAGGAAGAACTTCAGCTCACCCATCATGGACATCTGATATTGCTCTTGCATCATGTGACCAAACTCTTCACTGTATCCTTTGTCAGTGCAGCCGAAGATAATGTCGTCCACATAGATTTGGCAGACAAATAGTTCATCATCATATGTCTTCGTGAAGAGTGTGGGATCTAGGGATCAAGGTTTGAAGCCTTTGCTCTTCAGGAAGTCTTTGAGTGTGTCATACCAAGCACGAGGCGCTTGTTTGAGGCCATACAGTGCCTTGTTGAGTTTGTATACCATATCAGGACGTTTTGGATTTTCAAAGCCAGGTGGTTGTGCAACATACACCTCTTCTTCAATCCTTCCGTTGAGAAAGGCACTCTTTACATCCATTTGATATAGAAGTATGTTGTGATGATTTGCATAGGCTAGCAGTATACGAATAGCTTCAAGTCTAGCCACAGGAGCAAATGTTTCATCGAAGTCAATCCCTTAGACTTGAGTGTATCCTTGAGCAACGAGACGAGCTTTGTTTCTGACCACTTGACCATGCTCATCTTGCTTGTTGCGATAGATCCATTTTGTGCCTATTATGTTGTGCTTACGAGGGTCAGGACGCTTGACAAGTTCCCACACGTTGTTCAGCTCAAACTATTGAAGCTCTTCTTGCATTGCTTGAATCCATTCGGGTTCCATAAAAGCTTCATCAACTTTCTTGGGTTCAGATATTGAGACAAAAGCAAAGTGCCCACAGAAATTTGCAAGCTGTGTTGCTCCTGAACGAGTAAGTGGACCAGGAGCATTTATGTTGTCAATTATCTTCTCAACTTGTACTTCATTTGCAACACGAGGATGAGTTGGACGAAGATTTTGCTCTTGCTGTACATTGTCATCGTCAGGAGGGTTGTCTTCAGGCTGAGCATTGTCGTCAGGTTGATTTGGAGAAGAAATGATGAATTCCTCGTCAGGTTGTGCTTCAGAAGGCATGATCTCACCGGTTCCCATTAGATTGATAGATTCATTTGGTGAAGCCTCATCTAGCACATTTGGTAGGATCTCTCTTTGTGAACCATTTTTTTCATCAAACCGCACATCCACAGTTTCAACTACTTTATAGAGAAAGATGTTGAAGACTCTGTAGGAGTGTGAGTCCTTTCCATATCCGAGCATGAAGCCTTCATGTGCTTTTGGTGCAAACTTTGACTTGTGATGTATCCTTGATCCAGCACTTAGCTCCAAATACTCTGAAGTAACTTACGTTAGGCTTCTTTCTAGTGAGGAGTTCATAGGACGTTTTCTTCAAAAGCTTGTGAAGATAAACACGGTTGATGATATGGCATGCAATATCAATAGCTTCGGGCCAGAACCTTCTTGGTGTCTTGTATTCATCGAGCATCGTTCGAGCCATCTCAATTAGAGTTCTGTTCTTGCGCTCAATGATCCCATTTGTCTGAGGTGTATACGGGGCGGAGAACTCATGAGTGATTCCCATTGTATCCAAATAAAGATCACGGCCGATGTTCTTGAACTCAGTGCCATTGTCACTTCTGATATGCTTGATCTTGACACCATAGTTGTTCATGGCACGGTTGGCGAAGCGTCTGAAGACATCTTGCACTTCAGTCTTGTAGAGTATTATGTGCACCCATGTGAAGCAGCTCGAAGGGTTTGGATGTCGTCATGATTGTCTTCGATGGATGCTTGGGCCTAGTCATCTTCCCAGCTTCACAGGCACCACATAGATGATCTTTCTTGAACTTGACGTCCTCGATGCCTACGACGTGTTTCTTCTTTGCGAGAGTGTGCAAGTTCCTCATGCCGGCATGTCCTAGCCTCCGATACCAGAGCCAGCACTCTGAAGCTTTTGCTAGAAGACATACGGCTATCTACGGTCCAGCTGAGAAATCTACCATATACAGATCACCTTTTCTGCATCCTTCAAATACTAAAGACTTGTCAGATTCCATTAGTACAAGGCAACGAAATTTACCAAATATCACAATCATGTTTAAGTCACAAAGCATTGAGACAGACATTAAGTTGAAACCAAGAGATTCAAGAAGCATGACTTTATCCATGTGCTGATCTCTTGAGATTGCAACTCTACCTAGACCCAACACTTTGCTTTTACCAGTATCAACAAATGTGATGTGACTCTTGGTAGATGGACGTAAGGTTGAGTCCATGAGAAGATTTTGATCTCCAGTCATATGATTTGTGCATCCGCTGTCTATAATCCATTCTAAAGACTTTGGTGTCACTCCCTACAAAGCAGTTAGGAGGATAGGCTTCACCAAAAGCCATTATGAAGCATAAACATTTGGCGTATAAGTGGATTATGAAAGCTTAGATCCAAGTTAGGACTGATAAGATGATTAGCAAGTGATTCATGAGCAGAATGAGCAGTAAGTCATTTGGGCATTTGATCTTGTGCCCAACAAGTGTTTTAGGTCCCCAGCAATATCATCAAACGCCTTTGATTTTCGGCTGGAGACCTTTCCCTGTAAGAGAAAGTTAGTTCTTCTTAACCACCCACATCTTCAGGGGTGGCTTAGAAGCAATGAGTCTAAGAGCAGCATCTGAGAATTTTGGCTTTGAAGCCCTAGCAAATAATCTTGCAGGAGGAGAATAATACTCATAAGAATAAGCAGAAAAATTCTTTGTTTTATGAATATAGCGGTTTGACGAAACACGCTCATATTCATGGGTCTGAGTATGGTTTCCCTCCAAAACATTCGCGTTAGGGTGACTCAGGTGAGTCCTTTGTCTGTATGAAGCCTTAGGACCATATGAAGCCTTTGGTCTGGGGTTTGTCTTCTTCCCAAGAGGTGTCATGATGACATTTGCTGGAAGTTTCTCAAGACAACCTTTGGGTACCCACATCTTCATAGGTGGCCCGTTCCTACCGTTAGTACCAATGTACCTGGCAAACACTTCACCATTTTGATTCTTAAACAGTTTATAGTTTGCATCAAAGGATTCATCAATGATAAGAGGATTAGCACAAGTGAAGCCAGATAGGGTAGATGGATCCACTGAAGGTTCCTTTGCAGCGACCCATGTGGTTTTGGGATACTGCTCAAGCTTCCAGTATGAACCATCAACATTCATTTTCCTGTCGAACCCAACACCCTCTTTCCTAGGGTTTCAGTTCAGTATCTGCTTTTTGAGGACATCACATAGAGTCTGATGCCCTTTGAGGCTTTTGTACATCCCTATTTCAAGCAAAGTCTTCAACCTAGCATTTTCATCAGCAATAGTAGTGGTATCCTCAGCAGAGGGGTTAGTTACCACATCAGTAGTCGAAGATATTGCAACAGTGGCAGTAGTAGAACATTCAGCAACAGATGTAGCGTTATCACGCTCAATGCATTTTAGACATGGTGGTTCAAACTCTTCGTGAGTGGAGCTGGTCAGTTGTGCGTGGAGTGACTCATTTTATTTTTGAAGATCTTCATGAGCCGCTTTCAATTTCTCAAGTTCTCGCTTCCTTTGAATGTAATCGTGGGAAAGCTTTTCATGAGTTTTTGAGAGCGATTCATAAAGACCTTCAAGTTCCTTGTACTTAACATGAAGATTTTTTATGTCTTCAATTAAGGACTGAGAACGGGTCATTTCCGCGTCCAACAGGTCATCGCTTTTGTCTAACAGTTTTTGAATATGTTCCATGGCTTTCTGCTGTTCAGTGGCAATTTTAGCAAGTGTTTTGTAGCTAGGTTTTGATTCACAATCAGAGTCATCTTCACTAGATGTTTGAAAGTAAGTGTCGCGTGATTTTACCTTGGCACCGCGTGCCATGAAGCAGTAGGTGGGAGCAGAGTCGTCGTCCTCATCATCAATGTTGGGGACGGGGCCATTGTCTTCAGTGTTGAAGATGGACTTGGCAACATAGGCAGTGGCTAGAGCCAGACTTGCAGCACCAGAATCAGACTCCTCCTCAGACTCCACCTCCGCTTCTTCAGAAGCAGACTCCTCCTCTGAATCCATCTCCTTGCCAACAAACGCATGAGCCTTGCCAGATGAATTCTTCTTGTGTGATGAATACTTTGATGAAGACTTTGAGTATTTCTTCTTTTTCTTGTCATCAGAATCATATTCCTTGCTCTTCTTCTTCTTCTCATTGTCCCACTGAGGACACTCAGAGATATAGTGACCAGGTTTCTTGCACTTATGACATGTTCTTTTCTTGTAGTCATGGGTAGAAGCTTCATCATTTCTTGAACTGGATCGTGAAGACTTTCTGAAGCCTTTCTTCCTAGTGAATTTCTAGAACTTCTTCACAAGCATGGCAAGCTCCTTTCTAATGTCTTCAGGATCATCAAAACTACAGTCAGATTCTTCTTCAGATGAAGAAACAGTCTTTGCCTTTAAGGTGCAAAATCGACCATAGTTGGGACCATAGATGTCACGTTTCTCAGATAGTTGGAACTCATGTGTGTTGAGCCTCTCAAGTATGTCAGACGGATCGAGAGTCTTGAAGTCAGGGCGTTCTTGAATCATCGGGGCAAGGATATCAAATGAGATGTCGAGTGATCTCAGGAGGGTCTTGACGATTTCATGCTTGGTGATCTCAGTGGCGCCAAGTGCCTGAAGCTCATTTGTGATGTCAGTGAGACGATCGAATGTGTGCTGGACATTCTCATTGTCATGTCTCTTGAAGCGATTGAAGAGATTGCGAAGGACGCTGATCCTTTGATCTCTCTGGGTTGAGACTCCTTCGTTGACCTTTGAGAGCCAGTCCCAGACTTCCTTTGACGTCTCCAGTGCACTTACACGACCATACTGTCCTTTGGTCAGATGACCACAGATGATGTTCTTGGCCGTTGAATCCAGTTGAACGAGCCTCTTGACATCAGCAGGGGTGATACCTTCACCAGTCTTGGGAACACCGTTCTTGACGACAAACCAGAGGTCCACATCAATGGCTTCAAGGTGCATGCGCATCTTGTTCTTCCAGTAGGGATATTCGGTGCCATCGAAGACGGGGCACGTAGCGGAGACTTTAATTATCCCTGCAGTTGACATAGCTGAAACTCCAGGTGGTTAAACCGAATCACACAAAACAAGGGAGTACCTGGCTCTGATACCAATTGAAAGTGTAGTATATCGACTAGAGGGGGGGTTAATAGGCGATTTTTATGAAATGCTTCAAAACATGGTAGTTTCGAAGACAAAAGATAAATCCAATCCTATTTGTATGCAGCGGAAAGTAGACTACACTAGACAAGCCATAGTCAGGTATTCAATGAAGTGAAAGCACGAAGACTAATAGCAGCTAGGCAGTAGGGATCAAGATGGAAGAAGGAATGAAGCCAATCAGAACAAGTAGACACTCAGTGAAGTCAATCAGATAAGGCAAGCACACAATGACTTCACAACATAAGACAGTAAGTAAAGGGAAGGAAATGATAGAACCAGTAGCTTGGGGAAGACAGTGATTTGTTAGACCAGTTCCAGTTGCTGTGAGAACTGTACGTCTGGTTAGGGAGGCTGAGATTTAACTCAGAAGACCGCGTCTTCGCCTTATTCCCCTTGAGCTAAGGACACCTAGTCCTCGCCCAATCACTCTGGTAAGTCTTCAAGGTAGACTTCCAAACCTTCACAGACTTCGTTTACCGGCGATCCACAATGACTCTTGGATGCTCAGAATGCGACGCCTAACCGGCTGGAGGAAACACAGTCCTCAAGTGTAATAAGTCTTCAGGTCACACAGACAGAAAGACTTCAGTGATGCCTAACACTCTTTGGCTCTGGGTGTTTTGGCTTTGTCCTCGCAGGGATTTCTCTCTCAAATGCTTCGTAGGTGGGTTGCTCTCAAACAACAAAAGCCGTGCAATAACTCTGAGCAGCCGCCAATTTATGGTGTAGGGGGTGGGCTATTTATAGCCACTGGGCAACCCGACCTGATTTGTCCGAAGTGATCCTGGGTCACTAAGGAACTGACACGTGTTCCAACGGTCAGATTTCAAACACTCACACGACAACTTTACTTGGGCTACAAGTAAAGCTGACTCATCCAACTCTGGATAAGATTTGCTCTCATTGTCTTCGCTCGAAGACATAGGATTTGGTTGAGCATCACTTCAGTCACTCTGACTTAGATCACTTGTACCCCACTTAACAGTACGGTGGTTCCTATGAGTCAACAAAGAAGAAAAGGAAACAACGAAACATCTAAGTCTTCGAGCTCCATAGTCTTCACACAATGTCTTCTCTTGTCATAGTCTTTAATAGGATTATCTTCATATACCACCACTGATGTCAATGTCTTCATACATTTTTAGGGGTCATCTCCGGTAGGTAAACCGAATCAATGAGGGACTACTACCTGTGTTATCCTGCAATTCTCACAAGCACATTAGTCCCTCAACCAGGTTTGTCGTCAATACTCCAAAACCAACTAGGGGTGGCACTAGATGCACTTACACATAGCAACATCAATCTCAGAACATAGTGGATACTAGGGATCAAACCCTAACAAAACTACCTCGATTACATGATAGATCCCATCCAACCCATCACCGTCCAGCAAGCCTACGATGGAATTACTCACGCACGGCGGTGAGTATCATGGAATTGGTGATGGAGGAAGGTTGATGATGACGATGGCGACGATCTCCACTCTCCGGAGTTCCGAACGGACTCCAGATCAGCCTTCCCGAGAGAGATTTGGGCTTGGCGGCGGCTCCGTCTCGTGAAACGCGATAATTCTTTCTCCTTTATATTTTTCTCCATGAAACGGAATATATAGGACCTGGGGATACATCGGTGGAGCATCGGGGGGCCCTCGAGGCAGGAGGGCGCGCCCTGGGAAGGGGGGCGCGCCCCCACCCTCGAGGACAGGGTGTGGCCCCCCCGGTGCAAATCTTCTTGCAGATATTTTTTATATTTTCTGAAATAATTCTCCGTTGATTTTCAGGCAATTCCGAGAACTTTTTATTCTGCAGAAAAACAACACCATGGCAGTTCTGCTGAAAACACCGTCAGTCCGGGTTAGTTCCATTCAAATCATGCAAGTTAGAGTCCAAAACAAGGGCAAAAGGGTTTGGAAAAGTAGATACGTTGGAGACGTATCAACTCCCCCAAGCTTAAACCTTTGCTTGTCCTCAAGCAATTCAGAGGAGGATACCACCCATGTGCCAAGTCAAGTCACTTAAATCGTTCAGAGGAGGATACCACCCATCATACCACATCACAACCATTTTAATATCATGTTGGCACGCAAGATAGACCATTATAAACTCTTAGCTAATTAAGCATGGCATAAGCAGCTATGATCTCTAGTTGTCATTGCAGACATGTTTCATTCATAACAAGCTGAATCAAGAACGACGAGCAATCATATTTACAAAAACAAGAGAGGTCGAGTTCATACCAGCTTTTCTTATCTCAATTAGTTCATCATATATCATCCTTATTGCCTTTCACTCGCACGACCGAACGGTGTGAATAATAATAATAGTGCACGTGCATTGGATTAAGCTGGAATCTACAGGCATTTAATACAAGAGAGAAGATAAAGTAATATGGCTCAAGATTAGATCAACAACAAAGCATATGAGAGCCACTAAGCATTTTAAATCATGGTCTTCTACTCTTAACCCCTAAAGAAAAGAAAAGGAACTATTTACACGGGAAAGCTCCCAACAAGCAAAAGAAGAACGGGAAATCTTTTTGGATTTTCATTTTTAGTTACTACTACAAGCAAAGAAAGTAAACTAGGTAGAAGCTACAACTAATATTTTCTTGTCTTTCTGGGTTATTCTAGCACACAAGAAAAAGACTAAGAAAAAGAAATTGAAACTAAGCATGGATGGTACAGTGAAAGAGTGTGAGCACCAACAACTAGAATAAGTGTGTAAACATGAGTGTAAGTCGGTGACAAACACGTACTCCCCCAAGCTTAGGCTTTTGGCCTGAGTTTGTCTATGGCCAGTACTGGCCTGATGGATATCCAAAGTTGTAGTTGGGGTCGTACTGAGATGCAGCAGATGCTGCCTGCTGAGCTGCAGCTCGAAGGCGGGCTGCCTCCGTCATGTTATAATGGGCATTTGCCTCCTCCATAGTTATAGTGTATCTTCCCTTTTCCTGAAAGTTAAACAAAGTAGGGGCAGGAAGAACAATAGGGATGGCATGATGCCGGTTAAAGATTAGTCGATATTTGAGAGTTTGATTATCCCACTCTATAAACCGGTGACTAGCCATACCATTACAGTCTAAATAAGCAGCAGGTAAAGGTTCATCATACGGGTGCACAGGCACACCAAGATAGCGGGCTATGCGAGTAGCATAGATCCCACCAAATAGATCTCCATACAAACCATTATGGTGTAGTCTACGTGCAACAATTGCTCCTAAATTATATTGCCTATCACCTAGTCCAACACTCCTGAGAATGCTAAGATCAGGAACACACATGTGACAGGCTTCAACTTTACCATTTATGCATCTACCGATAAAGAGAGCAAAGTAATGAATGGCAGGAAAATGTATGCTCCCCTTGGTGGCTTGTGTGATGTCCCTGGATTCTCCCACTGTAATACTAGCAAGGAATTCTCTAAATTCAGATTTACGAGGATCACTCATACTGCCCCACTGTGGGAGCTTGCAGGCTACATTAAAATCCTCTAAGTCCATGGTACAAGATTTATCATAAAGATCAAACAGGACAGTGTGAGAATTATGTGAAGATGAAAATTTAAACCTTCTCACAAAGCTATCAGTTAAGCCACGGTATTGGAGACACTTATCTTGCATGAAGTCCTCGAGGTCAGCGTTGCGCACATATTCGTAAAATTCATCTTTGATGCCCGCTTGACTCATAAATTCATCTGACGGCCATTCGCAAGGCCGCACATCAGCATTCCTTGGTGGTTCATCGTCCGGCTCACGGAATGCGAGCCTCGGTTCTTGCTTCCTTGAAGGACCACCTTGGAAGTTTCTCCTAGACATTTTTCTGAAATTTTCTGAAATTTTTAGTAACTTCAACATAAAAGTTAACCAAACTCAACAAGATTGATAGCAACAACTCCTATAAGTGCCTAGAGGCTATATCATGTATTAGAACTACTTGGGACCAAGAAAATTTGACATGCAAGCTCAAGAACAAGGTCACCACAACAGCATAAATTTGCAACATATAAAGCACTAGAACAAAAACTAATTGGACCAATGGAGGAGTCACATACCAAGGAACAATCTCCCCAAACAGTTTGGTGAATGGTGCTTTGAGCAAGGAGATCGAAAATGGCAGCTAAGAGCATCTCCAGCCGTTGCGCCCCCAAGACGCGCCGAAAACCGCCGCTTGGGGGCGAGCCGGCGCTATTTTAGGCGTGGGGGCGAGCACGTTCCCAACCGCCGCCGCCCAGGCCACCCCACAGTTCGACCATAATGCAGCAAACACGGCCAGAATTCAGCAAACACGACCAAATTTGAACAAACACGGCATATTTCTGATAAATTTAGGTGTTTTTACATGAAAAGGGGGCGAAAAAAAACCTAAACTACGGGTCGAAGTAGGCGCTGAGCAAGGCGTAGTCATCGCCGGCGTCGTCCTCCTGCTTCTCCTCCTTGACACGGTCGGCGCCGCTGCTCGACCCCTCACCCCGGCGAGCTGCTTCATGGCAGCGGCGTTCGGCGATCTCCTCCAGGGCGCGGCGCTGGCGGTCCAGCTCAATGCGCGCGTAGTCCTCACGCGCCCACTTCAAGGCGGCCTCTTCTTCGTCGACCTCCTCGGCGAGAACAGGCTCCGGCTTCACGGCGCCGAGCCCTGGCTCCGGTTTCAACTTCGCCACCCCTGTCTCCCTCTTTGGCTTGACGAGACGAGAAGGGGCCGAGGAGGAGGAGCCACGACCGTCGTCGTTGATGATGAGGCCGGCGCCGCGGGTGCGTCTACCGAGCGGTGTCTCGGCCGACTCTGGCTTGATGCTGACCAAGGCCGGTGCGTCAGAGGAGTGAGGGGAGGATCGGGAGGAGGAGGAGGAAGATGAGGATGACCAACCCATCATCATCCTAGACAGCCACACGCCGCCGCTTGGGTACTCGAACGGCGGGTCGTTGCCGCCCTCGAGGTGCGCGAGCACGTGGCTGAGCGTGCGGCTCGGGACGCCCCACCACAGGCGGCGGCCCTCGCTGTTGTTGCGGCCTCGCGGCGCCGGTGCGTTGTTGGTCGAGGCGAGCCGCTCCTCCTACCGGCGTTCGAAGAACGCCGCCCACGCCGTGTGGTTGCCGACGGCGTACTCTGGGAGCGCCCGCCCCGCGACCGCCAGGGACACCCGTGCACGCTCGATCTCGGCGTGGAAGTAGTTGGGCGTCTCGGGGACATGCAGAGGGGGGACAGGGACGCCGCCGGTGCTGAGCCTCCACCGCAACGAAGCGCGTACGTCGGGCGGCGCGGGGTAGTTGGCCTCGTGGAGGAGGTACGCCTCCCACTCATGCAGCGAGCGGCGGCCGAAACTGTTAGCCGTCGCCGCATCGCCGGGGTACCTCACGCTCATGGTTGCCGGGTGGGAAGTGCGGCGGCGAGGAGGGGGAGATGGGGGAAATGCGGCGGCGAGGAGGGGAGGACTGCGTGTTCCTCACCGGCGCGGCCAGGGGCGCATTTTATAGCGGCTCGGGGGGCGGCCGCGTGCGAACGCGTGGCGGAAGGCGGGGCGGCATCGCCACAATGCGCCGCCCGTGAATCAATGGCAGGCTAACCGGCGGCAGCCTTGGCATTGATTCCCCACAAGAAAAAAAGACGACGAGGACGACCAGCCTTCGTCTCACTGACGCGCCGGTCCCGCCACTCTTTCGCGCCAAAACGTTCGCGCCGGCGCCCCCGGGCGCCCCCCAGCCCGACGGGTTCGGGTTGGGTGCGCCGGCCCCAATTTCGGTCCAATCCGGCGAAAAACAGGATCGTGGGGGCGCGACTGGGCCGATTTTTCAGTGCCGGCGCTAAAAAACAGCCTTGGGCGGGGCCCGTTGGGGGCGCAGCTGGAGATGCTCTAAATGAGCTAGAACTCGGGTTTGAGCTGGTTGGAGATTTTTTTGGGAGGAAGAAGAAGAGCATGGGTGAAATGATAAGTGGAGGGGGGCCACGTGGGGCCCTTGAGGCAGGGGGGCGCGCCCTGGGAGGGGGGTGCCCTGTGCCCTCGAGGCCACATGCTGGCTCCCCTCGCTGTGTGTTCAGTGCCATATTTTATTAAATATTCTAGAAAAAATCATATTTCATTTTCATGGCATTTGGAGAACTTTTATTTTCGGGATAATAATTTTTCTATTGCACGGATAAGTCTGGAAACAGACAGATAATGCTATTTTTCTTTTATTTTAACCTAATTAACAAAAAGTAAAAGGAGGGTACAGCAGGTTGTGCTATCTTGATTCACCTATCCCATGTTCATCAAAAGGAATCCATTAACAAGGTTGATCAGGTCTTGTTAATAAACTCTTTCCGAGTAACATGAAATCGGAGAATTTTCGAATCACACTATGTTACCTCAATGGGGATATGTATGTCCCCAACAATAAGTATGTCATATGCCTTCTTGATAGTAGGAATTGGAAACTCAAAACCTCCAATAGTAATAGTCGAAGTTTCTCCAATATAATTGATACTGTAGACCTGAGGTTGTTTCCTTGGAAAGTGTACCGTATTTTCATTACCATTGACATGAAAAGTGACATTGCCTTTGTTTCAATCAATAACAGCCCCTGCAGTATTCAGAAAAGGTCTTCCAAGAATAATAGACATACTATCGTCCTCGGGAATATCAAGTATAACAAAGTCCGTTAGAATAGTAACATTTGCAACTACGAGAGGCGCATCCTCACAAATATCGACAGGTATAGCAGTTGATTTATCAGCCATTTGCAAATATATTTCAGTAGGTGTCAACTTACTCAAGTCAAGTCTACGGTATAAAGAGAGAGGCATAACACTGACACCGGCTCCAAGATCACACAAAGCAGTTTTAACATAGTTTCTCTTAATGGAGCAAGGTATAGTAGGTACTCCTGGATCTCCTAGTTTCTTAGGCATTCCACCCTCAAAAGTGTAATTGGCAAGCATGGTGGAGATTTCTACTTCGGGTATCGTTCTTTTATTGGTAATGATATCTTTCATATACTTGGCATAAGGATTTTTTTAAGCACATCAGTCAACCGCATACGCAAAAAGATAGGTCTAATCATTTCAGCAAAGCGCTCAAAATCCTCATCATCCTTTTTCTTGGATGGTTTTGGAGGAAAAGTCATGGGTTTCTGAACCCATGGTTCTCTTTCCCTACCGTGCTTCCTAGCAACAAAGTCTCTCTTATCATAACGTTGATTCTTTGATTGTGGGTTATCAAGATCAATAGCAGGTTCAATCTCTACATCATTATCGTTGCTAGGTTGAGCATCATCATGAACATCATCATTAATATTATCACTAGGCTCATGTTAATTACCAGATTGTGTCTCAGCATCAGAAACAGATATATCATTGCGATTCTCAGGTGGGTGAGCTACAGGTTCACTAGAAGCATGCAAGGTTCTATCATTTTTCTTTTTCTTCTTCTTAGAAGAACTAGGTGCATCTAAATTAGCTCTCTGAGAATCTTGCCTAATTCTCTTAGGGTGGCCTTCAGGATACAGAGGTTCCTCAGTCATTTTACCACCTCTAGTTGCAACTCTAACAGCATAGTCATTATTCTTGCTATTTAATTCATTGAGCAAATCATTCTGAGCGTTAAGTACTTGTTCTACTTGAGTGGTGACCATGGAAGCATGTATACTAATAAGTTTCAGTTCATCTTTAGCACTAGACAAATAATCACTCAAGCGTTCAATCATATGAGAATTGTATTGCAATTGTCTACCAACATAAGCATTGAAGTTTTCTTGTTTCGCAATAAAATTGTCAAACTCATCTAAGCATTGGCTAGCAGACTTATAATGAGGAATATCACCTTCATCAAATCTGTTAAGAGAATTTACCTTTACTACCTGTGTCGGGTTATCAAGACCATGTATTTCTTCAATAGGCGGTAAATTCTTAACATCTTCATCTTTAATGCCTTTTTCTTTCATGGATTTCTTTGCCTCTTGCAAATCTTCATGACTGAGAAATAAAACACCTCTTTTCTTCGGAGTTGGCTTAGGGGCTGGTTCAGGAAGTGTCCAATTATTTTCATTGGCTTGCATATTATTCAATAGTAATTCAGCTTGTTCCACGGTTCTTTCCCTGAAAACACAACCAGCAAAACTATCCAGGTGGTCTCTGGAAGCACCGGTTAGTCCATTATAAAAGACATCAAGTATATCATGCATCTCAAGAGGATGATCAGGCAAAGCATTAAGCAATTGGAGAAGCCTCCCCCAAGCTTGTGGGAGACTCTCTTCTTCAGTTTGAGCAAAGTTATATATTTCCCGTAAGGCAGCTTGTTTCTTATGAGCAGGAAAATATTTAGCAGAAAAGTAATACATCATATCCTGGGGACTACACACACAACCAGGGTCAAGAGAATTAAACCAAGTCTTAGCATCACCCTTTAAAGTGAACAGAAACAACTTAAGGATATAGTAGTAGAGAATCTTTTCATCATTGGTAAACAGGGTGGCTATATCTTTCAACTTGGTAAGATGTGCCACAACAGTTTCAGACTCATAGCCATGGAAAGGATCATATTCAACCAAAGTAATTAACTCAGGATCAACAGAGAATTCATAATCCTTATCAGTGACACAAATAGGTGAAGTAGCAAAAGCAGGGTCATGTTTCATTCTAGCATTCAAGGACTTTTCTTTCAGCTTAGCTAATAACTTCTTAAGATCATATCTATCATTGCAAGCAAGAAAGTCTCTAGCAGTTTCTTCATCCATAACATAACCCTCAGGCACAACAGGCAATTCATATCTATTGGGAGTAGTTTCATCATCACTTTCATAAATATCATCAACATTTGCACTCTTCCTAACCTTAGCAATTTGCTCATCATACATAGCAGAAGTAGCATCATCAAGAACATACGACATATTAGATTCAATAGTAGGAGTAGGTGTCGCAAGTTTACTCATAACAGAAGGAGAATCAAGCGCAGAGCTAGATGGCAGTTCCTTACCTCCCCTCATAGTTGAGGGTAAGATCTTGGTTTTTGAGCCCTTCAAATTCTTCATAGTGATAAGCATATATAAATCCCAAGTGACTTAAAGAATAGAGCTATGATCCCCGACAACGGCGCCAGAAAATAGTCTTGATAACCCACAAGTGTAGGGGATCGCAATAGTTTTCGAGGGTAAAGTATTAAACCCAAATTTGTTGATTCGACACAAGGGGAGCCAAAGAATACTCTTAAGTATTAGCAGCTGAGTTTTCAATTCAACCACACCTGGAAACTTAGTATCTGCAGCAAGATAGTTTAGTAGCAAAGTAATATGATAGTGGTGGTAGCAGCAATACAAGTAAAGATAGTGTTTTTGTAGTTTTTGTGATAATAGCAAAGGAAAAGTAAATAAGCAACTAGCAATATAGGTAAAGCTCGTAGGCATTGGATCGGTGATGGGAAATTACGTCAGGTGCAATTCATAATGTAGAAGTTATAACCTAGGGTGACACAGAACTAGCTCCAGTTCATCAATGCAATGTAGGCATGTATTCCGAATATAGTCATACGTGCTTATGGAAAAGAACTTGCATGACATCTTTTGTCCTACCCTCCCATGGCAGCGGGGTCCTATTGGAAACTAAGGGATATTAAGTCCTCCTTTTAATAGAGTACCGGACCAAAGCATTAACACATAGTGAATACATGAACTCCTCGAACTATGGTCATCACCGGGAGTGGTCCCGATTATTGTCACTTCGGGGTTGCCGGATCATAACACATAGTAGGTGACTATAGACTTGCAAGATAGGATCAAGAACTCACATATATTCATGAAAACATAATAGGTTCAGATCTGAAATCATGGCACTCGGGCCCTAGTGACAAGCATTAAGCATAGCAAAGTCATAACAACATCAATCTCAGAACATAGTGGATACTAGGGATCAAACCCTAACAAAACTAACTCGATTACATGATAGATCCCATCCAACCCATCACCGTCCAGCAAGCCTATGATGGAATTACTCATGCACGGCGTGAGCATCATGGAATTGGTGATGGAGGAAGGTTGATGATGACGATGGCGAGGATCTCCACTCTCCGGAGCCCCGAATGGACTCCAGATCAGCCCTCCCGAGAGAGATTAGGGCTTGGCGGCGGCTCCGTCTCGTGAAACGCGATAATTCTTTCTCCTTTATTTTTTTCTCCACGAAACAGAATATATAGGACCTGGGGATACGTCGGTGGAGCATCGAGGGGCCCTCGAGGCAGGGGGCGCGCCCTGGGAAGGGGGGCGCGCCCCCCTCCCTCGAGGATAGGGTGTGGCCCCCCGGTGCAGATCTTCTTGCAGATATTTTTTATATTTTCTAAAATAATTCTCCGTTGATTTCCAGGCGATTCCGAGAACTTTTTATTCTGCACAAAAATAACACCATGACAGTTCTGCTGAAAACAGCGTCAGTCCGGGTTAGTTCCATTCAAATCATGCAAGTTAGAGTCCAAAACAAGGGCAAAAGGGTTTGGAAAAGTAGATACGTTGGAGACATATCAGCGCCGCCCCCTCCTCTCCTTGTCCAATTCGTACCAAGGGGGAGGGGGCGCGGCCCAGCCCTGGCCGGCCCTCTCTCTCTCTCCATTAAGGGCCCAAGTGGCCCATTAGTTCCCCCGGGGGGTACCGATACCCCTCCCGCACTCTGGTTTAATCCGAAACTTTTCCGGAACACTTTTGGTGTCCGAATATAGTCGTCCAATATATCAGTCTTTACGTCTTGGACATTCCAAGACTCCTTGTCATGTCCTGATCTCATTCGAGACTCCGAAATACCTTCAGTACATCAAAACTCATAAACACATAATACTGATCATCATCAAACGTTAAGCGTGCAGACCCTACAGGTTCGAGAACTATGTAGACATGACCGAGACTCATCTTCGTTCAATAACCAATAGCGCAACCTGGATGCTCATATTGGCTCCTACATATTCTATGAAGGTCTTTTATCGGTCAAATCGCATAACAACATACGTTGTTCCTTTTGTCATCGGTATGTTACTTGCCCGAGATTCGATCGTCGGTATCTCAATACCTAGTTCAATCTCGTTACCGGCAAGTCTGTTTACTCGTTCCATAATACATTATCTCGTGACTAACTCATTAGTCATTTGCTTGCAAGGCTTATTATGATGTGTATTACCGAGAGGGCCAAGAGATACCTCTTCGACACTCGAAGTGACAAATCTTATTCTTGATCTATGCCAACACCACGAACACCGTCGGAGACACCTATAGAGCATATTTATAATCACCCAGTTACGTTGTGACGTTTGATAGCACACAAGGTGTTCCTCCGGTATTCGGGAGTTGCATAATCTCATAGTCATAGGAACATGTATAAGTCATGAAGAAAGCAATAGCAGTAAAACTAAACGATCATATTGCTAAGCTAACGGATGGGTCTTGTCCATCACATCATTATCCTAATGATGTGATCCCATTGATCAAATGACAACTCATGTCTATGGCTAGGAAGCATAACCATCTTTGATCAATGAGCTAGTCTAGTAGAGGCATACTAGGGACACTCTGTTTTGTCTATGTATTCACACATGTACTAAGTTTCCGGTTAATACAATTCTAGCATGAATAATAAGCATTTATCATGATATAAGGAAATAAATAATAACTTTATTATTTCCTCTAGGGCATAGTTCCTTCAGACTCCCACTTGCACTAGAGTCAATAATCTAGATCACATCACCATGTGATTAACACCAATAGTTCACATCACCATGTGACTAACACCAATAGTTCTCATCGCCATGTGACCACTACCCAAAGGGTTTACTAGAGTCAACAATCTAGTTCACATCACCATGTGATTAACACCCAAAGAGTACTAAGGTGTGATCTTGTTTTACTTCATGAGAGAAGTTTAGTCAGCGGGTCTGTTACATTCAGATCCGTATGTATTTTGCAAATTTCTATGTCTACAATGCTCCGCATGGAGCTACTCTAGCTAATTGCTCCCATTTTTAATACGCATGCAGATTGATACTTAGAGTCATCTGGATTAGTGTCAAAGCTTGCACTGGTGTAACTCTTTACGACGAACTTTGTATCACCTCCATAATTGAGAAACATTTCCTTAGTCATCCAGTAACTAAGGACAATTTTGACCGCTGTCCAGTGATCTACTCCTGGATCACTACTGTACCTCCTTATCAAACTTATGGCAAGGTACACAACATGTTTGGCACACAACATGGCATACTTTATATAACCTATGACTGAGGCATAGCAAATGACTTTCATTATTTCTCTATCTTCTGCTGTGGTCGGGTTTTGAGTCTTACTCAACTTCATACCTTGTAACACAGGCAAGAACCCTTTCTTTTGACTGATCCATTTTGAACTTCTTCAAAGCTTTATCAAGGTATGAGCTTTGTGAAAGTCCAATTAAGCGTCTTGATCTATCTCTATAGATCTTGATGCCTAATATATAAGTAGCTTCACTGAGGTCTTTCTTTGAAAAACTCCTTTCAAACATTCCTTTATGCTTTCCAGAAAATTCTACATCATTTCCGATCGATAATATGTCATTCACATATACTTATCAGAAAGGCTGTAGTGCTCCCGCTCACATTCTTGCAAATACAGGCTTCACCGCAAGTCTGTATAAAACTATATGCTTTGATCAGCTTATCAAAGCACATATTCCAACTCCGAGATGCTTGCACCACTCCATAGATGGATCGCTGGAGCTTGCACATTTTGTTAGCACCTTTAGGATTGACAAAACCTTCTGGTTGCATCATATACAACTCTTCTTTAATAAATCCATTAAATAACGCGGTTTTGTTATCCATTTGCCAGATTTCATAAAATGTGGCAATTGCTAACATGATTCGGACAGAGTTAAGCATCGCTACGAGTGAGAAAATCTCATCGTAGCCAACACTTTGAACTTGTCGAAAACCTTTCGCAACAAGTCGAGCTTTGTAGACAGTAACATTACCATCGGCGTCAGTCTTCCTCTTAAAAATCCATTTATTTTCAATGGCTTGCCGATCATCGGGCAAGTCAACCAAAGTCCACACTTTGTTGTCATACATGGATCCCATCTCAGATTTTATGGCCTCAAGCCATTTTGCGGAATCTGGCCTCATCACCGCTTCCTCATAGTTTGTAGGTTCATCATGGTCTAGTAACATGACTTCCAGAACCGGGTTACCGTACCACTCTGGCGCGGAACGCACTCTGGTTGGCCTACAAGGTTTACTAGTAACTTGATCTGAAGTTTCATGATCATCATCATTAGCTTCCTCACTGATTGGTGTAGGAATCACTAGAACTAGTTTCTGTGATGTACTACTTTCCAATTCGGGAGAAGGTACAATTACCTCATTAAGTTCCACTTTCCTCCCACTCACTTCTTTCGAGAGAAACTCCTTCTGTAGAAAGTATTCATTTTTAGCAATGAATATCTTGCCTTTGGATCTATGATAGAAGGTGTACCCAACAGTCTCATTTGGGTATCCTATGAAGACACATTTCTCCGATTTGGGTTCGAGCTTATCAGGTTGAAGCTTTTTCACATAAGCATCGCAACCCCAAACTTTAAGAAACAACAACTTTGGTTTCTTGCCAAACCACAGTTCATAAGGCGTCGTCTCAACATATTCAGATGGTGCCCTATTTAACATGAATGCATCTATCTCTAATGCATAACCCAAAACAATAGTGGTAAATCGGTAAGAGACATCATAGATCGCACCATATCTAATAAAGTATGGTTAGGATGTTCGGACACCATTATGATGTGGTGTTCCGGGTGGCGTGAGTTGTGAAACTATTCCACGTTGTTTCAAATGAAGACCAAACTCGTAACTCAAATATTCGCCTCCACGATCAGATTGTAGAAACTTTATTTTCTTGTTACGATGATTCTCTACTTCACTCTGAAATTCTTTGAACTTTTCAAATGTTTCAGACTTGTGTTTCATCAAGTAGATATACCCATATCTGCTCAAATCATCAGTGAAGGTCAGAAAAATAACGATACTCGCCGCGAGCCTCAACACTCATCGGTCCACATCACTGCTCAAGAAATCTTTCGATTCAGCGATTTATCGTCCGGTTTATCGCTACTCTTGGGTGACCGATAAGATTATGCCTTATCTTCATCATTTATCATTTGGGCCGATTTATCGCTATGACAAGCGATTTATCGGGAATCTACCGATAAAATCGGTCCTATTCGTTGCACTATGTTTGCAAGAACTATGTTTATTTGTGTTTTGTGGACCTTGTTATGCAATATGTAATGTTTTTCTATTTTGTTTGTCATTATATCAGGATTCAAAGGCTAGGATTCAAGGTAACACTTCTGTCCAATATTGTTTGGGTGTTGAATATAGCATATTTTAGTGTTGGGAACCTCGGATTTGAAAAAAATGGCCGATTAATAGTCGACCGATAAAATCGATTAATCGGCTTATTTCCGATTAATCTCTAATCCCCAGCTGACCGAGATGATAACGATAAGCGATATCCTCAACATTGGTCCACATACATCAGTATGTATGATTTCCAATAAATCAGTTGCTCGCTCCATTGTTCCGGAGAACGGAGTTTTAGTCATCTTGCCCATGAGGCATGGTTCGCAAGCACCAAGTGATTCATAATCAAATGATTCCAAAAGTCCATCAATATGGAGTTTCTTCATGCGCTTTACACCAATGTGACCTAAACGGCAGTGGCCTAAATAAGTTTCACTATCATTATTAACCTTGCATCTTTTGGCTTCAATATTATGAATATGTGTATCACTACGGTCGAGATCCAACAAACTGTTTTCATTGGGTGTATGACCATCGAAGGCTTTATTCATGTAAACAGAATAACAATTATTCTATGACTTTAAATGAATAACCGTATTGCAACAAACATGATCAAATCATATTCATGCTCAACGCAAATGCCAAATAACATTTATTTAGGTTCTACACTAATCCCGAAAGTATAAGGAGTGTGCGATGATGATTGATACCTCCATTTTGCATCATGCTTATAAGTTGATATTTATTGCATTATGGGTTGTTCATACATGTTTTGTCACAATACTTATGCCTTTTCTCTCTTATTTTACAAGGTTTACATGAAGAAGGGGGAATGCCGGCAACTGGAATTCTGGGCTGGAAAAGGAGCAAACTCTGGAAACCTATTTTGCACAACTCCAAAAGCCCTGAAACTCCACACAACATTGTTTCGGAAAATATAAAAAATATCTGGCGAAAGAAACCCACGAGAGGGGCCACTGTCTGGCCTCGAGGGTGGGGGGGGGCGCCCCCCTTCCCAGGGCGCGTCCCCCCTGCCTCGAGGGCCAGCCGGTGGGCCCCAGTGCCCATCTTCTCCTATATGAAGCGTTTTGACCTGGAAAAAATCATAAGGAGGCTTTCGGGACCAGACGCCGCCGTCTCCAGGCGGAACCGAGGCAGAAACCAATCTAGGGCTCCGGTAGAGCTATTCTGCCGGGGATACTTCCCTCTGGGAGGGGGAAATCATCACCGCCGTCATCACCAACAACTCTCCCATCTTGGGGAGGGCTATCTTCATCAACATCTTCACCAGCACCGTCTCCTCTCAAACCCTAGTTCATCTCTTGTATCCAATCTTTGTACCCAAACCTCAGATTGGTACCTGTGGGTTGCTAGTAGTGTTGATTACTCCTTGTAGTTGATGCTAGTTGGTTTACTTGGTGGAAGATCATATGTTCAGATCCATTATCCATATTAATACCCCTCTGATCATGAATAATATTATGTCTTGTGAGTAGTTACTTTTGTTCCTGAGGACATGGGAGAAGTCTTGCTATTAGTAGTCATGTGAATTTGTTCTTCGTTCGATATTTTGATGAGATGTATGTTGTCTCTCCTCTAGTGGTGTCATGTGAACGTCGACTACATGACACTTCACCATTATTTGGGCCTAGAGTAAGGCATTGGGATGATGGGTTGCTAGAGTGACAGAAGCTTACACCCTAGTTTATGCATTGCTTCGTAAGGGGCTGATTTGGATCCATATGTTTCAGGCTATGGTTAGGTTTACCTTAATACTTCTTTTGTAGTTGCGAATGCTTGCATTAGTGGTTAATCATAAGTGGGAGGCTTGTCCAAGTAAGGGAAGCACCCAAGCACCAGTCCACCCGCATACCAAATTATCAAAGTACCGAACGCGAATCAGATGATCGTGATGAAAACTAGCTTGACGATAATTACCATATGTCCTCGAGAGCGCTTTACCTTGCATAAGAGTTTGTCCAGGCTTGTCCTTTGCTACACAAAGGATTGGGCCATCTTGCTGCACCTTATTTATTTTTACCATTTATCTTGCTACCAATTATCTTATCACAAAACTATCTGTTACCTATAATTTCAGTGCTTGCAGAAAATACCTTACTGAAAACTGCCTATCATTTCCTTCTGCTCCTCGTTGGGTTCGACACTCTTACTTATCGAAAGGACTACGATAGATCCCCTACACTTTTGGGTCATCAATGATCATATCAATCTTGGAATCACTTCCAACACACATCGCCACTTCACCTTTAACTAGTCTCTGTTCATTTTGCAACTCTTGTATCGAGTTACTAATTTTAGCAACTTAACCGGTATCAAATACCCAGGGGTTGCTATGAACACTAGTAAAGTACACATCAATAATCTGTATATCAAATATACCTTGGTTCACTTTGCCATCCTTCTTATCCGCCAAGTATCTAGGGCAGTTCCACTTCCAGTGATCATTTTCTTTGCAGTAGAAGCACTTAGTTTCACGCTTGAGTTTAGCTTTGGGTTTCTTCACGGGAGTGACAACTTGCTTGTCATTCTTCTTGAAGTTCCCCTTCTATCTCTTTGCCCTTTACTTGAAACAAGTGGTCTCGCTAACCATCAACACTTGATGCTCTTTCTTGATTTCTACCTTCGGCGATTTCAGCATCGCGAAGAGCTCGAGAATTACTTTCGTCATCCCTTGCATATTATAGTTCATCACGAAGTTCTACTAACTTGGTGATAGTGACTAGAGAACTTTGTCAATTACTATCTTATCTCGAAGATTAACTCCCACTTGATTCAAGCAATTGTAGTACCCAGACAATCTGAGCACATGCTCACTGGTTGAGCTATTCTCCTCCATCTTGTAGGCAATGTACTATCAGAGGTCTTATACTTCTCGACACGGGCATGAGTATGAAATACTAATTTCAACTCCTGGAACATCTCATATGCTCCGTGGCGTTCAAAATGTTTATGAAGTCCCGGTTCTAAGCCGTAAAGCATGGTGCACTAGACTATCAAGTAGTCATCATACCGAGCTTTTGTCAAAATGTTCATAACGTCTACATCTGCTCCTGCAATAGGTCTGTCACCTAGTGACACGTCCATTTTGCATCATGCTTATATGTTGATATTTATTGCATTATTGGTTGTTATTACATGTTTTGTCACAATACTTATGCCTTTTCTCACTTATTTTACAAGGTTTACATGAAGATGGAGAATACCGGCAGCGGGAATCCTGGGCTGGAAAAGGAGCAAACTCTGGAAACATATTCTGTACAACTCCAAAAGCCCCGAAACTTCACAGAACTCCGTTTCAGAAAATAAAAAATCTGGCGAAAGAAGATCACAAGGGGGGCCACCTGCTATCCACGAGGGTGGGGGTGCGCCCCCTCTCTGGGCATGCCCCCCCTGTCTCGTGGGCCCCCCGATGCCCATCTTCTCCTATATGAGGTGTTTTGACATGGGAAAAATCAGAAGGAGGCTTTCGGGACCAGACACCGTCGTCTTGAGGCGGAACCGAGGCAGAAACCAATCTAGGGCTCCGGCAGAGCTGTTCTACCCGGGATACTTCCCTCCGGGAGGGGGAAATCATCACCACCGTCATCACCAACAACTCTCCCATCTTGGGGAGATCTATATTCATCAACATCTTCACCAGCACCATCTCCTCTCAAACCCTAGTTCATCTCTTGTATCCAGTCTTTGTACCCAAACCTCAGATTGGTACCTGTGGGTTGCTAGTAGTGTTGATTACTCCTTGTAGTTGATGCTAGTTGGTTTATTTGGTGGAAGATCATATGTTCAGATCCATTATGCATATTAATACCCCTCTGATAATGAACAATATTATGTCTTGTGAGTAGTTACTTTTGTTCCTGAGGACATGGGAGAAGTCTTGCTATTAGTAGCCATGTGAATTTGGTATTCGTTCGATATTTTGATGAAATGTATGTTGTCTCTCCTCTAGTGGTGTCATGTGAACGTCGACTACATGACACTTCACCATTATTTGGGCCTAGAGGAAGGCATTGGGAAGTAATAAGTAGATGATGGGTTGTTAGGGTGACAGAAGCTAAACCCTAGTTTATGCGTTGCTTCGTAAGGGGCTGATTTGGATCCACTTGTTTCATGCTATGGTTAGGTTTACCTTAATACTTCTTTTGTAGTTGCGGATGCTTGCATTAGAGGTTAATCATAAGTGGGAGGCTTGTCCAAGTAAGGACAACACCCAAGCATCGGTCCACCCACATACCAAATTATCAAAGTACCGAACGTGAATCAGATGATCGTGATGAAAACTAGCTGCACATTACTGCACCTTATTTACTTTTACCTTTTGTCACTTGCTACCAATTACCTTATCACAAAACTATCTGTTACCTATAATTTCAGTGCTTGCAGAAAATACCATACTGAAAACTGCCTATCATTTCCTTCCGCTCCTCGTTGGGTTCGACACTCTTACTTATCGGAAGGACTATGATAGATCCCCTACATTTGTGGGTCATCAAGACTCTTTTCTGGCGCCGTTGCCGGGGAGTGAAGCGCCTTTGCTAAGTGGAATTTGGTAAGGAAACATTTATATAGTGTGCTGAAATTTATTGTCACTTGTTACTATGGCTCATAATCCTTTGAGGGGCTTGTTTGGGGTAACTTCACCCCGACCAGAAGAGCAAAGAGTTGCTGCTCAACCTACTACACCTACTGAAAATGTTTGCTTTGAAATTCCTTCGGGTATGATAGAGAAACTGCTTGATAATCCTGTTACAGGAGACGGAACATTGCATCCCGATTTACACCTAATCTATGTGGATGAAGTTTGTGGATTATTTAAGCTTGCAGGTATGCCCGAAGATGTTATCAAGAAGAAGGTCTTCCCTTTATCTTTGAAGGGAGATGCATTGACATGGTTTAGGCTATGTGATGATATTGGATCATGGAACTACAATCGTCTGAAGTTGGAATTTCGTCAGAAGTTCTACCCTATGCACCAGGTTCATCGTGGTCGTAATTATATTTATAATTTCTGGCCTCGCGAAGGAGAAAGCATCGCTCAAGCTTGGGGGAGACTTAAGTCAATGTTATATTCATGCCCCAATCATGAGCTCTCAAGAGAAATGATTATTCAAAAAAATTATGCTCGGATTTCTCTCGGTAATCGCTCCATGCTCGATACTTCTTATTCTGGTTCTTTTATGATGAAGACTGTTGAATTCAAATGGGATTTATTGGAAAGAATTAAACACAACTCTGAAGATTGGGATCTCGACGAAGGTAAGGAGTCAGGTATGACCCCTAAGTTCCATTTCTCCTACTCGTTGTCCCCCTTGCTTGGCTCTTCCTCTAACCGGTTGTTGTGTAACAAGTGAGTAGGGCCCAGTAGAACGCCCAATCCATTGATCATTATTCTATTTATTCTGACCTCCGTACTTCGGTCGAGATATTGTACATAGAATGCCACTCTTTAAAAAGGAAAAAAGGAGTAATCAGTTGTGACACGAAAAAAAATGAATCCTTTTGTAGCTCATCATTTGTTGGCAAAGATAGAAAAGGTCAATATGAAGGAGGAGAAAGAAACAATAGTAACGTGGTCCCGGGCATCTAGCATTCTACCCACAATGGTTGGCCATACAATCGCGATTCATAATGGAAAGGAACATATACCTATTTACATAACAAATCCTATGGTAGGTCGCAAATTGGGGGAATTCGCTTAAAGCTTTTATGGATACCGATGTTTCCCGTGAGTTTAGCACTAAATATGGACTTGACTCTGAGATAGTAGCTTCTTTTTGTGAATCATTCGCTACTCATGTTGATCTTCCCAAGGAGAAGTGGTTTAAATACCATCCTCCCATTGAAGTAAAAGTAGTTGAACCTGTTAAAGTTGAAGAAAAGACTATCACGTATAATGTTGATCCTATCGTTCCTACTGCTTATATTGAGAAACCACATTTCCCTATTAGAATAAAGGATCATGCTAAAGCTTCAGCTGTAGTTCATAAGAGTAATACTAGAACACCTACACCCTCTGAGCAAATTAAAGTTGAACCTAGTGTTGCTATGGTTAAAGATCTCTTGGTAGAAGATTTAGATGGACATGTTATTTACCTCCAAGAGGAATCTGCTAGAATAGCCAAACCCAATGCTAGGAATAAACATAGACCTATTGTAGGCCTACCTGTTATCTCTGTTAAGATAGGAGATCATTGCTATCATGGTTTATGTGACGTAGGTGCTAGTGCGAGTATTATCCCTCATACCTTATATCAAGAAATTATGCATGATATTGCACCTGTTGAGTTAGAAGGGATTGATGTTACTATTAAGCTAGCTAATAGAGACACTATTTCACCAGTTGGGATTGTTAGAGATGTTGAAGTCTTGTGTGGGAAGGTTAAATACCCTGCTGATTTTCTTGTTCTTAGTTCCCCACAAGATGAATTTTGTCCCATTATATTTGGTAGACCCTTCTTGAATACTGTTAATGCTAAGATAGACTGTGTGAAAGATATTGTTACTATTGGATTGGGGGATATGTCTCATGATTTTAACTTTGCTAAATTCCGTAGACAACCCCTTGATAAAGAACTACATAGTAAGGATGAAATTATTGGTCTTGCTTCTATTGCTGTGCCTCCTAATGATCCTTTAGAACAATATTTGCTAGATCATGAAAATGATATGAATATGAATGAGAGAAGGGAAATAGATGAAATATTCTTTAATCAGGGACCCGTATTGAAAAACAACTTGCCTGTTGAAATCCTAGGGGATCCTCCTCCACCCAACGGTGATCCCGTTTCTGAACTTAAACCTTTGCCTGATAATCTTAAGTATGTTTATCTTGATGAAAAGAAGATATATCCTGTTATTATTTGTGCTAACCTTTCAAAGCAGGAAGAGGAAGAATTATTGAAAACTCTGAAAAAGCATCGTGCTGCTATTGGATATACTCTAGATGATCTTAAGGGCATTATTCCCACCTTATGCCAACACAAGATAAAATTGGAAGAAAATGCTAAACCGGTTATTGATCATCAACGACGGTTAAATCCTAAGATGAAAGAAGTGGTAAGGAAGGAAATACTAAAGCTTCTAGAGGCATGTATTATCTATCCAATTGCTGATAGCCAGTGGGTAAGTCATGTCCATTGTGTCCCTAAGAAAGGAGGTATGACTGTCGTTCCTAATGATAAAGATGAATTGATCCCGCAAAGAATAGTTACAGGTTATAGGATGGTAATTGATTTTCGTAAGTAAAATAAAGCTACTAAGAAAGATCATTACCCCTTGCCATTTATTGATCAAATTCTAGAAAGGAAATCCAAACATACTCACTTTTGCTTTCTAGATGGTTATTCTGGTTTCTCTCAAATACCTGCGTCAAAAGGGGATCAAGAAAATACCACTTTTACTTGTCCTTTCGGTACCTTTGCTTATAGACGTATGTCTTTTGGTTTATGTAATGCACCTGCTACCTTTTAAAGATGCATGATGGCTATATTCTCTGATTTTTGTGAAAAGATTGTTGAGGTTTTCATGGATGACTTCTCCGTTCACGGAACTTCTTTTGATGATTGTTTAAGCAACCTTGATCGAGTTTTGTAGAGATGTGAAGACACTAATCTTGTCTTGAATTGGGAGAAGTGCCACTTTATGGTTAATGAAGGCATTGTATTGAGACATAAAATTTCTGAAAGAGGCATTGAAGTTGACAAGGCTAAAGTTGATGCTATTGAAAAGATGCCGTGCCCCAAGGACATTAAAGGTATACGAAGTTTCCTTGGTCATGCCGGGTTTTATAGGAGGTTCATAAAGGACTTCTCCAAAATCTCCAGGCCTCTGACTAATCTCTTACAAAAAGATATTCCTTTTGTCTTTGATGATGATTGTCTAGAGGCATTTGAAATACTTAAGAAAGCATTTATCTTTGCACCTACTGTCCAGCCTCCTGACTCGAATTTACCCTTTGAGATTATGTGCGATACTAGTGATTATGCTGTAGGTGTTGTTCTAGGACAAAGAGTTGATAAGAAATTGAATGTTATCCAGTATGCTAGTAAAACTCTAGATAGTGCCCAGAAAAATTATGCTACCACTGAGAAAGAATTTTTAGCAGTTGTATTTGAATGTGATAAGTTTAGACCTTATATTGTTGATTCTAAAGTAACTATTCAAACTGATCATGCTGCTATCAAATACCTTATGGAAAAGAAAGATGCTAAACCTAGACTTATTAGATGAGTTCTCTTGCTGCAAGAGTTTGACTTGCATATTATTGATAGAAAGGGAGCTGAGAACCCCGTTGCAGACAACTTGTCTAGGCTAGAGAATATACTTGATGACCCACAACCTATTGACGATAGCTTTCCTGATGAACAATTAGATGTCATAAATACTTCTCGTACTGCTCCTTGGTATGCTGATTATGCTAATTATATTGTTGCCAAGTTTATACCTCCTAGCTTCACATACCAGCAAAAGAAAAAGTTCTTCTATGATTTGAGACATTACTTCTAGGATGACCCACATCTTTATAAAGAAGGAGTAGATGCTATTATTAGACGTTGTGTACCTGAGCATGAACAGGGACAAATCCTACGCAAGTGCCACTCCGAAGCTTATGGAGGACACCATGCGGTAGATAGAACTGCACACAAGGTATTGCAATTCGGTTTTTATTGGCCTACTCTCTTCAAGGATGCCCGTAAGTTTGTCTTATCTTGTGATGAATGTCAAAGAATTGGTAATATCAGTAGACGTCAAGAAATGCCTATGAATTATTCACTTGTTATAGAACGATTTGATGTTTGGGGCTTTGATTATATGGGACCGTTTCCTGCCTCTAATGGGTACACACATGTTTTAGTTGCTATTGATTACGTTACTAAGTGGGTAGAAGCTATTCCAACTAGTAGTGTTGATCATAACACCTATATTAAGATGCTTAAAGAAGTTATTTTCCCGAGGTTTGGATTCCCTAGATACTTAATGACCGATGGTGGTTCGCACTTCATTCATGGTGCTTTCCGTAAAATGCTTGCAAAATATGATGTGAATCATAGAATTGCATCCCCTTATCACCCACAGACTAGTGGTCAAGTAGAACTGAGTAATAGAGAGTTGAAATTAATTTTGCAAAATACAGTTAATAGGTCTAGGAAGAATTGGTCCAAGAAACTTGATGATGCATTATGGGCCTATAGAACTGCATATAAAAATCCTATGGGTATGTCTCCATATAAAATGGTTTATGGAAAAACTTGTCACTTACCTCTTGAGCTAGAACATAAGGCATATTGGGCTATTAAAGAGCTCAATTATGATTTCAAACTTGCTGGTGAGAAGATGTTATTTGACATTAGCT
The DNA here is from genome assembly GCA_902687465.1 of Secale cereale. Classification (NCBI taxonomy): domain Eukaryota; kingdom Viridiplantae; phylum Streptophyta; class Magnoliopsida; order Poales; family Poaceae; genus Secale; species Secale cereale. The sequence continues at coordinate 606,575,414 of LR738714.1, read as the reverse complement.
CTCTTGATGAATGGAGAACCCAGGCCTATGTGAATGCCAAGCTGTTTAAAGAAAAAGTTAAAAGATGGCATGACAAAAGGATACAAAAGTGTGAGTTTAATGTAGGTGATTATGTCTTGCTATACAACTCTCATTTAAGATTTTTTGCAGGAAAACTTCTCTCTAAGTGGGAAGGACCTTACGTTATCGAGGAGGTCTATCGTTCCGGTGCCATAAAAATCAACAACTTCGAAGGCACAAATCCGAAGGTGGTGAACGGTCAAAGAATCAAACATTATATCTTAGGTAATCCTATAAATATTGAAACCAATGTTATTGAAACTGTGACATCGGAGGAATACATATGGGACACTTTCCAGAACGATCCAGACTCCGAAAAGGAAGAGGTGTGTGGTACGGTAAGTAAACTGATAACACACAAGTGTAGGGGATCAGTTGTAGCCTCTTTCGATAAGTAAGAGTGTCGAACCCAACGAGGAGCTAAAGGCAGAACAAATATTCCCTCAAGTTCTATTGATCACCGATACAACTCTACGCACGCTTGACGTTTACTTTACCTAGACCAAGTATGAAACTAGAAGTAGTTTGTAGTTTTTGTTGGATAGGTTTGCAAGAATATAAAGAGCACGCAAATATAAACTAGGGGATGTTAAGACAAAGAAGCAATAAAGTTAATGATAGCGAGTGTGGAAAAGTGGTGGTAGGAGTTGCGAAATTGCCCCTAAGCAATTGACTACGTTACTAGACCGATAGGACAACGATAATCTACTCAGACATCATAGGATGGCAACACATCATTGGATAATAATATGAAGCATAAAGCACCATGTTCAAGTAGAGGGTACAGCAGGTTGCGGGAGAGTGGACCATTGTAGATAGATGGGGGAAGGTGATGGAGATGTTGGGGAAGATGACGGAGGTGTTGGTGTAGATCGCCGTCACACGATGATGGCCCCGGTGGCACTCCGGTGCCACCGGAAGCGAGGGGGAGAGAGCCCCCCTCCTTCTTCTTCCTTGAACTTCTCCCTAGCTGGGAGAAGGGTTTCCCCTCTGGTCCATGGCCTCCATGGCGGCGGAGGGGCGAGAGCCCCTCCGAGATTGGATCTGTCTCTCTGTCTCTCTCTGTTTCTGCGTTCCCAGATTCTGGCCCTTCACCGTTTCTTAAATTCCCGGAGATCCGTAACTCCAATTGGGCTCATCTTTTGACACGATTTTTATCCGGAAACTAGCTTTATTGCGGCGAAAGAAGGGCATCAACCGCCTTACGGTGTGGGATCGAGGGCATAGGGCGCGCCCCCCACCCTCGAGGCCCACTCGAGCATCGTCTCGTGTTAGTTTCTCTTCCCAAAATTCACATATATTTCAAAAAAATCTCCGTCCGTCTCCGTTTGATATGGATATTCTGCGAAACAAAAAACATGCAACAAACAGGTACTAGCACTGGGCACTGGATCAATACGTTAGTCCCAAAAAATAGTATAAAAAGTTACCAAAAGTATATGAAAGTTGTAGAATATTGGCATGGAACAATCAAAAATTATAGATACGACGGAGACGTATCAGCATCCCCAAGCTAAATTCCTGCTCATCCTCGAGTAGGTAAATGATAAAAAAGATAATTTTTGATGTGGAATGCTACCTAGCATAATCTTGATCATGTAATCTAATCATAGCATTAATATTAAGACACGAGTGATTCAAAGCAATAGTCTATCATTTGACATAGAAGAATTTAATACTCGGGGATCCCAACAAACAATCAAGTATTTCAAAATATCAATGCTAAAGAACATTATCCCTACAAAATCATATAGTCTTTTATGCTTCCCTTTTCTTAACACAAGGTACCCCTCATGCCCATCCTGGTGTCAGCCAAGCAATTGTTTTCATACTTTACTTTTTCGAACCTTTTCAATTCTTCACGCAATACATGAGCGTGAGCCATGGATATAGCACTATGGGTGGAATAGAAGGTGGTAGTAGACAAAAGTAGGGAGAAAGTCTCACATCGACTAGGCGTATCAATGGGCTATGGAGATGCCCATCAATAGATATCAATGTGAGTGAGTAGGGATTGCCATGTAACGGATGCACTAGAGTTATAAGTGTATGAAAGCTCAAAAGAAAACTAGTGGGTGTGCATCAACTTGCTTGATCATGAAGACCTAGGGCATTTGAGGAAGCCCATCGTTGGAATATACAGGCCAAGTTCTATAACGAAAAATTCCCACTAGTATATGAAAGTGACAACATAGGAGACTCTCTATCATGAAGAACATGGTGCTATGATGAAGCAAAAGTGTGGAAAAAGATAGTAGCATTGCCCCCTTTTTTTCTTTTTTTCTTTTTTCTTTTTTTTCTTTTTTTGGGCCTTCCATTTTTTATTTGGCCTTTCTCCTCTCTTTTTTTGGTCTTTTTTTTCCCTTCTTTTTTTCTCTTTTTTTCAAGGGACAATGCTCTAATAATGATGGTCATCACACTTCTATTTACTTACAACTCAATATTACAACTCGATACTAGAACAAAATATGACTCTATATGAATGCCTCCGGCAGTGTACCGGGATGTGCAATGATCTAGCGTAGCAATGACATCAAAAAACGGACAAGCCATGGAAACATCATGCTAGCTATCTTACGATCATGCAAGGCAATATGACAATGATGGTGCGTGTCATAATAAACGGAACGGTGGAGTTACATGGCAATATATCTCGGAATGGCTATGGAAATGCCATAATAGGTAGGTATGGTGGCTGTTTTGAGGAAGGTATATGGTGGGTGTATGGTACCGGCGAAAGTTGCGCAGTACAAGAGAGGCTAGAAATGGTGGAAGGGTGAGAGTGCGTATAATCCATGGACTCGACATTAGTCATAAAGAACTCACATACTTATTGCGAAAAATCTATTAGCCCTCGAAGCAAAGATACTACGACGCATGCTCCTAGGGGGGAGGTTGGTAGGAGTTAACCATCGCGCGCCCCCGACCTTCACGCAATTATAAACAATCAAAATACAATGCGCGCCAATTTGGTTACATAGTTAGGAGACCATACGTGCATGCTTCGGGAATCACAAACCTTAACACCAATATTTTTACTAAACCATAATCATTCACTAGTTCCTCCCACATATTAGCATCTCTATATCGCAAAACTATTGCAAGGAATCAAACATATCATATTCAGCGATCTAAAAGTTTATGTAGGATTTTATGACTAACCATGTGAATGACCAATTCCTGTCAACTCTCTAAATAGATATAAGTGAAGCAAGAGAGTTTTAGTTCTTTCTAAAAAATTTATGCCCATGTTCTAACAATTATAAGTGAAGCAAAAGAGCATTCTACAAATGGCGGTTTTCTATGTGAAGAGAAACAGGCAATCCAAACTTCAAATGATGTAAGTGAAGCACATGAAGTATTCTATAAAGCCATACTCAAAAGATATAAGTGAAGTGCAAAGAGAATTCTATAACTCGGCCAAGGACTATCTCATACCAGCATGGTGCATTTATTAAAAGGAAAAATAGAAAGCACACGACGGTCCAAGAGTTGCACATATCACATGAATGAAATGAATCCGAAAACATACCGATACTTGTTGAAGAAAGAGGGGATACCTTCCGGGGCATCCCCAAGCTTAGACGCTTGAGTATCCTTGAATATTTACTTGGGGTGCCTTGGGCATCCCCAAGCTTGAGCTCTTGCCTCTCCTTCTTCTCCTCACATCGAGACCTCCTCGATCTTCGAACACTTCATCCACACAAAACTTCAACAGAAAACTCGGTAAGATCCGTTAGTATAATAAAGCAAATCACTACTCTAAGTACTGTTGCAAACTAATTCATGTTTTGTTTTTGCATTTTAGCTACTGTAATATAAATTTTCCATGGCTTACTCCACTAATAGAAATTGATAGTTTCATCAAAACAAGCAAACTATGCATCAAAAACAGAATCTGTCTAAAACAGAACATCATGTAATAATCTGAACATTCACCATACTTATGATACTTGAAAAATTCTGCAAAAATTAGGAAAAATCAAAAATTTGTATAGAAATACAGTTCAAAACGTTTCAGAACCATTTGACGTTCCAACAAAAAATGTAAAATCACGCACTACAGCCAAAGTTTCTGTCCTGCACCGCACAAACCAACAAGCGTTGTAAACATCCTAAAGGCAAACCTTGGAACATTATTTTTATAATACAATGGAATTCTACAAGGGGATAATTATTTTTGATGAAAAGTTTCTATAATTCAAGATTTGGAAAGTTTCCATGGGCATGAACAAAGTTCAAGGAGCTCCCCCATTTCAACGGTGCTCGTCCTTCTTAATTTCACTTTTCTTTTTGAAAAAGTTTTAGGTTCCCCTCTTTATTTTATTTTGTTTTTAAACTTTATAAAAGCACACAACAGAAATAAATGACTCTCTAAAACTTCCGGGTTGTCTCCCTAGCAGCGCTTTCTTTAAAGCCATTAAGCTAGGCATATAGTGCTCAAGTAATGGATCCACCCGGATCCCAAGGTATATCAAAGCCAATTTAGCTTTGATTTGACATTTAGTAGTGAGCACAAAGTGATATGTGTCATGAAACAACGAAGTCTAACTCACTTCATATGCATAGGCATGTCATACAAGAACAATTCATGCACATCGATTAAAGGCCAATGCATAGTATAAGCAGTTTCTTGCAATTTTATCATGTTGGAAACATAGAGAGGCAGAGATGTAGTTCCTCTCTCATAATAATTGCAAGTAGGAGCAGCAAGCACGTGCATATTATATTCATCAAAATCATCATGTGTAACGGAAAAAGGCAACCCATCAATATAATCCTTAATAAGTGCAAACTTCTCCGATATAGTGTAGTTTGGAGAATTCAAAAAGATAATAGGACTATCATGTGTGGGTGCAATAGCAACTATCTCATGTTTAATATAAGGAACTATAGCAAGTTCATCTCCATAAGCATAATTCATATTGGCATCTTGGCCACAAGCATAGCAAGCATCATCAAAAAGGGATATTTCAAAAGAATCAACAGGGTCATAGAAATCATCATAGCATTCATCCTTCGGTAAGCACGAAGGGAAATTAAACAATGTATGGGATAAAGAGTTACTCTCATTAGAAGGTGGGCACGGGTGATCAATCCGCTCTTCCTCCTTTTGTTCTTCGCTCTCCTCCTCATCTTTTTCATCCAATGAGCTCACAATGTCATTAATTTCTTCTTCCATAGACTCCTGCAAAATATTAGTCTCTTCTTGGACATCGGAGACCTTCTCAATAAAAGCATCAATATTGGAGTTATATTCATAATTCAAATAGCAATATTTCAATATAGCAAGATTTTCAGGCCTAGACACATCATCATCAAAAGCATCATTCTTTTTAAACAGAGATTCAATTTCATAAGCACCCTTAAAAGCAACGAATTCTTCTATTTGTTCCACATCATAGTAATCATATATACCATTAGCATAAGAAGCTAAGGTTTCATTATCACTAAATTTGCATGAAAAGGGAAGGTGTGGAGCCTTCATCCTAGAGCAACAAGTATAATCATATCTCAAGCATAGTTGCCGAGCATACCAATGCAACAAATGAATTTGATCCCATAACAGTTTCCCTTTTTGTGTCAAGTGATAATCCCTAAAGTATTCGCGTTGATCCAACGTTACTCCCATTACATAGTTGAATGGGGTTTTCTGAGGATTATCAAAGTAGTACATAATATCTTTCACATAATTTGCATCGAGGACGAGCAGGAATTAAGCTTGGGGATGCTTGATACGTCTCCAACGTGTCTATAATTTTTGATTGTTCCATGTTATTATTTATGATGTTTTGGATGTTTAATGGACTTTGTCATACACATTTATATTATTTTTGGGACTAACCTACTAACCCAAAGGCCCAGTCCAGATTGCTGTTTTTTTGCCTGTTTCCGGGTTTTTACAGAAAAGGGATATCAAACGGAGTCCAAACGGAATGAAACCTTCGGGAGAGATATTTTTGGAGAAAATCACGCACGAGAGACTTGAGAACCACGGAGTAGGGATTATGTGGTGCCCACGAGGGTGCCCCCCCCCCCTATAGGGCGCGCCCCTGCCTCGTGGGCCCCACGTTTGGCCCCCGGTGCCCTCCTTCCTCCTATATATGCCTACGTACCCCGAAACCATCAGAACAACAGAGAAAACCCTAGTTCCACCGCTGTAACCTTCTGTTCCCGTGAGATCCCATCTTGGGGCCTGTTCTAGAGCTCCGCCGGAGGGGGGGATCTACCATGGAGTGCTTCTACATCATCATCATCGCCTCATCCTGAGTTGTGAGTAGTTTACGACAGACCTTCGGGTCCATAGCTAGTATCTAGATGGCTTCTTCTCTCTCTTTGGATCTCAATACAAATTTCTCCTCGGTCTTCGAGGAGATCTATTCGATGTAATCTCTTTTTGCGGTGTGTTTGTCAAGATCCGATGAATCGTGGGTTTACGATCAAGATTGTCTATGAGAAATATTTGGTTCTTCTCTGAACTCTTTATGTATTATTATAATATCCTTGCAAGTCTCTTCGAATTATTGGTTTGGTTTGGCCTACTAGATCTATAGTTCTTGCAATGGGAGAAGTGATTGGCTTTGGGTTCAATCTTGCGGTGTCCTTTCCCAGTGACAATAGGGGCAGCAAGGCACGTATTGTAGTGTTGCCATCGAGGATAAAAAGATGGGGTTTATATCACTAAGTTTGAGTTTATCCCTCTACATCATGTCATCTTGTTTAAGGCGTTACTCTGTTCTTATGAACTCAATACACTAGATGCATGCTAGATAGCGGTCGATGTGTGGAGTAATAGTAGTAGATGCAGAATCGTTTCGGTCTACTTGTCTCGGACATGATGCCTATATATAATGATCATGCCTAGATAGTCTCATAATTATTCGCTTTCCTATCAATTGCTCGACAGTAATTTGTTTACCCGCCGTAGAATATCGCTATCATGAGAGAAGCCACTAGAGAACACTATGGCCCCTCGGTCTATTCTCAACATATCAATCTACACCTACTTTAATTTTTCCGCTTTTACTTTCTGTTCTTATAATAAAAAATACCAAAAATATCAAACTATCATCTCTATCAGATCTCACTTTCGTAAGTGACCGTAAAGGGATTGACAACCCCTTATCGCGTTGGCTGCGAAGTTCTTATTTGTTTGTGCAGGTGCAAGGGACTCGCGCGTGCTCTCCTACTAGATTGATAACTTGGTTCTCAAAAACTGAGGGAAATACTTATGCTACTGTGCTGCATCACCCTTTCCTCTTCGATGGAGTACAACTCAATCTCGAGAAGTAGCAGTAGGCTTGCTGAAAAGCTCTTATATTGACTCTTTCCGATGTTACGGTAAATTGCAATTGATTCAATGACCGAGATCAAAGTTTGTTAGTTTTCAATGAAGCTTATGATTCATGCTTAATATTGTGAATGAATTATTACTTTAGCATAAGAATCATATGACAATATATATGTGTTGCTGTTATAAGAATGATCATGATGCCCTCATGTTCGTATTTTATTTTTATCAACACCTCTATCTCAAAACATGTGGATATATTTTCCGATATCGGCTTTCGCTTGAGGGCAAGCGAGGTCTAAGCTTGGGGGAGTTGATACGTCCATTTTGCATCATGCTTATATGTTGATATTTATTGCATTATGGGTTGTTATTACATGTTTTGTCACAATGCTTATGCCTTTTCTCTCTTATTTTACAAGGTTTACATGAAGAGGGGGAATACATGCATCTGGAATTCTGGGTTGGAAAAGGAGCAAACTCTGGAAACCTATACTGCACAACTCCAAAAGGCCTGAAACTTCACAGAACTCCGTTTCAGAAAATATAAAAAATATCTGGCGAAAGAAGACCACGAGGGGGGCCACCTGCTGTCCACAAGGGTGGGGGCGTGCCCCCCTCCCTGGGCGCGCCCCCTGTCTCGTGGGCCCCCCGAAGGCTCCCTGATGCCCATCTTCTCCTATATGAGGTGCTTTGACCTGGGAAAATCAGAAGGAGGCTTTCGGGACCATACGCCGCCGTCTCGAGGTGGAACTGAGGCGAGAACCAATCTAGGGCTCCGGCAGAGCTGTTCTGCCGGGGATACTTCCCTTCGGGAGGGGGAAATCATCACCGCCGTCATCACCAACAACTCTCCCATCTTGGGGAGAGTTATCTTCATCAACATCTTCACCATCACCATCTCCTCTCAAACCCTAGTTCATCTCTTGTATCCAATCTTTGTACCCAAACCTCGGATTGGTACCTGTGGGTTGCTAGTAGTGTTGATTACTCCTTGTAGTTGATGCTAGTTGGTTTATTTTGTGGAAGATCATATGTTCAGATCCATTATGCATATTAATACCCCTCTGATCATGAACAATATTTTGTCTTGTGAGCAGTTACTTTTGTTCCCGAGAATGTGGGAGAAGTCTTGTGATGGCTTCTCGCCCCTCGTTGGTTACCCCAAGTGGAAGGTTTGAGATGCAGTGTAGCGGTAGTTTTCCCTTGGCAAAGATACCAAGAATCGAATCCCCTGAGACTCCGAGGGTCAACAAGAAGGTGTCAACTGCTAGCGGCGCAACTTAGCGATTGACAGGACCTGCACACAGATACAAATAACTTTGCTCCCAACAAGTACAGAGAGGTTGTCAATCCCTCCGACCTTGTCGTTTACAAAGGATCAAATGCAAGAGATAATAGTGATAGGTATGACTGCAACTAGTAAGTAAGAATAGGAAATAAATAGCGGGTGTGATCAGTGATGGTAATATGGACCGGGGTCCCATGATGTTCACTAGTGATGTCTCTCTCCCAAAAGACGATAAAACAGCTAAGCGAGGTAAACGAATTACAGCTGGGCAATTGACAGGATTATGTGCGCAAACCAATGCTAACTATGCTGCAAAGAAAGGTAGAGGCTCAAAAGCATGGGCGGTACGCCAAGGCAAGTAGACCAAAATCCATCTGCATCTACTACTAATCATCCACCTTGAGATATCTATCCAGAACATCTCGCTGGTATTAAGTTGCGAGTCCCACCCATAGTGTAAACTCAAAGCAACAGACAACTGCATTAAAAGAACTTTGCGTAAAGTAAACAATCCTTGCACCCGCAAGTACAAGCACCGCTGTTTTCCCCCTTGTGGCAACAACACATCCCCTAGACTCATGTTTCTGTCACTCAAGCTAGTCATCGAGGGGCATGAACCCACAATCAAGCATAACGTTCCCTCTTGGAGTTACTACCTACTACTTGGCCAAAGCAATAAACAGCAACGGAGAACATGCAAGAATTACTCAAGAACATAAATATAAAAGAGGTGAATCAAATATATTACTCACACACAATCTGAACATAATCTCATAATCCATCAGATCCCAGCAAACTCATCATAGCAACAGCATAAGGATTACATATGTGCCTCGATCATGTAGGGCAGCTCACGAGGTCTAATCGGTGAAGAACAAAGAGGGGAGGAGAACATCACATAGCTACTGGTCATGGACCCATGGTCCAAGGGAGACTACTCACAACTCATCCGGGAGGCGTCCATGGTGGAGGAGAGGCTCCCGGTGGTGGTTCTCCCCTCCGGCAGGGTGCCGGGAAGAGTTCTCCTGGTGCTCCCGATCTTGGAAGCGTGGCGGCGGCGGAACAGAGATGAGATCGCCAAAAAGGGTTCCGTCCTCGAGGGTTTCGGGACGCGGTGTAAATATATGCCAAAGGGGGGCGTCAGAAGAGGCAAGGGGGGCCCAGGCGCCCTGGCGGCGCGGCCAGGAGGGGGGCCGCCCCCTCTGGTCGCCTGGAGACCTGGTGGCCCCCCTCTGGCCCTACTTTGGCCGCATGGAAGCTTCCGGAATGCTGGTTTTTTATATATTTTTCCCGGAATTTTTCTGGCAATTTACGTAATGGGAAAACCTGAAATACAAAAACAGCAGAAAACAGAAACTGGCACTGGGGTGCACTGAGTTAATAGGTTAGTCCAAATATGATCAAAAGTGTATGGAAGTGCATAAATATCATAGCAATATCACACAAAAGAGGCATGGAGCAAGCAGAAATTATAGATACGTTTTGGACGTATCAACATCCCCAAGCTTAATTCCTGCTCGTCCTCGAGTAGGTAAATGATAACAAGCATAATTTCCGTGGTGACATGCTATCAACCATATAAGAACTTTTCACAGTCACATGACAAATGCTTACTGAGATAATGAATCTTTAGTAATTAAGTTGCCTCATGAGAATATCACAAAGAACTGAAAGTTTTACAATATGATACTGAAACACTCAATAGATTTGTAGTGAGCATGGTGTGCAAACATGACAAAGTGGTACCTCGCTTGCCCCCTTTAGTGAAGCAAAACATAAATGCAGGGGCACCTCCGAAGTTTAAATGACGACTAGATACAATGACTTCAGAATAAACGATATCATAATCATGCAGAAGACAATGGTACTTTGGGACAATGCACATTACACTCAGAATGACAATCATGCTCTCAATAGTTGGTGCTTTAAATAAGGTGGAGACTCTCAAACCGTGGCTTTTGATGGCAAGGTTGAAAACCCGTGGTCGGGAACAAAAACTAAACATGTACCAGAGCTCTTGGTTTTTAAAAACAGAGGTAAAAATTATTATTTTTGGAATATGCATATTTCGTCAACGAATGCTAGTAGATAACTCAATTACTTCTCGAGCTGGACAAGTTTCGAGGAACGGCTCCCGCACGAGGACGATCACATCCTCTTAATCTCCTTTGTTTATCACTGCCAAAGTTTTCTGATTTCTCATGAACAAAGCGTGAAGGAGGGTTTGTTTGTTGTATATTTTTTTAATGAGCCGGGCGCACTCTTTGCCAGTTCCTTCTCGTATTAGGGGTTTGCACATTAGACATGCAATCCCGGTGTGAAGCTTGTCCAACCTAAAAAGATCATGAATTAACTACTACTTCCTCATGAGCTAAAACAGAGGCACAAAAGAGAAATGCTTTTTTGATTAATTTCGAGATGGTACAAGATAGTCTTCGTTAGGAATGGCAAGTAAATACCATGTATAGGAAGGTATGGTGGACTCATATGGCATAACTGGTTTAAAGGATTTTGGATGCACAAGCAGTCAGTCCGCTTAGTACAGGCAAAGGTTAGCAAAAGACTGGGAGCGACCAACTAAGAGAGCAATGACGGCCATAATCATGCAGAGCGACAAAGCAACATTGAATCGGGCATGGAAGTTATATCGCTACTCAGAAATTAAAGATCATCAAGGCTTGATAGACTTTCTTTACAGTCTTAAATATGCATGAGCATATGCCAAGTCAATCAAAATAAATTCTTGGAGGAAGATATCACTAAACCATACCACATCATAGGCAAACAAATCATGTTGGTACTTCAATAACACATTAAGAACCCCCCAGCTATTTGAGACTAACCATAAGAAAACATGAACTACTAAGCACCATTATGCACATAGCATTTTCATCATAGACATATCAACCAGTGCAACAGAAGCCAACTCTCTTAACAAGATAAGCATGATAACTCAAGAGAGTTCCAGCAACCAACTAAACAAAAGCTCTTTAAAAAGAAAAGCATGAAAACTAAGAGCTGAACATGATAGTAGCTATTGAAAGACAAAGAACATACACAACAAAGATAAACATGAAAATCCTATGTTGTGTTCTAGGTTGAAGTGGAGCGTGTTTCTCTCCCACACAAAGAAAGATGGGTTCCAACTTGTTATGAAAAGCAAGCAAAGCTAAAGAAAACTAAAAAGGAAACTAAAAGCAAGACGCTCCAAGCATAGCACATAACACATGAAGTGATTAAAATATAGTGGAACGAAAGACGAACTGATAATTGTTGATGGAGAAGGGGATGCACGGGGGCATCCCCAAGCTTAGACGCTTGAGTCTTCTTGAATATTTCTTGGGGGTGCACGGGGGCATCCCCAAGCTTGAGCGCTTGACACTCCTGAATCTTTTTATCATCTTCCCTCGCACACTTGAAAACTCCCTTCATACATAACTCATCATAATCTGATTAGCGAGGTTAGTACCCATAATAAAATAATTTTTCCTTGCTGGAAATAAAGATAACCTTGAAGGTCTACTGTTTCTCAAGATTGCCAAAAGGTTTTTGCAAAGAAAAAGCAAGCTCAAGGTTTGCAAAACGAAGGAAAGGCAAAACAGGACAGAATCTGTGAAAAACAGACCAGCAGGTAGTAAATAATTTTTTCGGGGCACTTCTGCAACTCAAATCAAAAAACTCAGAACAGACGCCCGAAAGCCAATTGTATAGAGCACGCTGTCGAAACAATTCAGACCAAAAAGATGATCTGGTGATTTTATACAAATTTTTCTGTCCAAGGACAGAATCTGTTTCCTGGACAGCACATCACAACTTTTGAACTTTCTTGCAATCAGAGGCTAAACTTGGCACAAAGCTGAAAAGTAAAGATACAATGATGATGCTACTGTAGTAACAAACATCAAGACACAACAAAATCAAAATAAAATTTTATTCATTGTGGGCTGCCTCCCAAAAGCGCTTTCTTTTATGCCTTTAAGCTAGGCATAATGCAAAGAGATCAAGTTTTGTCAAGAGTAAAAGAATAGCTAGCCCGTATAACGGACTCAAAAGGTAACTTAATCTTTTTTCTAGGGAAGTGTTCCATCCCTTTCTTGAGAGGAAATTGGAATTTTATATTCCCCTCTTTCATGTCAATGATGGCACCAACGGTGCGAAGAAAAGGACGTCCCAAAATAATTGGACAAGAAGGTTCACATTCAATATCCATAATAGTAAAATCAACGGGAACATAATTGTCATTGACAATGATAAGAACATCGTCGATCCTCCCCAAGGGTTTCTTTATGGAAGAATCAACAAGACGAACACCAAAAGAACAAGAATCAAAAGGTTTCAATTCAAGCATATCATATATTCTTTTGGGCATAACGGAGGTACTAGCTCCAACATCACATAAAGCATAGCAAGAGAAGTTATTCAACTTAATTTTAATCATAGGATCCCAACCATCTTCTAGCTTTCTAGGTATGGAGGCTTCTACCCTAAGTTTTCCTCCCTAGCTTTGATGAGAGCATTAGTGATATGCTCGGTGAAGGCAAGGTTAAGTGTGCTAGTGCGGGGATCTCTAGACATCTTGTGAAGGAAATCAATAACTTCAGAAAGGGTGCAATTATCAAAATCAAGGTCACTACTATCAAGTAAAGTGGTAGTGGTGTCCTTTAGGCTCACTTGTTTGGTAGTTTCTATGGTCATAGGAGTTTCTACGGTTAAGGTCATAGCATCACCATTAATAGGTCCAATGGGACCAGGAGTGCATTGGGTGCTAAGAGTTTGGATATTCTCAACAACTTGGATAGTAGCAACAGTGTGGTGGGTAGGAAGGTTATTAATTCTATATTCTTCCTCCTTTTCTCTAGCCCATCTCTCTTTAAGTTTAGCCAACATCCTAATGTTTTCATTAATATGCAAGGCTCGTCAAGTTTAACCCGAGTATTCTGCGTGTGCAAAACTGGCTTACACCCGTTGTATGTGAACGTAGAGCTTATCACACCCGATCATCACGTGATGTATCGGCACGACGAACTTTCGCAACGGTGCATACTCAGGCAGAACACTTATACCTTGAAATTTAGTGAGAGATCATCTTATAATGCTACCGTCAATCTAAGCAAAATAAGATGCATAAAAGATAAACATCACATGCAATCAATATAAGTGATATGATATGGCCATCATCATCTTGTGCCTTTGATCTCCATCTCCAAGGCACCGTAATGATCACCATCGTCACCGGCGCGACACCTTGATCTCCATCATAGCATCATTGTCGTCTCGCCAACTATTGCTTCCACGACTATCGCTACCGCTTAGTGATAAAGTAAAGCAATTACATGGCGATTGCATTTCATACAAAAAAGCGACAACCACATGGCTCCTGCCAGTTGCCGATAACTTTACAAAACGTGATCATCTCATACAATGACGTATAACTCATTATGTCTTAACCATATCACATCACAGCATGCCCTGCAAAAACAAGTTAGACGTCCTCTACTTTGTTGTTGCAAGTTTTACGTGGCTGCTACGGGCTTAGCAAGAACCGTTCTTACCTACGCATACAAAAACCACAATGATTTTTCGTCAAGTATGTGATGTTTTAACCTTCACAAGGACCGGGCGTAGCCACACTTGATTCAACTAAAGTTGGAGAAACTAACACCCGCCAGCCACCTGTGTGCGAAGCACGTCGGTAGAACCAGTCTCGCGTAAGTGTACGCGTAATGTCGGTCCGGGCCACTTCATCCAACAATACCGTCGAATCAAAGTATGACATGTTGGTAAGCAGTATGACTAGTATCGTCCACAACTCACTTGTGTTCTACTCGTGCATATCATCTACACATAAACCTAGCTCATAATGCCACTATTGTGGAACGTAGTATTTCAAAAAAATCATACGATCACGCAAGATCTATCTACTATATGCATAGCAACGAGAGGGAGAGTGTGTCCACGTACCCTCGTAGACCAAGAGCGAAAGCATCTGGTGACGTGGTTGATGTAGTCGAACTTTCTTCGCGATCCAACCGATCAAGCACCGAACGTACGGAGCCTCCGCATTCAGCACACGTTCAGCTTGATGACGTCCCACGAGCTCTTGATCCAGTAGAATATCGTGGGAGAGTTTCGTCAGCACGACGGCGTGGTGACGGAGATGATGAAGCTACCGATGCATGGCTTCACCTAAGCACTGCAATGATATGACCGAGGTGTGTTTCTGTGGAGGGGGGCACCGCACACGGTTGGGAGAGATCAACTTGATCAACTTGTGTAACTTGTGTATCTAGAGGTGCCCCCTGCCCCCGTATATAAAGGGGCAAGGGGAGGAGGCCGGCCGGCCCCTATGGCGCGCCCTAGGAGAGCCACTCCTACTAGGAATAGGAATCATATTCCTAGTAGGAGTCCACCAAGATGGAGTGGGGGAAGGAAGGAGAAGGAGAGGGAGAAGGAAGGGGGCGCCACCCCTTCCTCTCCTTGTCCAATTCGGACCAAGGGGGGGGGGGGCGGCCCAGCCCTGGCCGGCCCTCTCTCTCTCCACTAAGGGCCCAAGTGGCCCATTAGTTCCCCTCGGGGGGTACCGATACCGCTCTGGCACTCTGGTTTAATCCAAAACTTTTTCGGAACACTTTCGGTGTCCGAATATAGTCGTCCAATATATCAATATTTACGTCTCGGACATTTCGAGACTCCTCGTCATGTCCATGATCTCATCCGGGACTCCGAACTACCTTTAGTACATGAAAACTCATAAACTCATAATACCGATCGTCATCAAACGTTAAGTGTGCGGACCCTACGGGTTCAAGAAATATGTAGACATGACCGAGACTCATCTCCGGTCAATAACCAATAGCGGAACCTGGATGCTCATATTGGCTCCTACATATTCTGCGAAGATCTTTTATCGGTCAAACCACATAACAACATACGTTGTTCCTTTTGTCATCGGTATGTTACTTGTTCGAGATCCGATCATCGGTATCTCAATACCTAGTTCAATCTCATTACCGGCAAGTCTCTTTACTCGTTCCATAATACATCATCTCGTGACTAACTCATTAGTCATTTGCTTGCAAGGCTTATTATGATGTGTATTATCGAGAGGGCCCAGAGATACCTCTTCGACACTCGAAGTGACAAATCCTATTATTGATCTATGCCAACACCACGAACACCTTCGGAGACACCTGTAGAGCATCTTTATAATCACCTAGTTACTTTGTGACGTTTGATAGCACACAAGGTGTTCCTCCGGTATTCGGGAGTTACATAATCTTATAGTCATAGGAACATGTATAAGTCATGAAGAAAGGAATAGCAGTAAAACTAAACGACCATAGTGCTAAGTTAACGGATGGATCTTGTCCATCACATCATTCTCCTAATGATGCGATCCCGTTGATCAAATGACAACTCATGTCTATGGCTAGGAAACATAACCATCTTTGATCAATGAGCTAGTCTAGTAGAGGCATACTAGGGACACTCTGTTTTCTCTATGTATTCACACATGGACTAAGTTTCCGGTTAATACAATTCTAGCATGAATAATAAACATTTATGAGGATATAAGGAAATAAATAATAACTTTATTATTGCCTCTAGGGCATATTTCCTTCACGGTCCACACCATTCCTAGCACTCTCTTGTGCTTGAGCAAACCTGACTATCTTCTCTCCAATGGGGTCGGAGATTGTGTTTACAAGAGTTGTCCACTAAGCAGTGCATCATCCTTGCATACAAAATAATCATCATACGCCATCTACCCCTCCCTATTGCGATTGAACGCATGTCTAGCAATCTGTAAGCGGTGTCGAAATAGTGTGGGTTTGAAGAGTGATAGAGTGTGGAAGTGCACTGAAAGTAGTCTTGCCAGAGTAGGAAATGACCACTCTCTCCGTTGCGACGACGTTGGAGCATGGCCCAGGATCGGTCCCCTTAATCTCGGTCGTTGCCTAGCAATGTGGTCATTGACGACCAAAGTAGCACCCATAAACTCATCATTGTCCGAATCACAAAAGTTGTTGAAAAAGAACTCATCTCAACTATCCATTTGTACCATGCGGGTGAAACGTCGAACACCTTAAGGGTGTGGTCGAAGGAGCCAGCCAATGAAGAACCATACACATGCCCCAGCCCTGTAAGCAGTCATGTCGATGTGGAGGTGACTGTGGAGCGAAGACGCCGGGCTTGGAGCGATGCCGACGGCGGCGGAGGCCAGGGGGTGGCATGGCCGCGGAGGTGCTACGCTGCGGCGAAAACATGCCACCAAAGCCGGCAAGAGTGGCCATCTGGTGCGACGTGCAGCCTGGGGAGGTGTGTGAGTGCGGGTAGCGGCCTGGCCATCGTCCAACCGGACGGAAGTGGTCATCGGCGGCGAGGGAGGGGTGGCCGGACGTGTCGGCTAGGGATGGGGGAGAAGGAGAACGACTGATGTGCCACTGACTGGAGGGGCAGGAGGAGGACAAGGGCGGGCGTTGCGGGCGTCCGCGCCGACACAAACCTGGCCCAAATTTGGGTCAAAAATGGGTCGCAGACAAACAAAAAGTATACACTCATCCATTTGCGTCGGCATGTTTGGCCATGGTTTGTGTCCGTTTCGATCCGTATGGACGCATGCGGACATAATGCGTCGGCTTGTTAGAGTTGCCCTAACGGTAAATTTAAGGTTGTGCGTGTTTGTGTGGTTCAAACAATTCGCACGTCACACACGACACGGCTGAAAAGCTAAAAGTATGACATGTCACAAGTTCTTTTTCTGAATACAGACAATCAAAGTTGCTCACATGCGCTCACCCCCTACGAATGCACACAAGCACACCCTATCCTCATGAGCACATCCAATAGACTTGGTCGGCACATTATCTTGAGATTAATGAAGTCGTCACAGATGCCTTCATAGTCGATCGGGACGTCTCCTTCTACTAAACACGCATCGTTGGAAAGCTTGAAGTAAATTCAAAAAAAAAAATACAAGCATCAATGTTAAATTTATGACTTGAACTCTGATAGGCTAGATATACACTGTTCTTCTAATTATCGAACTACAAATTGGTTCGTAACTACGAAGAAAGGACGGATGGCTCTGACCGTGTCTCCTACACCTACATGCAATCGAGCTGAGCTTCTCGTTGCAGTGCAACTCTAAAAATACTTTGTGTTGTTTTTCCACATGAGAGCGTACTACTCCTACCACGTGGTGAAGGTGAGCCTAACACAGCACCATGGTCGGGGGG
>LR738714.1:606499893-606557385 GCA_902687465.1 Secale cereale | reverse complement strand
CACAAATCACAAATCATCTAATCTCTCCCTCCTGATTTCAGGTGGGGGTGGGGTAGGTGCTTTGTGATTTGTGAATGCCACATGTCATCCATCAGGATGGGTCTCACTTGCTAATCCGTGAGACCTAGTCTCATAAATTTTTTTTCCTCTGGTGAAGGGAAGCGAGGATGGTGGTATTTGTGCGGGAAGGGAACGGGAGCAAGCGCCATCTCCTTGTAAAATGGAACGAACACTCGATCATATCTTTCTTGGGGAGGCCAGTCAGGACTTTATATAGGTGTATCACCTAGATACGGTCCAAAAGAATCAAAATAATAAGACTTATTTTTCTAGAAAACATCATATCTTTGACACTAAAAATATCATATTGTCTTGAGCAAATTGCATGAAACGCCACTTTTGGGGATGTTGTAGCACGAAAACCACGACTCTTGCCACAACTTTTGGGGTCCTTACATTGCAACAAATTTAATAACTCTTCGGTAGTCTTTCCAGATCATCTTCAATGTCATCTGTATTGACATGCTCAGATGACAAGTGCTACGATCTAGCAAACACCGGCGGGGAGATATGCTCGAACAACCCATATTCTTATTACTAGGTTTATGGTAATGGCTTGCCAGTACCACTGGGTTCTATGTTTCCGACATGGTGGAGAGCTTGATGTTTTCAAAGGAAATGAAACGTCATCCATTAATGTGCCAATTGTTTTTGGGTAAGTTCGTACACCATATTTGATTAGATAGATCCATGCCCAAGTACCATCAACAACTAATTGTGTGCACTACTATTACTGATTTAATCAAGTTTTCAATGTGCTCATGCCTTTATCAAAGGTGGCGTCATAAATCAGTACAAATTTGATGACATGTTTGGGGTTGGACCATCTCGTATGTCATTCAATTCACAATTGCAGTTTCTTGGATTGTCCCGTAAAGTCTATGGTGAAGTGGAAGTAGTACATGTAGATGTCCATGATAATTATTTGAGGTATGTAGTAGGAGTGTGTAGGAGTGTGTAAATATCAATGTACACAATTGTTTAACAATACTAGTGTACCGGAGGGGGGGGGGGGCTATTGCCCCCTCTCCTTGTGAAATGATATGATGCCCCTCCTCATACTAAGAGGTTTCTATGGATATGAACGCGGTGAGGCTTCAAGGTTGGTGGGCCCACGGATAAGATGACCCCTCTTTTTTTAAAGGGAAAGCCTCTTGGCACTTCATTGCAAACTTGTCAAAGTACTCTCTACAGTGCGTTCCGTAAATCATACCATCAGTACAATAATTTGTGTCCATATGGATGTCTAGATAAAAAAAAGTGCCAAGCTATTAGCCTCCATGGGACAATGCTAAAAGCGAATCAACGGAATCTCATGTGTCTGCTGGAAAATAATCCACCAAAATTGTTGCATAAGGGGCCATAACATCTGATACACCATTGCAAGCATTAATAATTTCCAAGCCATAAACTTCAACTATTTTCCTTTATAGGTTTAAGGCCGCAAGAGAGAGCCATGGTTTCCACACTCGCAACGCCGGAAGCATGGTCACATAATTTAGCCATTCCTGCCAAAGCTTCACCTATGACATTACACACAACCACAACTACTACATCTGAACCATCCTTGAAGAAAGTTGCATCAATGTTTAACTTGTACATACATGTCGGTGTCTTCTCCCATTTAAATTTGCATGCATGTTTTGGAGGAAACTTAACAACTGAGTTGGTACTTACCGCATGTATAGTGAAAGCTGAGCTGGATGGATGCTTAAAGCCGACTCGTTTCCTTGATTCCCTTCTTTCGCACCATACATGTCAGACCCCAACCACCCACAGTATCATGTAATCCAAGTTATGGTGGCGTTGGAGAGGAGGGTGCAGATGCAAAGTAAGGGGGGAGAGGGGCAGAATGGAAGAAAATGCGATTGGGAGGCGAGATTTACTGGGCTAGGGGTGTCGGAGCCCTACGTGGCTGCTGTCCGGGCTCCTGCAAAGCCCTTCAACTTTGCTTCCACCTTGCGAGAAAAAGTGAGTCCGGACAGCTCAACTCACCGATACAGGCCCGCATTGAATGGCACAACACGTTTGGACAGCGTGTCCCGAACATATGCGGGCGGTTTGAGATCGGCTTTGGAAATGTCCTTACCCAAGTGGCGGGTGGATGTAGCTTCACTTGTGGCCTTATCACATGGAGGTGCTATTTTGACTTCCGTTCGGCTTTGTGACACTCCGATGCTGTACTGCATATACGCTCTTTGAGCATTTTTAAATCTAATACGATTTTATTCCTCATATAATAGACATATATCTTCTCTGTAAACAAATATAAGACTGTTTAGATCACTAGGAAGTAGTTTACAATTTAAGAGAGGATAAAGTTTAGGATATTAGAATCTCAGAAACCGGATAAGCTAGACCTAAAAGAATGTTTCTGCGTTCTATTCAGTGTTTCTGCCTTCTGGCGCGCGGAAGCACTTGGGACTTGCCCTACACAGTTGCCACGCAGCCACGCAGGCGACCCCTCAAGCGTGATCCCTGGCTGTCTATACGGAATCTGGCGAAATTGATGTGCACACGACATGTTGTGCCCGATGTGCAGCCGATACAAACTCTGCACCGTGGGATTGTCTAGCATCAAATTTTCAAATGGTATATGCGTTCATAGGAATGAGTGTATGCGGCGTGTATATGAGCGTTTGAGTTTGTACTGTACTGATGCTCAAAAAAATTCCAAACATTCTAATGGAAACCGTCGGCTGCCTATCGTCTGAAAAGCGTCGGCTGCCTAGCAATGCTCGAATCTGGCGTGTGTGGAGGGCGACGGGATGCGTGTAGATTACCCCGGTTGAATCTGTCAGATCGCTAATGTGCTGGTTAGAATTAGGGGCAACTGGTGTTCAATAAATAAATAAATTAGGGGTGACTGAACTCGAGGCGATTGATCTAGTAGCTGCTTGCATTGTTAGCGTGATCCGACCCCCTGTTCCGATCACGATAATGGGCAGGCAATCTACTTGCATTGTTTAGCTACTACGTAGTGAGTGTGTACGTTTGTGCAGCTGAACCATCCGCACACGGCAGAAAAGTGAAAAACTATGACGGATTTTGATAGGAAGCACAGCTTTTGCGTTACCTGCTAATACATACGTGATACCTAGGCATACAACTGGGAGATGATCGAGTAATATAAGCTAAATATTTTGACCTTTTGGCTGGAGTACTACTACCTTTTTTGGTGTTGTTTTTCAGGCGAGGGCTTCATGCATGCAAAGAAATTGACCTGATCGAGGTAGTGAAGGTGAGCCGAACACACCACAAGCTAGCTAGGGACAGCAGATCAGATCAGAGAGAAAAGAAAATGCATTGCGTGGTCGGGCCACCAGAAGCTGAAGCTGGTGATAGGAAGGAAGGAGACCTGGTCTTGACAGCGAGGAAGATATTAGTAACAGAGGTGGCTGGGTTAGGTCGTACTTCACTTGAAGGCCCAATACACAGTGCTCCATCGTGCCGGAGTACGTAGCTAGCATGCACCGCGCCCGATCGCTGGCGACCGACCACGGAGTTTTTCTGCTCCTTTTTGACTGGCAGTTCCGCAGTTGTACTGGTCATGTTTGCCACGAAGGCCACATGCAAAAAGTTGCACCTCTCCTCTCCTCACACACATACTGTACATGGCTAGCTAGCTGGGTTGGTCACGAGTACGACGGTCTGTTGGTCTATATATCTACATGTAGATCCAGTGGAAAGCAATGAGCATAGATACTGCGCTCTGGCATGCATTTTCTTTCCTGGAGATCTCGATCGAATCATGCATGCTTTCGAGTCGAAAGTTCAGTTCAGACCAGGCAGCACAGTGGCGCCACACTGGCCGTGCCGCTTCTTATTATTAGTGCAAGTGATGAAGCTAAGCTAGTGCAGTGTAGTGAGCCATTAGACGCGTAGCTCAGCTGCTAGGTGCGTGCATTCTGTCTTTCCCAAAGTTGAGATCAGATGAAGCATGCACGAAAGTTGTGGATCGGAGGGATCCATGATCCATCCATGGAGTGCGGGTTAAGCAAGGAAGCTAGCAAGGGTGTGCCGCTTTGCTGCTGCTGCTGCTGTATTTGGTTTGGTTATTTATACCGTGGGGCCGGCCGCGAAAGCGAGACATGCCGGTAAAGCCATGCGCAAGGACAGGTCTAGGCTCGTCGTACAAAAGTACAGGCCTAGAAGCTAGGCTGGCTAGGCCGGCCGGCAGCACCGGCGGCGGGCACATGCATGCTGCTGGTGCCAACGGTTCAAAAGTAGCACCTCACCGACGTCGCCGTTTGGCACGAACCGCGGTGGCACAAAGGATCGGGTACAGCACCCGGCCGGCCGGAGACGGTCGCGGTACATTAGTTGGGTGCGACAATGAGTGGCTTTGGGATGATGATCAGGCCATGCTGCACAGACCATTCGTTGCAGATCGTACGTGAGGAGATTTGTTGGATGTCCACTCTCCTACAGCACCTTTTGGGCCTCCTACATTTGTGGACAGGGAGAGGGCTGCCGACTAGAGCTCTACAAAGAAAACAGGAGCTCCAGTGCTCGACCAATGACACTTGCAGTTGCAGCTGCAGTAGAGTCGAACCTGAATTTGGAGCTCGTGAATTTGGGACTAATTCCTTTTGCTGTCACACTGCGGACGTAGCTAGTTTGTTCGTGCTCCAAACATTTGGTGGAGCAATACGTTTGGTCCAGTGGGACAGATGGTCGAGCGGTCAACACATATGCCGTTTGTTGTTGGAGAATCGGACGTGGAGGGCTCAGGTTTCAGATTTCGTATCTGCCATTTTCCATTTGTTCGCCAAGGAGTGGGGCAAGAGATTAGGTCGACGTGCACTCTCCTAAACAAATCAAACTTCAATCTCTTTTTTTTTTGAGACAATTCACGAAGCTTTTATTCAACCGTCACCGTCATTACAGGGACGAAAGGCAGTCCGTCGGGCTGGCCTAACCAAACATGGCGGCCAGCTCCTAATTTTAAGGTATGCTTCGCTAAATTGTGAGCCTCAACATTTGAGGTTCTAAACTCATGGACTAAATTACAAGAAAGGCAGTCCGTCGGACGTGCACTCTCCTAAACAAATCAAACTTCAATCGATGTCCTTGCATCTCCCACTGTACACCAAAACACATCCCATACAATCGGCCCGGAGATTGCCAAACAGGTCAACCTTTTAACCTTCTCTGGGCCAATTGCATCGCCGGAGGTATGTATCACCTTTTTTTTTTTTGAACAACTGCTATGTGTCGCCTACTATGAGGCAGAGCTCTGACTCACCTCTAGCGTGGGGGGCTACTGGCCGGCAGTGGACGCGTGTCTTTTGCTCCATGTGCTTCCTTATAGATTTTTTTTTTGGCTATTTGCAGCAGTTTTCTACTGTTTTTTTATCTTTGCCTCTATCTTTTTTTCTTTTGGTTTTCTTTGTTTCTTTCTCCGTTTTTTTCCTAGCACATGACAACATTTTTGTGCATTCATTGTACAATTTCCTGTACAATATGAACATTTTTCGATACATGTCTAACATTGTTCAAATACTCTCCCCGAGTTAAACATTTTTTAATATGAACTTTAGTATGAACTCGGTTCACTTACTTTGGGACGAAGTGAGTACATGATTTTTTTTCCAAATATATGTTTTGATTATTTTGCATGTAAGTCGTACATATTTTTATTAAAATGTTTAACATTTTTAAAATACATGATTAAGATTTATTAATGCAATTTTATTTTTATTACATATTAAACATTTTTACATATGCGTTGAAACATTTTGAAATATTCTTAAAACTATGCAGACTTTTTACATTATATATTTTGTAAATGTTAAAACCTAATTTTCAAATTGTGCACATATTTTAAAAAGTAGCATACATTTATTTGAACGGTCTAAAATATTTTTAAATTGCAGTGTCCTTTTTTACATTGCATATTGTATTAAAAAATAATGTATTTATTTTTTAAACACATTAACAGTTTTTAAATGTCACAAATGTTTTCTTGAATACTACAAATATTCTTTTAAATTGCACAAGATGATTTCATACACCGTGTTCACATTTTTCAAATTCAGAAGGAACTTTTTTAAAATTTGAAGTACATTAAGTTTTTTGGAATATACTCCCCGTGTTCCATAATGTTTACCGGTCAATCTAGGCTGGAGACAGTATCACCTAAGGCTCCGTTCAGTTGCAGGGAGAGAGAACTAAGAATAGAAAAACTTTTTAGGGATAGGGTTGATGGCTATCGGATTACCATGGAGTCTAGAAACACGGGAACCAAAAATATTAGACTGTTTCTGTTGCATGAACATACGTGTATGAAGCAATACACGGCCACAATATTTTATGTGTTTCTGAGTGGAGTAGTACAATGCATGCATGAAGTTTTTTATTGAACTGGTCACCGGCTCGCCTTAGGCCGCCGCCAAAACATGGGAAAAATCAGTACGGGAAGACGTTGTTTCCTTTGAAGTACTGTTCAGGCTTCTTGTGAAGCAAAAATTCCTACAGACAACAAATTCCTTTGAAAATCCTGCATATTTCTTGTGAACCTAACACACCCTAATTGGGGTCACAGACCGATCATAGACCATGTTCAATAAGTGGAACACATTAGTCGTTCGCTCTCCGATTGGGCAGTAAGGGTCGGAGAAGGTCAATCACTCGTTCTTAAGACCAACATTCTTAAGTTTAAGATCAAAAAGTTGGGCGGAAAAAGGAGAGAGCTCCCCGTTCCTGGTTCTCTTGTAACTGGATTCCCCGGACCAAAAAAAATCCTTAGAATGGGATTCCAATGCAATTTATTTTCCTTCAAGACGACCCACAATTTTTTACGTTTACTCCCCTTATATCTGCTTTTTTAGTTAATTCATTGCCTTTCGGAATGAAACTCTATTTCTTAATTGGAAAGCTATATATTCTGCAAGAATGTTAGGCCTATATAGGCTGCGGCTAATGTTGCAAAAAATAAGAGCTTGAATACCGCTTGTAAATAATTCAAGAAACATGACCAGTATAGGGATTACTAAGGGTTTTAAGTAACTGCTATGTGTCGCCTACTACGAGGCAGAGCTCTGGCTCGCCTCTAGTGTGGGGGGCTACTGGTCGCCAGTGGATGCATGTCTTTTGCTCCATATGGTTTCTTATAGATTTTTTTCACTATTTGCAGCAGTTTTCTATCTTTACCTCTAGAGTAAATTGCACAGAAGTACCACAATTCAGGCATTGGAAGCAGATTGGTATCAAGATTGGTAATTTTTTCATGTCAGTACCAACTTTGGGGCATGCCGTTGCAAAAGAGGCTAAAAGCGTTGTGTATACGTATTGACAGTTAAACTGACGGGTTGGGCCCACCAGTTAGACACCACGCTGGCCAGTGAGCGCGTGCCCGAGCGCTGACTCGGACGAACCGCTTATGGGAGGCTGGTGCGGTCGAGCCAGGCCCCGACCCTAATCTGTCTTCTTCCTCCTCCTCTCTGCCTCGCCGTCGGCTGCTCCCTCGCTGCCGCCTGCGCCCCCCCCCCTCGCCCGCCCCGCCGGCCGCCATGGCTCGAACCGCTTAGCGTTCTCCTCTCGCGCCCTCTTCTCCCCCGCGGCTGCTGCTCCCTTCCCTTGCGCCCTCCTCTCCCCCGCAGCTGCTATGATGTAGGAGACGATGGCGTCAACGACTCCGGGAGGCAGCGAGGGACCGGGCGACGTTGGCGGCATCGGCGATGACCTCCCCCGCTTAGGCGTCGACGACATTGGCGGCTACTCCACCTCAGACTACAGTACCGACGACGACGATTTTCAGGAGACGGCGTTGTCAATGGAGCAGGGGTTGCAGTTGGCGCGTATTTGGGTGGCCAACCCTAGCACCGCCCATCACTGGACTCATGGAATCGGCAGTGTGTTGTAAGTTCTCCACCGTTCCATGTTATCTTACTCAAATTGGGGATTAGGGCTAGGGTTTACTGTACATTGTTTTTTAGTATTCCAAATTGAGATTAGGTGTTAGCTAACTAGAGTGCAACATTATTATGTTAACCAGTTCTATGAGATAGTTATTTAGACTTAGTTATTTACATTGTATACTATCATTATTCTGTTAACTAGAGCAGAGCAACATTTTTCTCAGTTTAGTTATAATATGTCTGATTTATAGTAATTTTGTTTATTGAAATTGTTGACTAGAGCTAAGGGTAATTAGAAGCTTTGTTTATCTGTTAACTAAAACAATGCTTTGTTTATATGTTAACTAAAGAAGTGTTTAGATGTTAGTTAAATTGTTAACCATTATTTTGTGTTATTTCATTTTGCAGTTTGTATGATGACATTGTGGATGTTAGGTTCCATTTTGATGCTTCGGAAATGTTTGAGCTGAAGCTCTGCAGTTCAGATGTAACATTTATGAATTTAGTTGCAGTGATGAAAACCCAAGGATTTAGTGAATATGATCTGTTGTTTCACATTGAGAATCCTGCCTTAGGGGAGAAAGGTTTGGAGATGGTAGAGAGTAATGCTGAGTTGCAATTAATAAAGAGGCCGGTTGAGGAGTGTAAGGTTATAAATTTGCTAGTGAGAGCTTGTCCACCTCCTTGCAGCCAGATTAAGAGGCAAGAACTGGAGCTATCCACAGTTGTTTTGGAAGAGCCTGTTTTATATGATCTTAGTGAGCCACCCATCTATGCTGTTGATCCAGAAGGAGTTGTCTTTGAAAGTCAGAGTAGCAGTTGCAGTGTAGCTCATGGTACTGGTGTTTGCACACAAGAGAGCAAGACTATAAAAGGAAAGTTGAAAGTTGTTTTGGAACTAGAAGAAGAAGAGGGATATGAGGGTAGTGGTGGTTCTGCTTGTGAAGGTGAAGATGATAGTGATGGAGACCATTTTTATATGGGTGATGCTGATGACATAGAGATTGAAGAGGGGAAGAGACAGAGAGAGTATGATGACTTAGAAGAGGAAGAAACAGATGATGAAGAATCTGAGGAGGAAGAAGTTGTGCATTATGAGGGAGACACAGAAGTTGAGGAACTATTTCAAATGGATGAAGATGAGAAGGTTGTTTCAGAGAATGAAGACACTGTAGTTCTTAATGAAGAGAAGAAGAAGAAGAAGAAGAAGAAGAAGAAGAAGAAGAAGAAGAAGAAGAAGAAGAAGAAGAAGAAGAAGAAGAAGAAGGCCTACAACAAGGTCACATTCAAGTGTAGTTGAAGAGGAGGAGCCTGATTTCAAACCTTCATCTGATGAAGAAGAGAAATGGATGTTCAAGGAGGAGGATGATGATGGTTTTGAGCCATTGTCATTTGTGCTGCCAACGAAAAGGAAGAGCAGGGCAAAGCAGAGGCCTCCTAGGAAATGGTACAATGAGAAAATGGAGCAACCACATGAGCAATTATGTCTAAAGATGTGTTTTAAGGATCAACATCAATTCAGAGAGGCTTTGTTGAACTTGCACATCACTCAAGGCAGAAACTTCAAATATCACAAGAACTCGGATCAAAGGATAATTGTAGAATGCAAAGAAAAACATTGCAACTTCTTTATGGTGGCAGCGGTTATAAAAGGTGAAACTTCTTTTGTAATTAAGAAGATGAGAATTGAGCACACTTGCCCTATTAGTACAGAGACAACAAGGGTAAGTGCCAAGTGGCTTGCCAACAAGTATGAGTCATTGTTCAGATCTGATCTAACAACTGGCATTCAGACATTGATTGATGCATGCATGGAGAAGTATGGTGTGGATGTGCCCAAGTCAATGGCATACCCTAGGTTGAGAGACTATGCTCAGACAGTGATGGATACAAACCCTCGGAGTAGAGTAGTGGTCACAACTGTAACTCCAACACCCACTGAAAAAATCCCCCATCCAGGCCCAAGATTCCATGCCATGTTCTATTGCATCAATGGAGCAAGGGAGGGGTTTCTCAAGGGGTACAGACCATTCATAGGTCAGTTAATGTACCTTGTGCATTAGTTGCATATTGTTTCATCTTTAAATGCATTTGAATGTTTTAGATGTTGATTTTGCTTGCTCATCTAGGTGTTGATGGGTGCTTCATTAAGTTTAGTACTGGTGCTCAACTACTTGCTGCCACTGGTAGAGATGGCAACAACAATATATACCCACTAGCATTTGGTATTGTTGGGCAAGAGGACACACCTAGTTGGTGTTGGTTTCTACACCAACTTAAAATATGCCTAGGAGGAGAAGTAGGACAGTTTGGTCCATATACAATAATGTCTGATAGACAAAAGGTATGTGCTTTCATTACCTCTCTCATTGTTCTTATATGGTTGTTATCTGCTAGATAGTAGCTTAGCTAGTTAAATTATGTTTCCCAGGGCCTACTAAATGCAGTGAATGTTGTATTTCCTAAGTGCATCCAAAGGTTCTGCCTAAGGCATATATATGCAAACTTCCAAAATGTTGGGTTTAGGGGGGAAGATCTGAAGAAGTATATGGATAATGCTGCTTATGCATATAGTGAACACAAATTTAACATTGGTATGAATAACCTGAGAGCTGAATATGAGGAAGCTTGGCAGTGGATTTCTGAAATACCCAAGAAAACATGGGTAAGGCATGCATTTGACACAAATTGCAAGACTGACCTTGTAGTTAACAATTTGTCTGAGGTGTTCAACAAGTATGTCCTAGATGTTAGGAAGAAACCAATTAGGACAATGTGTGATGGAATCAAGGATAAACAAATGGTGAGGTGGCATAGTGATACGTCCAAAACGTATCTATAATTTCTGCTTGCTCCATGCTTCTTTTGTGTGATATTGCTATGATATTGATGCACTTCCATACACTTTTGATCATATTTGGACTAACCTATTAACTCAGTGCACCATAGTGCCAGTTCCTGTTTTTTGCTGTTTTTCTATTTCAGGTTTCCCCCATATTAAAAGTGCTCCAAAAATTCCGGGAAATATACAGGAAAAATCAGCGTACAGGAAGCTTCGCGAAGAACCAAAGCTGGGCCAGAGGGGAGCCAGGGGAGGCCCAGGAGGCCACCTGGCGCGGCCCCACCCCTGGCCGCGCCAGGGGGGCGCCTGGGGCCCCTGCTCCGCCTCTGGTTGCCCCCTTCGCATATATATTACTCTCGTCCCGAAACCCTCGAGGACAAAACCCTTTTTCATGATCTCGCCTCTGTTCCGTCGCCGCAGCGCTTCCAAGATCGGGAGCATCAGGAGAACTCTTCCCGGCACCCTGCCGGAGGGGAGAACCACCACCGGGAGCTTCTCCACCACCATGGACGCTTCCCGAATGAGTCGTGAGTATTCCACCTTGAACCATGGGTCCATGATCAGTAGCTATGTGATGTTCTCCTCCCCTCTTTGCTCTTCATGGTTTAGACCTCGTGAGCTGCCCTACATGATCGAGGCACATATGTAATCTTTCTGTTGTTGCTCTGCTGAGTTTGCTGGGATCTAATGGATTATGAGACTATGTTCAGATTGTCTTTGAGTAATATATTTGATTCACCTCTTTTATATATTTGTTCTTAAGTAATTCTTGCATGTTCTCCGTTGCTGTTTATTGCTTTGGCCAAGTAGTAGGTAGTAACTCCAAGAGGGAGCGTTATGCTTGATTGTGGGTTCATGCCCCCTGATGACTAGCTTGAGTGACAGAAACATGAGTCTAGGGGATGTGCTGTTGCCACAAGGGGGAAAACAACGGTGCTTGTACTTGCGGGTGCAAGGATTGTTTACTTTACGCAAAGTTCTTTTAATGCAGTTGTCTGTTACTTTGAGTTTACACTTTGGGTGGGATTCGCAACTTAATACCAGCGAGATATTCTGGATAGATATCTCAAGGTGGATGATTAGTAGTAGATGCAGATGGATTTCGGTCTACTTGCCTTGACGTACCGCCCATGCTTTTGAGCCTCTACCTTTCTTTGCAGCATAGTTAGCATTGGTTTGCGCACATAATCGTGTCAATTGCCCAGCTGTAATTTGTTTACCTCGCTTTGCTGTTTTATCGTCTTTTGGGAGAGAGACATCACTAGTGAACATCATGGGACCCCGGTCCATATTACCACCGCTGATCACACCTTCCATTTACTTCCTGTTTTTATTTCCTAGTTGCAGTCATAGCTATCATTATTATCTCTTGTGTTTGATCCTTTGTAAACAACAAGGCCGGAGGTATTGACAACCTCTCTGTACTCGTTGGGAGCAAAGTTATCTGTATCTGTGTGCAGGTCCTGTCAACCGCTAAGTTTCTGGCGCCGTTGACACCTACTTGTCGACCCTCGGAGTCTCACGGGATTCGATCCTTGGTATCTTTGCCAAGGGAAATTTGCCGCTACGCTACATCTCAACCTTCCACTTGGGGTAACCAACGAGGGGCGAGAAGCCATCAAGCAAGTTTCTGGCGCCGTTGCCGGGGACTCCACTCTTCAAGATAGGGGAGTTGCACGCTATCTTTTATCTTTGCTTTTTTAGTCTTGTTAGTTTACCTTTCAGTTTTGCTTTAGTGTCCCTTACCAAAAATCACAAAAATAGTTATGTTGCTTGCTGCTGCTATGGGTACCACCGAGAACACCAAGTTGTGTGACTTCACTAGTCATAACAACAATGACTTTCTCTGCACGCCTATTGCGACACCTGCCACTTGATGGCTTCTCGCCCCTCGTTGGTTACCCCAAGTGGAAGGTTTGAGATGTAGTGTAGCGGTAGTTTTCCCTTGGCAAAGATACCAAGGATCGAATCCCGTGAGACTCCGAGGGTCGACAAGAAGGTGTCAAGCGCCAGAAACTTTTGCTTGACAGGATCTGCACACAGATACAAATAACTTTGCTCCCAACGAGTACAAAGAGGTTGTCAATCCCTCCGGCCTTGTCGTTTACAAAGGATCAAATGCAAGAGATAATAGTGATAGGTATGACTGCAACTAGTAAATAAGAATAGGAAGTAAATAACGGGTGTGATCAGTGATGGTAATATGGACCAGGGTCCCATGATGTTCACTAGTAATGTCTCTCTCCCAAAAGATGATAAAACAGATAAGCGAGGTAAACGAATTACAGCTGGGCAATTGACAGGATTATGTGCGCAAACCAATGCTAACTATGCTGCAAGAAAGGTAGAGGCTCAAAAGCATGGGCAGTACGCCAAGGCAAGTAGACCGAAATCCATCTGCGTCTACTACTAATCATCCACCTTGAGATATCTATCCAGAACATCTCGCTGGTATTAAGTTGCGAGTCCCACCCATAGTGTAAACTCAAAGCAACAAACAACTGCATTAAAAGAACTTTGCGTAAAGTAAACAATCCTTGCACCCGCAAGTACAAGCACCGTTGTTTTCCCCCTTGTGGCAACAGCACATCCCCTAGACTCATATTTCTGTCACTCAAGCTAGTCATCGAGGGGCATGAACCCACAATCAAGTATAACGTTCCCTCTTGGAGTTACTACCTACTACTTGGCCAAAGCAATAAACAGCAACGGAGAACATGCAAGAATTACTCAAGAACATAAATATAAAAGAGGTGAATCAAATATATTACTCACACACAATCTGAACATAATCTCATAATCCATCGGATCCCAGCAAACTCATCATAGCAACAGCATAAGGATTACATATGTGCCTCGATCATGTAGGGCAGCTCACGAGGTCTAATCGATGAAGAACAAAGAGGGGAGCAGAACATCACATGGCTACTGGTCATGGACCCATGGTCCAAGGGAGACTACTCACAACTCATCCGGGAGGCGTCCATGGTGGTGGAGAAGCTCCCGGTGGTGGTTCTCCCCTCCGGTAGGGTGCCGGGAAGAGTTCTCCTGGTGCTCCCGATCTTGGAAGCGCAGTGGCGGCGGAACAGAGATGAGATCGCGAAAAAGGGTTCCGTCCTCGAGGGTTTCGGGACGCGGTGTAAATATATGCCAAAGGGGGTCACCAGAGGAGGTAAGGGGGGCCCAGGCGCCCCCCCCCCCCCCGGCGCGGCCAGGAGGGGGGCCGCGGGGGCAGGCCGCCTGGGCTGCCCCTGGCTCCCCTCTGGCCCCACTTCTGGCGCGTGGAAGCTTCCGGAGCGTTGATTTTTTATATATTTTTCCCGGAATTTTTCTGGCAATTTAAGTAATGGGAAAACCTGAAATACAAAAACAGCAGAAAACAGAAACTGGCACTGGGGTGCACTGAGTTAATAGGTTAGTCCAAATATGATCAAAAGTGTATGGAAGTGCATAAATATCGTAGCAATATCACACAAAAGAGGCATGGAGCAAGCAGAAATTATAGATACGTTTTGGACGTATCACCACTTCAGCACCTTCTTATGAGATTAAACCTGCTTTACTGAACCTAGTTATGAAAGATCAATTCTCCGGTGCTGGAGATGATGCTGCTTTGCACTTAAATAATTTTGTTGAGCTCTGTGATATGCAAAAGTACAAAGAAGTAGATGGTGATATTGTTAAGCTTAAGCTTTTTCCTTTCTCCTTGAGAGGAGGAGCTAAAATCTGGTTTCAATCCTTGCCTAGGAATAGTATAGATTCTTGGGACAAGTGCAAGGATGCCTTTATTGGGAAGTACTATCCCCCTGCTAAAATTATCCAATTAAGGAGTAACATAATGAATTTTAAACAATTGGACAATGAACACGTTGCCCAAGCTTGGGAACGCATGAAATCTCTTGTCAAGAACTGCCCTACTCATGGTTTGACTACTTGGATGGTTATCCAAACTTTTTATGCAGGCTTGAACTTTACCTCGCGGAACTTGTTAGATCCGGCCACGGGAGGAACCTTTATGTCAACTACACTTGGTGCTGCCACGAAGCTTCTCGACGAGATGATGACCAATTATTCCCAATGGCACACCGAACGCGCTCCAACAGGCAGGAAGGTAAACTCTGTCGAGGAGATTTCCTCCCTAAATGAAAAAGTTGACTTGATCATGTCTCTACTTTCCAAGCAATCTTCTATTGATCCTCATGATGTTCCTTTAAATTCTTTGATTGCTCAAGATCAAGTAGATGCGAACTTTATCTCTAGGAACAATTTCAATAGCAATGCTTATAGGAGTAATTTTGGTAGCAACCCTAGACCGTTCCCCTCTAATTCCTATGGGAACAACAATACTTATCCTAGCACCAAGAACTCCACCCCTAGAGATAGAGACATGCCTAGTTATGAGAAACTTCTAGAAATAGAGAAGGCCAATAAGAACTACATGTGCACCCAATATGAACAAAACAAGACCTTCTCGAGGCAATTAGATGAGTATACTGCTATCTTGCAAGACATTGGTAGATAACTTGAGAGCCTAAATATTGAGATTTCTAACCTCCAGACTAGGCTCACCATCACTGAGACCCAAGTTTCCAATATGTCCCACACACAAGCCACTTTGATAAACCAAATGGCAGCTAAACCTGAAGTGGTTGCACCCCTGAAGGAGGAAGAAGATAGAATTAAGAGCCTTCCTACCCACCACACTGTTGCTACTATCCAAGTTGTTGAGGATATCCAAACTCTTAGCACCCAATGCACTCCTAGTCCCATTGGACCTATTAATGGTGATGCTATGACCTCAACCGTAGAAGAAGAAACTCATATGACCATAGAAGCTACCAAACAAGTGAGCCTAAAGGACACCACTACCACTTTACTTGATAGTAGTGACCTTGATTTTGATAATTGCACCTTTCTGAAGTTATTAGTTTTCTTCACAAGATGTCTAGAGATCCCCACACTAGCACACTTAATCTTGCCTTCACGGAGCATATCACTAATGCTCTCATCAAAGCTAGGGAGGAGAAGCTTAGGGTAGAAGCCTCCATACCTAGAAAGCTAGAAGATAGTTGGGATCCTATGATTAAAATTAAGTTGAATAACTTCTCTTGCTATGCTTTATGTGATGTTGGAGCTAGTACCTCCGTTATGCCCAAAAGAATGTATGATATGCTTGAATTGAAATCTTTTGATCCTTGTTCTTTTGGTGTTCGTCTTGTTGATTCTTCCGTAAAGAAACCTTTGGGGAAGATCGACGATGTTCTTATCATTGTCAATGACAATTATGTTCCTGTTGATTTTATTATTATGGATATTGAATGTGAACCTTCTTGTCCAATTATTTTGGGACGTCCTTTTCTTCGCACCGTTGGTGCTATCATTGACATGAAAGAGGGGAATATAAAATTCCAATTCCCTCTCAAGAAAGGGATGGAACACTTCCCTAGAAAGAAGATTAAGTTGCCTTTTGAGTCCATTACACGGGCTAGCTATTCTCTTACTCTTGATAAAACTTGATCTTCTCTTTTTGCATCATGCCTAGCTTAAAGGCATAAAAGAAAGCGCTTTTGGGAGGCAGCCCACAACGAATTAGGTTTTATTTTTGCTTTTTTTGTGTCTTGATGTTTGCTACTACAGTAGCATCATCATTGTATCTTTTCTTTTCAGCTTTGTGCCAAGTTTAGCCTCTGATTGCAAGAAAGTTCAAAAGTTGTGACGTGCTGTCCAGAAAACAGATTCTGTCCTTGGACAGAAAAATTCGAATAAAATCACCAGATCATCTTTTTGATCTGAATTTTTTTGACAGAGTGCTCTATACAATTGGCTTTCGAGCGTCTTTTCTGAGTTTTTTTATTTGAGTTGCAGAAGTGCCCCGAAAAAATTATTTACTACCTGCTGGTCTGTTTTTCACAGATTCTGACCTGTTTTGCCTTTTCTTCGTTTTGCAAACCTTGAGCTTGCTTTTTCTTTGCAAAAACCTTTTGGCAATCTTGAGAAACATTAGCTCTTCAAGATTATCTTATTTCCAGTAGGGATAAATTATTTTATTGTGGGTACTAACCTCGCTAATCAGATTATGATGAGTTATGTATGAAGGGAGTTTTCAGGTGTGCGAGGGAAGATGATAAAAGAAGATTCAGGAGGGTCAAACGCTCAAGCTTGGGGATGCCCCCGTGCACCCCCAAGAAATATTCAAGAAGACTCAAGCGTCTAAGCTTGGGGATGCCCCCATGCATCCCCTTCTCCATCAACAATTATCAGTTCGTCTTTCGTTCCACTATATTTTTATCACTTCATGCGTTATGTGCTATGCTTGGAGCGTCTTGCTCTTAGTTTCCTTTTTAGTTTTCTTTAGCTTTGCTTGCTGTTCATAACAAGTTAGAACCCAGCTTTCTTTGTGTGGGAGAGAAACACGCTCCACTTCAACCAGAACACAACATAGGATTTTCATGCTTATATATGTTGTGTGTGTTCTTTGTCTTTCCATAGTTGCTGTCATGTTTAGCTCTTAGTTTTCATGCTTTTCTTTTTAAAGAGCTTTTGTTTAGTTGGTTGCTGAACTCTCTTGAGTTTTCATGTTTATCTTGTTAGGAGAGTTTGCCTGTTGCACTGAGTTGTGTGTCTTAACTTAAAGTAGGTAATTGAGGTTTCTATTTAATTTTAGTAGTAACTTGCAATAGTTTTGAGGTATTGCCATGAGTAATGTCTGAACTTTTGGTGTCAAGAGCTTTAGCCTATTAGTGATAGATGTCGTATTTTGGGCAATCCGTGTTTATTTTCGAAAACCTACAAAATAGTTGAGAACTTTAGCTACTAGATGGATCACTAATCTTTGGAGGGATCGAATATTAGAGTACACTCACGTACCATGAGTCGAGGATGCGCAAGGATAACCCAACCCCCATACACTCCTCCTCGGGGTACTTGTCTCTTTGTGAACCTCCTAATTAGATTGAGAGTTACCGATAATAAGTGCATGAGTTCTTCGGACTAATGTGAGTATTCGAAAGTTGACACTTCCACCTAGCCATATTTTTTCTAGCCTCTTCGGTACCATGCATTGCCCTTTCTCACCTCGAGAGTTGGCGCATACTTCGCCGGTGCATCCAAATCCTTGGCACGATATGCTCTGTCATCATAAGCCTCACTATATCCTTCCTCAAAACAGCCACCATACCTACCTATCAAGGCATTTCCATAGCCTTTCCGAGATATATTGCCATGCAACATCCATATTCTCATGACTTGATCTTCATGTCATACATGCTTTTTGCTTGATCGATGAGCCGCATGCTAGTTGGGCCTTGCCCTAATCATTGCTACATGACGCGCTAGTATCATTGCATTTCCTGCTACACTGGCAGAGGCATACATTTGCATACATCATGATAGTTTCATTTTCTTTATGTTGAGTACTTTTGTAAAGTGTGAAAGATCTTCTATACTTCTTGTAATATATAGAGTGTTGCCCCTAAAGTGAGAAAAAGATCCCAAAGAGGACAAATGAGAGTTAAATAGAAAGAGCCATTGAGGCCACAAAAAATAAAAAAAAAGAGAAAAAAGAGAAAAAGAAATAAAAAGAGAGAAGGGGGCACACTACTATTCCTTTTGAGAGATCCACACTCGTACTCCATCTTATACCTTGTACTCCATAGACATTATCATTCATGCATATAGCTATGTGGGGACCTTCACACTATAGAACTTGGCTTGTATATTCCAATGATGAGCCTCCTCAAAAGAGCTCTAGGTCTTCTTGAGCAAGCAAGTTGGATGCACCCCCACTAGTTCCATTGGAGAGCTTACCTTAGCTCATATGTGCATCCGTTGCATGGCAATCCCTACTCCTCACATCATATCTATCATTTGGCTTTCTCTCGCCTATGATTGTCCTCATTGATGTGAGCCTTTCACACCTTTTTTGTCTTCCCCCTTCATCATTTTTCTCTTTTTTCCATCCTAAGTGTTAACTTTCTTGCTTACGCTCATCCATTGCATGAGTGCTCAAAATATCGAAAGGGAGTGGATCATTTTGACTTGTACCTGGCTAGTGGTCTGGGGATGGGTCAAGATAAGATTCCAAAGAAGACCAAGTGTGAAACTTTAGTAGATTAAGTTCTCAACAATACAAAAACTATGTTTTACTCTCTCGTATATCCCTATCCCCTTTCTTGCACGCAAACACCATTTGAAGACATTCGAGTCACGGACAACGAGAGCCCTTGCACCTTTATGTTCTTATGTTGCTTGTTACAATGCTAATATAGACTCTTGCTTGTTATGACTTGAATTGAATTACATGCCTTGATTGCTTTACTTAAAAAGTTCTTATATGGTTGGTAGCATGTCACCACAGAAATTATGCTTGTTATCATTTACCTACTCGAGGACGAGCAGGAAATAAGCTTGGGGATGTTGATACGTCCAAAACGTATCTATAATTTCTGCTTGCTCCATGCTTCTTTTGTGTGATATTGCTATGATATTGACGCACTTCCATACACTTTTGATCATATTTGGACTAACCTATTAACTCAGTGCACCATAGTGCCAGTTCCTGTTTTCTGCTGTTTTTCTATTTCAGGTTTCCCCCATATTAAAAGTTCTCCAAAAATTCCGGAAAAATCAGCGTACAGGAAGCTTCGTGAAGAACCAAAGCTGGGCCAGAGGGGAGCCAGGGGAGGCCCAGGCGGCCACCTGGCGCGGCCCCACCCCTGGCCGCGCCAAGCGGGCGCCTGGGGCCCCTGCTCCGCCTCTGGTTGCCCCCCTTCGCATATATATTCCTCTCGTCCCGGAACCCTCGAGGACAGAACCCTTTTTCGCGATCTCGCCTCTGTTCCGCCGCCGCAGCACTTCCAAGATCGGGAGCATCAGGAGAACTCTTCCCGGCACCCTGCCGGAGGGGAGAACCACCACCGGGAGCTTCTCCACCACCACGGACGCTTCCCGGATGAGTCGTGAGTAGTCCACCTTGGACCATGGGTCCATGATCAGTAGCTATGTGATGTTCACCTCCCCTCTTTGCTCTTCATGGTTTAGACCTCGTGAGCTGCCCTACATGATCGAGGCACATATGTAATCTTTCTGCTGTTGCTCTGCTGAGTTTGCTGGGATCTGATGGATTATGAGACTATGTTCAGATTGTGTTTGAGTAATATATTTGATTCACCTCTTTTATATATTTGTTCTTAAGTAATTCTTGCATGTTCTCCGTTGCTGTTTATTGCTTTGGCCAAGTAGTAGGTAGTAACTCCAAGAGGGAGCGTTATGCTTGATTGTGGGTTCATGCCCCCTGATGACTAGCTTGAGTGATAGAAACATGAGTCTAGGGGATGTGCTGTT
Organism: Secale cereale; assembly: GCA_902687465.1. NCBI lineage: Eukaryota > Viridiplantae > Streptophyta > Magnoliopsida > Poales > Poaceae > Secale > Secale cereale. The sequence goes on along the minus strand of LR738714.1, from coordinate 606,537,279 downwards.
GCCACAAGGGGGAAAACAACGGTGCTTGTACTTGCGGGTGCAAGGATTGTTTACTTTACGCAAAGTTCTTTTAATGCAGTTGTCTGTTGCTTTGAGTTTACACTTTAGGTGGGATTCGCAACTTAATACCAGCGAGATGTTCTGGATAGATATCTCAAGGTGGATGATTAGTAGTAGATGCAGATGGATTTCGGTCTACTTGCCTTGGCGTACCGCCCATGCTTTTGAGCCTCTACCTTTCTTTGCAGCATAGTTAGCATTGGTTTGCGCACATAATCCTGTCAATTGCCCAGCTGTAATTTGTTTACCTCGCTTTGCTGTTTTATCATCTTTTGGGAGAGAGACATCACTAGTGAACATCATGGGACCCCGGTCCATATTACCACCGCTGATCACACCTTCCATTTACTTCCTGTTTTTATTTCCTAGTTGCAGTCATAGCTATCATTATTATCTCTTGTGTTTGAGCCTTTGTAAACAATAAGGCCGGAGGGATTGACAACCTCTCTGTACTCGTTGGGAGCAAAGTTATCTGTATCTGTGTGCAGGTCCTGTCAACCGCTAAGTTTCTGGCGCCGTTGACACCTACTTGTCGACCCTCGGAGTCTCACGGGATTCGATACTTGGTATCTTTGCTAAGGGAAATTTGCCGCTACGCTACATCTCAACCTTCCACTTGGGGTAACCAACGAGGGGCGAGAAGCCATCACATAGGAATAGGGAGAGTGTAAAGAAAGCTAGATGGGAAATAACACCCCATTATAGTGAGAAGCTAGAGGTTGAGAAGGAGAGGGCAAAATTTTGCAAACCTATTCACGCTGGTGTGGACTTGTGGCAAGTTACAAGTGGGCAGCAAACCCATGTTGTTCACTTGCAACTTCACACATGTGGGTGCAGAAAATGGGATCTCACTGGCATCCCATGTAACCATGCCATCTCAGTAATAAACAAGGGCAAAAGAAAACCTGAGGATTATGTCAGCAAATTCTTCAAGAAACAATTCTATGTGGCAGCTTATGAACCAATGATCTATCCAGTTCCCGGTGAGCATGATTGGACAAAAGCCCCTGGTCCAGACATTGAACCACCTGCATTTAAAGTTGAGAGGGGGAGAAAGAAAGAGAAGAGGATCAAAGGGAAATTTGAAGTTCCTAAGCCAAAGGAAACATCAAGAATGGGGACTATAACATGTAGCAATTGTGGACTGCAAGGCCATAGGTACACAAGCTGCATGAAACAGTTGAAGCCTGAGCTGGCTTTGAGGAAGAACAAACATGTGGTAATCCTCTTTTAGGTATAACATGTTTTCCTTGTTGTACATTCCCTACTTTTACTTTTTGCTAACTGATTTCCATGTTTATGCAAAGCCTATTGCAAGGAATTCAAATGCTGGTGTTGCTGCTCCTACAACAACACCAAGAGCTTTTCATTCTGCTCCTACAACAACACCAAGAGCTTCTCATTCTACTCCTACAGCAACACCAATAGCTGGAACAGGAGGTGCTGGGAGAGGTGGATCAACTGCTGGGAGAGGTTCTGGAAGAGGTGTTGGGAGAGGTGCTGGGAGAGCTGCTGGGAGAGATGGAACAGGAGGTGCTGGTAGAGGTGCAGAAAGAGGTTCAAGGGCATTCTATGCCCCAAGGCAATCTGCTCCCTCCACATCTACTCCTCCTCCACCTTCTGGTGTTAGAAACAGTGGATGGAGGGGCTACTTCTATGCTAGTGGTAGCCACTAAATGGCGGATGTGCCATGTAATGTTCAAAACTAGAGTAGAGTAATCTCAAAACTATGATACAATGTGATCTTGGTACTCAGTCTACTTTACTATTGTTGTTCTACTATGTGTACTTTAAGAATCATATGGATGGATGTATACATGGCTTTCAGAATCTATGTTTTTGGTGGCTCGGGTACGACGAAACCACCTAAAACTATCGTCTAGTGTTTTAGGTGGCTCGGGGTCGATGAAACCACCTAAAACCATCATCTAGGGTTTTTGGTGGCTCGGGGTCGACGAAACCACCCAAAACTATCATCTAGTGTTTTTGGTGGCTCGGGGTCGGCGAAACCACCTAAAACTATTGTCTAGTGTTTTTGGTGGCTCGGGGTCGACGAAACCACCTAAAACTATCTTCTAGAGTTTTTGGTGGCTCGGGGTCTGTAACACCCCATATGTAACACTTTCCAGTTATGGCAATAAAGCTTTCTCAATTTGATCCTTGTCCTTATCCTTGGGGGTTCTTGTCATTTTATTTTGCATTGCCATATCATTTATTATTTTGCATCCTTGCATTGTTTCTTCATCATAGCATCATGGCATCATAGTTTACTTTCTTGTTGTTGTATGTGTGAGACCTTGTGATGTTGTGTGTGTGGTTTTAGCTATGCCTAGCTAAACCCTAAACCCCTTCTATTCTTCTCTTCTTCTTTCTTTTCTTTTCTGTACTTTCTTTGCTCCATTGTGCAAGCCACCTAGCCAAGTGCTTTATTGTTCTTTCTTTTTCTAATAATCTTGCACCATGCCTACTACCCCCTCTGCCAAATACCACCCCAATTAGAATTGAATTGGTTGGGTTTTAAAATGACAAGAGTTTGAAACATATTCAAACTCCTTTTATTTTCTGCCTCTAAAAATGTCCAAGTCAATTTTATTAAATAGGGCATAAATCACTGAGCATGGGGATATTTTTCTTTTCCCCTAACTCTTTTCCTTTTAGCCTGTGTTTTTCTTTTTCTTTATGTCTGAAGAAATAAAGAAAAAGAAAGAAACCGCAGCACAGTAGTGAACCTGGGCCTTCTCCTCCTTCTCCTCCCCACCAGGCCCAGCCTTCCCCTCGCAGCGCAGGCCCATCTCTCTCCCGCAGGCCCGCAGAGCGCTCGCAGTCGCGCCGTCTCTCCCCTCGCGTCTGGCCCCACCTGTCTGTCTCTCACCCCGCGCCTCCGTCTTCCTCCGTCAGCGAAAAACAGAGCACAACGCGCGCTCGTCGTCGCGCCGTGATCACGGACGTCGAGGTCTCGTGATCCGAGCCATCCATTTAAATCCGCAGCATGTCTAGCCCCTCTCTCTAAGTTTCCCCTTCCTCCTCTCGCCGCCTGGAGAGCCGAGCTCCACCAGATCCGCCGCTCTAGTCGACACCCGCACGCATCTGAGAGCGCCACCTCGTCCCCGGCGAGCCCCTCGTCGACCTCAGCCTCGCCAAAGGTGTCCTTCTGCTTCCACGACGTCGACTACTTCGACTACTTCCTCTACGCGGAGCAGATCACCTCCACGCCGACGACTTCTTCCTCTTCTTCGTCTCCGGCAGTCGTACCTATTCGAGACCCGCCGCCGTCGACTCCGTCCACGCCTGGGCCAGCCGAGCACATCTCCGTGCTCGTGGTTACCTCCTCTTTCTCCCCGTGCCTTTTTCCCCTTCTTGCGCTCCCTCTAGGTCCTAGTTCCTCGAGCGCCCGAGCTCATCGCCGTCCGACCTCGTCGCCGGCGAGTGTTCGAGACCCCTCTAGGCCGTGCTTTGATGTCCGTTCGCTTCAGTGCGTCGCGTAGGAGTTGCCTGTGCAGTCGCCATTCCGCCTAGGCCTCTACATCGTCTCGTCGTTGCTCCGTCGCCGCCGTTCTGTCGTTGCTCGCCGCCGGCGCTGTAGTGCTCGTTAGGTGTTATGTCTGCTTCGAGTGGGTGCAGAACTCCTCCAGGAGCACCCCGCACCACTCCGCCGTCTCGTTTGGTCGTCGGAGCAGCCCCGACGAGCCCTGCGTTTCCCCTGTGCTCTGCTTCTTCTGTTTAGTCTTCAGATATCGTTCCTGTTATCTGTCAAGGTTCGATCAGTAGAACAGTGGCTTTGTCTCCGTCAAATAAGCAGGTGTGCTTGAGTTCGAATCCTTGCGGGCGTAGTGGGATTTTGCCTCCTTTTGTTTTTCGCGAGAGGCTGACATGTAGGTCCCACCTGCCAGCCTCACAGCCCTTCTCCAGCCCCGCGCGCACCCGCTGGCGCCAGCTCAGCGCTGCTGGGACCCCTTGTCAGTGGCTAGGGCTAGATGAGCCCTGGGTCACTTTGACCCTGCGCTTTGTTTTTCTTTTTCTGTTTTTCTTTTTCTTTTCTTTTTGTTGCCTTTTCTTTGTTATTTTAATATCTATGAAAATATGTTTCTGATGAAAACAAGTCCTATATGAAAAGTGCTTAGAATTTTATGTAGATTATGAATATACTGTTTGTTGCCATGTTTAAAAACATTTAAAATGTTGTTTGAATTTAATCTTGTTTTCCATGTGCTTAAACTTGTAAAATTCATAACTAAATATCTACAAGTCCAAATTTAACAAACTTTATATGCATTTGGGGTGGAAAAAATGTGTAGAATATTTTGGTGATGTTGTTTAGCATGTTTGGCAACTTTATCATAGAAGTTTTTCAGATCTGTAACAAATGCATTTAAATTAATATGGGAGTTTCTGGAAATTGTTGTTTATTATTTCCAGCTCATTTAATTGTGCTAGCATGTTGCTGTAATGTTAGATGCACCCTTGCCATGTTAACCAACTCCTTTAAAACTTGTTGGATGCTTGTTTGATCAACCTACATAAACTTGTTAGTTGTTCCTTTGCTTGTTTCATTCTTGTGTATGATCTTGTTGGATATGATGTTGTTGCACTTTTGTGAGCCTAGGCCATGCATTATGCCTACACTTGCCCTTGTTCATCATATTCATGCATCATGTGGTTGAGCATTGCATGTTGATTGATTTTGTTCCGTTGTTGCATTGTTGTGTTTGGTTAGAGCCTGGTGACGATACGGAGTATGAGGTTCCTACCGAGGTTGAGTGTGAGGAGCAAGGTTACGATCCCTCCGTGGAATCAACAGGCAAGATGACCTTACCCAGATATCACTACTATCTTTGCCTATGCTAAATGTCTCGCTCTTTTTAGATTATTGCCTTGATGCCTATGTGTGTTTGTCAGCCTCCTATTGTTGCCATGAAACTCTCTAACCACCCACCTAGCAAATTGTTGTTTGGCTACGTAAGCTTCGCTCAGCCCCTCTTATAGCGTTGTTAGTTGCAAGTGAAGATTTGAAGATTCTTGCTTCATGATGAAGTTATTGTTGGGATATCACAATATATAAATTGTTAAACTAAACCATCTATATATTGGTAATGGGTGGAAAGCTAAGCCTCTTGCTTGGTGTTTTGTTCCACTCATGCCACCCTAGGAACCGTTAAAGTGGTGTTATGTTCCTTGATTTTGCGTCCCTAACACGGTTGTGGTTTATGGGCCCCCCTCGATAACCCGCTTAGCGCTAAAGTTTTTCCAGCAAGGCCCAACATTGGTTTTACATTTGCCTAATAACTAAAACTTGCATAGGGCGTTGCAAACCCGAGTTCTTAATTAACAACCCTGGGCCAGTGCTCCACATGAGTGTTGGTCCAAACTGGGCAGCCTGCGGGGCCACCTCGGGGAAACTCAAGGGCTGGTATACACCCGTAGGATGTCCCATCCGGTTGTGGCCAGAGATGAGATACGCGCGGCTACTATCAGGGTGTCGGCACGCCGGGAGGTCTTGCTGGATTAGTTTTACCTTTGTCGGAATATCTTGAGCACGGGATTCCGAGAATACTCTGGTCTTGACACCTTGGAGTTGCGACTCCGCAGATCGTGAGCTTGTGGTGGGCTAAGTTGGGACACCCCTGTAGGGTTTGATCTTTTGAAAGCCATGCCCGCGGTTATGTGGCAGATGGGAATTTGTTAATATCCGGTTGTAGAAAACTTGACACCATGTTCATAATACACTACCTGCGTGAGTAACCGTGACGGCCGCTTTCCGATGGGGTTCGGGAAGTGAACACGGTGGGGTTATGTTTGACATGCTTAGTTAGGATCACTTCGTGATCACTTTGACGATCGTTGGCACTTTCTCTCCTCGCTCTAAACACGTAAGCTAGCGCTAGTGCTGCTGCAACCTTGTTTTAAGCCTCTTCCACACCTAAGGCTTTGATATTATTGCTACCCGGGAATGGGATTGCTGAGTCCTCCGTGGCTCACAGATTCTACACAACACCAGATGCAGGTACCGTTGAGAACTACACGGCTGGTGGTTCAGAGTTGTATTGGGAGTTCGATGAAGAACGTGGGTGATACTACGTGTCTTACCCAGAGGATCAGTAGGGCTCTTACTAGGATGATCGGGACCTTGTGTTGCTTTTTTATGGTATCTTTCATTTGTATCTTCGTCCGTAGTCGGACTCTGGTGTTATTGGATGATGTATGTTAATGTTTTACATTGTGTGATGTGGCGAGTGTAAGCCAACTATTCTTTTACATTTTCATCCCCTCTTTTACATGAGTTGTGCAAAGATACCATACTTGAGATCATTCTAGTATGTGATTATTCAGGCTGCCAATGGGGATTACCCACGCGGGTATTGGACTCCCATCCCCATCCCCGCGACACCTTAACATGCCCGTCCCCGTCCCCATACCCGTCTGCAGGGATACAAATATTCCCATCCCCAACCCCGTCGGGTATTTTATACCCGTGGGGAAACCCATACAAGCATTCAGCAACAACGTGAGATAGCATTTCAGTAGAAAAGATAGCATTTCACCACAATAAATAGTATGTTGTTTCTAGGTTAAGGTTTTCTTCGGGCTTTTTGGCCAAAGGGGTGGGATGGGTGAAAAATTTTGTGGGTATGAGCGGGAATGATATGGGGTCTACTAATTTTTTAGCCCGCATGTAAGGCCTTCACGGGTAAGGCGGGTAACGGGCATGGGTAATGCTATCCCACCCCCATCCCCATCGTGCATGCTGGGTAAGGTATTTGACCCACAAGCTTCCCCGTGGGTATTAAAGCTGGCACATCCCCGTCCCCTAATAAAGTAATTACCCACGGGGAGGCGGGTAACGGTTAACCATTGCCAGCTTGAGTGATTATACCTTTAAGTCGTGCCTTGACACGTGGGAGGTATAGTCACATACTGGGCATTACAAGTTGGTAATCAGAGCCTTCTCCGACCTAGGAGTCCCCCTGATTGATCGAATCATTGACGGTTGAGTCTAGGCACACACATGAAAATGTTTTGAGTCTATATATCGGAGAGTAGGATTTCTTTTACTCCTCATCCCTTCATCGCTCTGATGAGGACTCCTCACGATGTTCTATCTCTTCTACTCTCAAAAATTCACTAAATTTTTTTTAGGATCACGCGAGTATTGTTTGGATTGTTCCGATATCTTTGTGACGAGATTGTTCTCGATGCCTCCTGTCATTTAGGGGTTGTGGCAGTGTCCTGGGGAGTTGAGCTCCGAGGTGTTGTCGTCACAAATCTATCGCAGCGGTTCTAGAATACTTAAGACGGCCGACATCGAAAACTCCTCTATGCGGTTAGTGGTAAGATAACCCCGACATCACCCAGTACTGGGGAGGTAGTTCGGGAGTATTGCCACAGCTTGTATAGCAGATGCATTTCGAAGGTTCGAGGTAAACGGTTTCCGAAAATGACTGGGTATGTGTTGAAGGATGGATACAGCTGGATGTAGGATTAGAGTTGAGTGCGCGGTGCTTCCCCTGTATCCCCAACACCCGATTGCATAACCGGAAACCTTCGGAAATTAATAGGTGGGTTCTTCTAGTAGCTCGTAGGCATTCTTCCAACGAATGCATGATATGGAGTTCGGGGTTCAACATTGAGTGAAGTGGTTTTATGGGCGTTGTTCCAATCGGAAGTTGCATCTTAAAGGGTCCTTCGCTATGCTGATCCGGGGATTGCAAAACCCTTTTGTAACATGTTTCATGAGCTTTCAGCACGAACATGTGGAACGAAGCTTCTATCTTGTATTTGTTCTATCTGCTCCTTGTTGTTTTTTATTTTACCTTTTGTTCTCCCAAGTGGCTTCTCGAGAAGATTGTTGTACCATTAAACTGTGGATTACATTCGTTCATTTTGTTCGAATGTTCTTGTGAAGACTTATGTTGCAATTCTAGCCGTTGATTCACCTTATATATTTTCAATCAATGGCTAATAGTTGTCATCACATTCAGGATGGCTCCTAAGAAGGTTCCCAACGCTAACCCAGAGGGTGAAGAAGAGCGTGTTCCTGAACGTCCTCCTTCCCCTCCTCCTCCGTCTGAGGCCTGGAGAGCACTTATGCAAGCGACCAACCAGAACACCCAGATGCTTATGCAAATGATGCAGAACATTCAAGCCAACCAAGCAAATCAAGGTGGTCATGGGAACCAAGGCCAAGGCAATCTGTTCAATCAACCTCACTTTGCAACCCTCAACCAATTCCTGGCAAACCAACCGAAGTCTTTCAGTTACTGTGTGGATCCGCTAGATGCTGAAGACTGGATAACAGACATCAAAAAGCACTTTGAATGAAGTAACGTGAGACATGAGGATTATGTCAAGTTTGCCGCCTTCCAACTCAAAGACCAAGCTGCTGATTGGTGGCAACAGTACAAAGATTCCAGAGGTGGACGTGAGATCTCGTGGACTGACTTCCGCAAGGATTTCCGCTCTCACCACATTCCAACCAGTGTCATTGAAGGCATGCGTGAGCAATTCTGCAACCTGAAGCAAGGCACCATGTCCGTCTATCAATACAATGTCAAGTTCCAAAATCTTGCGTGCTATGCCAAGCAAGACATCCCAGATGCCAAGAGCAAGATTTATCTGTTCCGTGGTGGTCTGAAGGATGAACTCTAACTAGCTCTCACCTTGTTCGAGCCGGATGAATTTGACCAATTCTACAATATGGCTCTTAAGCAAGAGGAAGCCTAGCTCAAGATTGAAGCTTCCAAAAAGAGGATCAGAGATGTTGTTCACTCCTCCTCTTCTTGCCAAGTGGTTGCAAAGCAGCAGAAGTTCTGGCTTCCGCCTCCTCCAGTGCTCCGTCCTCGAAACAACAACAAGCACTCAGGTGGTCGTGGTTTCTCCCACCAACCCAACCCAAGCAATCAGTCCAAGCCTCAGTTTCAAGCTTCAAGATCAAGTGGTCCTTATCACCGTCCTCTCTCTGAAGTGGTTTGCAACAAGTGTACTCAGAAGGGTCACTATGCTAACAAGTGTCCCAACCCAAGGCGCCTTCCGCCTCCTCCACCTGTCAGCACTGCTATTGTCAAGCACAATCCCAAGCAAGCAAGAGTGAATCTGATGAATGCAGCTCAAGCAGAGAATTCTTCAGATGTGATACTTGGTAACCTTCCAGTCAACCTTAAACCTGCTAAAGTCTTGTTTGATTCTAGTGCATCACATTCTTTCTTGTCATATCCATTTGCATCCAAGCATAATGTGAGCAAAGTGGCATTACCCCAAAAGTTGCAAGTTACTTCTCCGGGGAAACAAATGACTTCTAGTATGGTGGCTCCGGATATATCTATTCATATGGGTGATTACAGTTTTCTGGTTTCTCCGGTTATTCTCGGTAACTCCGTGATACGTCCAAAACGTATCTATAATTTCTGCTTGCTCCATGCCTCTTTTGTGTGATATTGCTATGATATTTATGCACTTCCATACACTTTTGATCATATTTGGACTAACCTATTAACTCAGTGCACCCCAGTGCCAGTTTCTGTTTTCTGCTGTTTTTGTATTTCAGGTTTTCCCATTACTTAAATTGCCAGAAAAATTCTGGGAAAATATATAAAAAATCAGCGCTCCGGAAGCTTCCACGCGCCAGAAGTGGGGCCAGAGGGGAGCCAGGGTCAGCCCAAGCGGCCTGCCCAGGCGGCCCCCCTCCTGGCCGCGCCGGGGGGGCGCCTGGGCCCCCCTTACCTCCTCTGGTGACCCCCTTTGGCATATATTTACACCGCGTCCCGAAACCCTCGAGGACGGAACCCTTTTTCGCGATCTCATCTCTGTTCCGCCGCAGCCGCGCTTCCAAGATCGGGAGCACCAGGAGAAATCTTCCCGGCACCCTGCGGAGGGGAGAACCACCACCGGGAGCTTCTCCACCACCATGGACGCCTCCCGGATGAGTTGTGAGTAGTCTCCCTTGGACCATGGGTCCATGACCAGTAGCTATGTGATGTTCTCCTCCCCTCTTTGTTCTTCATCGATTAGACCTCGTGAGCTGCCCTACATGATCGAGGCACATATGTAATCCTTATGTTGTTGCTATGCTGAGTTTGCTGGGATCCGATGGATTATGAGATTATGTTCAGATTGTGTGTGAGTAATATATTTGATTCACCTCTTTTATATTTATGTTCTTGAGTAATTCTTGCATGTTCTCCGTTGCTGTTTATTGCTTTGGCCAAGTAGTAGGTAGTAACTCCAAGAGGGAACGTTATGCTTGATTGTGGGTTCATGCCCCTCGATGACTAGCTTGAGTGACAGAAACATGAGTCTAGGGGATGTGTTGTTGCCACAAGGGGGAAAACAACGGTGCTTGTAGTTGCGGGTGCAAGGATTGTTTACTTTACGCAAAGTTCTTTTAATGCAGTTGTCTGTTGCTTTGAGTTTACACTATGGGTGGGACTCGCAACTTAATACCAGCGAGATGTTCTGGATAGATATCTCAAGGTGGATGATTAGTAGTAGATGCAGATGGATTTCGGTCTACTTGCCTTGGCGTACCGCCCATGCTTTTGAGCCTCTACCTTTCTTACAGCATAGTTAGCATTGGTTTGCGCACATAATCCTGTCAATTGCCTAGCTGTAATTCGTTTACCTCGCTTAGCTGTTTTATCGTCTTTTGGGAGAGAGACATCACTAGTGAACATCATGGGACCCCGGTCCATATTACCATCACTGATCACACCCGTTATTTACTTCCTGTTCTTATTTACTAGTTGCAGTCATACCTATCACTATTATCTCTTGCGTTTGATCCTTTGTAAACGACAAGGCCGGAGGGATTGACAACCTCTCTGTACTCGTTGGGAGCAAAGTTATTTGTATCTGTGTGCAGGTCCTGTCAAGCAAAAGTCTCTGGCGCTATTGACACCTTCTTGTCGACCCTCGGAGTCTCACGGGATTCGATCCTTGGTATCTTTGCCAAGGGAAAACTACCGCTACGCTACATCTCAAACCTTCCACTTGGGGTAACCAACGAGGGGCGAGAAGCCATCAAGCAAAGTTTTCTGGCGCCGTTGCCGGGGACTCCACTCTTCAAGATAGGGGAGTTGCACGCTATCTTTTATCTTTGCTTTTTAGTCTTGTTAGTTTACCTTTCAGTTTTCGCTTTAGTGTCTTCTATTAAAAATCACAAAAATAGTTATCTTGCTTGCTGCTGCTATGGGTTCCACCGAGAACACCAAGTTGTGTGACTTCACTAGTCATAACAACGATGACTTTATCTGCACGCTTATTACTACACCTGCCACTTCAGCTCCTTTTTATGCAATTAAACCTGCTTTACTGAACCTAGTTATGAAAGATCAATTCTCCGGTGCTGGAGATGATGCTGCTTTGCACTTAAATAATTTTGTTGAACTCTGTGAAATGCAAAAGTACCAAGAAATAGATGGTAATATTGTTAAGCTTAAGCTTTTTCCTTTCTCCTTGAGAGGAGGAGCTAAAATTTGGTTTCAATCTTTGCCTAGGAATAGCATAGATTCTTGGGACAAGTGCAAGGATGCCTTTATTGGGAAGTACTATCCACCTACTAAAATTATCCAACTAAGGAGTAACATAATGAATTTTAAACAATTAGATAATGAACACGTTGCCCAAGCTTGGGAACGCATGAAATCTCTTGTCAAGAACTGCCCTACTCATGGTTTGACTACTTGGATGGTTATCCAAACTTTTTATGCAGGCTTGAACTTTACCTCGCGGAACTTGTTAGATTCGGCCGCGGGAGGAACCTTTATGTCAACTACACTTGGTGCTGCCACGAAGCTTCTCGATGAGATGATGACCAATTATTCCCAATGGCACACCGAACGCGCTCCAACAGGTAGGAAGGTAAACTCTGTCGAGGAGATTTCCTCCCTAAATGAAAAAGTTGACTTGATCATGTCTCTACTTTCCAAGCAATCTTCTATTGATCCTCATGATGTTCCTTTAAATTCTTTGATTTCTCAAGATCAAGTAGATGTGAACTTTATCTCTAGATACAATTTCAATAACAATGCTTATAGGAGTAATTTTGGTAGCAACCCTAGACCGTTCCCCTCTAATTCCTATGGGAACAACAATGCTTATCCTAACACCAAGAACTCCACTTCTGAACTAGAGATTATGCTTAAAGACTTCATCACTACCCAAAAAGCCTTCAATAAGAATGTAGAAGAAAAACTAGCCAAACTAGATAATCTCTCTTCGAAGGTAGACAATTTAGCCCATGAGGTAGAGTTGCTTAAAATTAGAACTTCTCCTCTTGAGGAGAGGAAGACCACTCCTATGAATTCTATTCAAGTGCAAATTAATGAAAACATTAGGATGTTGGCTAAACTTAAAGAGAGATGGGCTAGAGAAAAGGAGGAAGAAGATAGAATTAAGAGCCTTCCTACCCACCACACTGTTGCTACTATCCAAGTTGTTGAGGATATTCAAACTCTTAGCACCCAATGCACTCCTGGTCCCATTGGACCTATTAATGGTGATGCTATGACCTCAACCGTAGAAACTCCTATGACCATAGAAGCTACCAAACAAGTGAGCCTAAAGGACACCACTACCACTTTACTTGATAGTAGTGACCTTGATTTTGATAATTGCACCCTTTCTGAAGTTATTGATTTTCTTCACAAGATGTCTAGAGATCCCCACACTAGCACGCTTAATCTTGCCTTCACGGAGCATATCACTAATGCTCTCGCCAAAGCTAGGGAGGAGAAGCTTAGGGTAGAAGCCTCCATACCTAGAAAGCTAGAGGATGGTTGGGATCCTATGATTAAAATTAAGTTGTATAACTTCTCTTGCTATGCTTTATGTGATGTTGGAGCTAGTACCTCCGTTATGCCCAAAAGAATATATGATATGCTTAAATTGAAACCTTTTGATTCTTGTTCTTTTGGTGTTCGTCTTGTTGATTCTTCCATAAAGAAACCTTTGGGGAGGATCGACGATGTTCTTATCATCGTCAATGACAATTATGTTCCCGTTGATTTTACTATTATGGATATTGAATGTGAACCTTCTTGTCCAATTATTTTGGGACGTCCTTTTCTTCGCACCGTTGGTGCTATCATTGCCATGAAAGAGGGGAATATAAAATTCCAATTTCCTCTCAAGAAAGGGATGGAACACTTCCCTAGAAAGAAGATTAAGTTACCTTTTGAGTCCGTTATACGGGCTAGCTATTCTTTTACTCTTGATAAAACTTGATCTCTTTGCATTATGCCTAGCTTAAAGGCATAAAAGAAAGCGCTTTTGGGAGGCAGCCCACAATGAATAAAGTTTTATTTTGCTTTTGTGGTGTATCGATGTTTGTTACTACAGTAGCATCATCATTGTATCTTTACTTTTCAGCTTTGTGCCAAGTTTAGCCTCTGATTGCAACAAAGTTCAAAAGTTGTGACGTGCTGTCCAGGAAACAGATTCTGTCCTTGGACAGAAAAATTCGTATAAAATCACCAGATCATCTTTTTGGTCTGAATTTTTTCAACAGTGTGCTCTATACAATTGGCTTTCGGGCGTCTGTTCTGAGTTTTTTGATTTGAGTTGCAGAAGTGCCCCGAAAAAATTATTTACTACCTGCTGGTCTGTTTTTCACAGATTATGTCCTGTTTTGCCTTTTCTTCATTTTGCAAACCTTGAGCTTGCTTTTTCTTTGCAAAAACCTTTTGGCAATCTTGAGAAACAGTAGATCTTCAAGATTATCCTTATTTGCAGCAAGGTAAAATTATTTTATTATGGGTACTAACCTCGCTAATCAGATTATGATGAGTTATGTATGAAGGGAGTTTTCAAGTGTGCGAGGGAAGATGATAAAAAGATTCAGGAGGGTCGAACGCTCAAGCTAGGGGATGCCCCCATGCACCCCCAAGAAATATTCAAGAAGACTCAAGCGTCTAAGCTTGGGGATGCCCCCGTGCATCCCCTTCTCCATCAACAATTATCAGTTCGTCTTTCGTTCCACTATATTTTAATCACTTCATGCGTTATGTGCTATGCTTGGAGCGTCTTGCTTTGAGTTTCCTTTTTAGTTTTCTTTAGCTTTGCTTGCTGTTCATAACGAGTTAGAACCCAACATTATTTGTGTGGGAGAGAAACACGCTCCACTTCAACCTAGAACACAACATAGGATTTTCATGTTTATCTTTGTTGTGTATGTTCTTTGTCTTTCAATAGCTACTGTCATGTTTAGCTCTTAGTTTTCATGCTTTTCTTTTTAAAAGAGCTCTTGTTTAGTTGGTTTCTTCTGGAACTCTCTTGAGTTATCATGCTTATCTTGTTAGGAGAGTTGGCTTCTGTGGCACTGGTTGATATGTCTATGATAAAAATGCTATGTACATAATGGTGCCTAGTAGTTCATGTTTTCTTATGGTTAGTCTCAAATAGCTGGGGGTTCTTAATGTGTTATTGAAGTACCAGCATGATTTGTTTGCCTATGATGTGGTATGGTTTAGTGATATCTTCCTCCAAGAATTTATTTTGATTGACTTGGCATATGCTCACGCATATTTAAGACTGTAAAGAAAGTCTATCAAGCCTTGATGATCTTTAATTTCTGAGTAGCGATATAACTTCCATGCCCGATTCAATGTTGCTTTGTCGCTCTGCATGATTATGGCCTTCATTGCTCTCTTAGTTGGTCGCTCCTAGTCTTTTGCTAGCCTTCACCTGTACTAAGCGGACTGACTGCTTGTGCATCCAAAATCCTTGAAACCAGTTATGCCATATGAGTCCACCATACCTTCCTATATATGGTATTTACTTGCCATTCCTAACGAAGACTTTCTTGTACCATCTCGAAATTATTCAAAAGCATTTCTCTTTTGTGCCTCTGTTTTAGCTCATGAGGAAGTAGTAGTTAATTCATGATCTTTTTAAATTGGACAAGTTTTACCCCATGATTGCATGTCTAATCTGCAAACCCCTAATACGAGAAGGAACTGGCATGAGTGCGCCCGGCTCATAAAAAAATATACAACAAACAAACCCTCCTTCACGCTTTGTTCATGAGAAATCAGAAAACTTTTGGCAGTGATAAACAAAGGAGATTAAGGGGATGTGATCGTCCCCGTGCGGGAGCCGTTCCTCGAAACTTGTCCAGCTCGAGAAGTAATTGAGTTATCTACTAGCATTCGTTGACGAAATATGCATCTCCCAAAAATCATTTTTACCTCTGTTTTTAAAAACCAAGAGCTCTGGTACATGTTTAGTCTTTGCTTCCAACCACGGGTTTTCAACCTTGCCATCAAAATCCACGGTTCGAGAGTCTCCGCCTTCTTTCTTCAAAGCACCAACTATTGAGAGCATGATTGTCATTCTGCGTGTAATGTGCATTGTCCCAAAGTACCATTGTCTTCTGCATGATTATGATATCGCTTATTCTGAAATCATTGTATCTAGTCGTCACTTAAACTTCGGAGGTGCTCCTGCATTTATGTTTTGCTTCACTAAAGGGGGCAAGCGAGGTATCACTTTGTCATGTTTGCACACCATGCTCACTACAAATCTATTGGGTGTTTTCAGTATCATATTGTAAAACTTTCAGTTCTTTGTGATATTCTCATGAGGCAACTTAATTACTAAAGATTCATTATCTCAGTAAGCATTTGTCATGTGACTGTGAAAAGTTCTTATATGGTTGGTAGCATGTCACCACAGAAATTATTCTTGTTATCATTTACCTACTCGAGGACGAGCAGGAATTAAGCTTGGGGATGTTGATACGTCCAAAACGTATCTATAATTTCTGCTTGCTCCATGCCTCTTTTGTGTGATATTGCTATGATATTTATGCACTTCCATACACTTTTGATCATATTTGGACTAACCTATTAACTCAGTGCACCCTAGTGCCAGTTTCTGTTTTCTACTGTTTTTGTATTTCAGATTTTCCCATTACTTAAATTGCCAGAAAAATTCCGGGAAAAATATATAAAAAATCAGCGCTCCGGAAGCTTCCACGCGCCAGAAGTGGGGCCAGAGGGGAGCCAGGGGCAGCCCAGACGGCCTGCCCAGGCGGCCCCCCTCCTGGCCGCGCCGGGGGGGGGCGCCTGGGCCCCCCTTACCTCCTCTGGTGACACCCTTTGGCATATATTTACACCGCGTACCGAAACCCTCGAGGACGGAACCCTTTTTCGCGATCTCATCTCTGTTCCGCCGCCGCCGCGCTTCCAAGATCGGGAGCACCAGGAGAACTCTTCCCGGCACCCTGCCGGAGGGGAGAACCACCACCGGGAGCTTCTCCACCACCATGGACGCCTCCCGGATGAGTTGTGAGTAGTCTCCCTTGGACCATGGGTCCATGACCAGTAGCTATGTGATGTTCTCCTCCCCTCTTTGTTCTTCATCGATTAGACCTCATGAGCTGCCCTACATGATCGAGGCACATATGTAATCCTTATGCTGTTGCTATGATGAGTTTGCTGGGATCCGATGGATTATGAGATTATGTTCAGATTGTGTGTGAGTAATATATTTGATTCACCTCTTTTATATTTATGTTCTTGAGTAATTCTTGCATGTTCTCCGTTGCTGTTTATTGCTTTGGCCAAGTAGTAGGTAGTAACTCCAAGAGGGAACGTTATGCTTGATTGTGGGTTCATGCCCCTCGATGACTAGCTTGAGTGACAGAAACATGAGTCTAGGGGATGTTGCTAGGCTTCTCGCCCCTCGTTGGTTACCCCAAGTGGAAGGTGTGAGATGTAGTGTTGCGGAAGTTTTTCCCTTGGCAAAGATACCAAGGATCGAATCCCCAGAGACTCCTAGGTTCAACAAGAAGGTGTCAACTGCTAACGGCGCCAGATATTAGCAATCAACGTGGACCTGCACACAGATACAAATAACTTTGCTCCCAACGAGTACAAAGAGGTTGTCAATCCCTCCGGCCTTGTAGTTCACAAAGGATTAAATGCAAATGATAGTAGTGATAGATAATGTTTGCAATAGTAAATAATAGCTAAAAGTAAATAGCGGGTGTGATCAATGATGGTAATATGGACCGGAGTCTCATGATGTTCACTAGTGAGGTCTCTCTCCCAAAAGACGATAAAACAACTATGTGAGGTAAACGAATTACAGCTGGGCAATTGACAGGACCACGAACGCAAACCAATGCTGACACATTGCAAGAAAGGTTGAGGTTCAAAGCATGGGCGGTACGCCAAAGTAAGTAGACCGAAATCCATCAATATCTACTACTAATCATCCACCTTGAGATATCTATCCAGAACATCTCGCTGGTATTAAGTTGCGAGTCCCACCCATAGTGTAAACTCAATGCAACAGACAACGGCACTAAAAGAACTTTGCGTAAAGTAAACAATCCTTGCACCCGCGGGCACAAGCACCGTTGTTTTCCCCCTTGTGGCAACAGCACATCCCCTAGACTCATGTTTCTGTCACTCAAACTAGTCATCGAGGGGCATGAACCCACAATCAAGCATAACGTTCCCTCTTGGAGTCACTACCTATTACTTGGCCAAAGCAATAAATAACAACGGAGAACATGCAAGAATTACTTACGAACATAAATATAAAAGAGGTAGATCAAATATATTACTCAAGCACAATCTGAACATAATCTCATAATCCATCGGATCCCAGCAAACTCATCATAGCAACAGCATAAGGATTACATATGTGCCTCGATCATGTAGGGCAGCTCACGAGGACTAATTAGTGAAGCACAAGAATGGGAGGAGAACATCACATAGCTACTGGTCATGGACTCATGGTCCAAGGGAGACTACTCACAACTCATCTGGGAGGCGTCCATGGTGGTGGAGAGGCTCCCGGTGGTGATCCTCCCCTCCGGCAGGGTGCCGGGAAGAGTTCTCCTGGTGCTCTCGATCTTGGAAGCGGCGGCGGCGGCGGAACAGAGATGAGATCGCGAAAAAGAGTTCATGTTTCGAGGGTTTCTCGAGACGCTTTAAATATATGCCAAAGGGGGGCATCGGGGGAGCCTCGGGGGGCCCAGGCGCCCCCCCGGCGCGGCCTAGGGGGGGCGCGCCGCCAGGGCGCTTGGAGCCCTGGTGCCCCCCCCCAGGCTGTCCTTCGGGCGCACGGTAGTTTCTGGAACGCTGATTTTTTATATAATTTTTCTGGATTTTTCCTGGCAGTTCTCGTAATGTGAAAACCTGAAATACAAAAACAGCCGAAAACAGAAACTGGCACTGGGGTGCACAGAGTTAATAGGTTAGTCCAAATATGATCAAAAGTGTATGGAAGTGTATAAATATCATAGCAATATCATCCAAAAGAGGCATGGAGCAAGCAGAAATTATAGATACGTTTTGGACATATCAACATCCCCAAGCTTAATTCCTGCTCGTCCTCGAGTAGGTAAATGATAACAAGAATAATTTCTGTGGTGACATGCTATTAACCATATAGGACTTTTTCATAGTCATATGACAAAAGCTTACTGAGATAATGAATCTGTAGTAATTAAGTTGCCTCATGAGAAAATCACAAAGAACTGAAAGTTTTACAATATGATACTGAAACATCAAATAGATTTGCAATGAACATGATGTGCAAATATGATAAAGTGATATCTAGCTTGCCCCCTTAGTGATGCAAAACATAAATGCAGGGGCACCTCCAAGGTTTAAGTGATGACTAGATACAATGTTTTCAAAATAAACGATATCACAATCATGCAAAAGACAATGCTACTTTGGAACAATGCACATTACACTAAGAATGACAATCATGCTCTCAGTAGTTGGTGCTTTTTAAAAGAAGGTGGAGACTCAACATAAAAGTAAAAGAATGGCCCTTCACAGAGGGAAGCAGGGATTACTCATGTGCTAGAGCTTTTATTTTGAAAACATAGAAGCAATTTTGTCAACGGTAGTAGTACTTCATATGTGTTATGCATAAGACATCCTATAAGTTGCAAGCCTCATGCATCGAATACCAATAGTGCTCGCACCTTGTCCTAATTAGCTCGGATTTCCATGGATTGTCATTGCATTACATATGTTTCAATCGAGTGTCACAAAGGGGTACCTCTATGTCACCTGTACAAAGGTCCAAGGAGATAGATCGCATTTGATTTCTCATTTTTGATAGATCTCAACTTGAGGACATCCATACCGGGACAACATAGAAAATAGATAATGGACTCCTCTTTAATGCTTAAGCATATTCTCACAAGAGATTGAGGATTAATGTCCAAGCTAAAACTTCCACCATGATACATGGCTTTGGTTGGCGGCCCAATGTTCTTATCTAACAATATGCATACTCAAACCATTCAACTCATGGCAAATCACCCTTACTTCAGACAAGACGAACATGCATAGCAACTCACATGATATTCAACAAAAGTGTAACAGTTGATGGCGTCCCCAGAAACATGGATACCGCTCAACAAGCAACTTATAAGAATTAAGATACATAAGTGACATATTCTTTACCACAATAGTTTTTAAGCTACTTTCCCATGAGCTATGTATTGCAAGAACTGAAGGTTTTAAAGGTAGCACATGTAAATTTACTTGGAGTGGCGGTGAAATACCACATATAGGTAGGTATGGTGGACTCATATGGCATAACTGGTTTAAAAGGATGTGGATGCACAAGCAGTCAGTCCGCTTAGTACAGGTGGAGGTTAGCAAAAGACTGGGAGCGACTAACTAAGAGAGCAATGACGGTCATAATCATGCAGAGCGACAAAGCAACATTGAATCAGGCATGGAAGTTATATCGCTACTCAGAAATAAAAGATCATCAAGGCTTGACAGACTTTCTTTACAGTCTTAAATATGCGTGAGCATACGCCAAGTCAATCAAAAAAATTCTTGAGGGAAGATATTACTAAACCATACCACATCATTGGCAAACAAATCATGTTGTTACTCCAATAACACATTGGGAATCCCCCAGCTATTTGAGACTAACCATAAGAAAACATGAACTACTAAGCGCCATCATGTACGTAGCATCTTTATCATAGACATATTAACCACTGCAACGGAAGCAAACTCTCTTAATAAGGTGAGCATGATAATTAAAGAGATTTCAAGCAACCAACTAAAAAGCTCTTTGAAAAGATAAGCATGAATACTAAGAGCAGAACATGATAGTAGCTATTAAAAGACAAAGAACACACACAGCAAAGATAGTCATGAAAATTCTATGTTATGTTCTAGGTAGAAGTGGAGCGTGTTTCTCTCCCACATAAAGAAAGCTGAGTTCCGACTCGTTATGAAAAACTAAAAAGGAAACTAAAAACAAGACGCTCCAAGCATAGCACATAACACATGAAGTGATTAAAATATAGTGGAACGAAAGACGAACTGATAATGTTGATGGAGAAGGGGATGCACGGGGGCATCTCCAAGCTTAGATGCTTGAGTCTCCTTGAATATTTCTTGGGGGTGCACGGGGGCATCCCCAAGCTTGAGCGCTTGACACTCCTGAATCTTTTTATCATCTTCCCTCGCACACTTGAAAACTCCCTTCATACATAACTCATCATAATCTGATTAGCGAGGTTAGTACCCATAATAAAATAATTGTACCTTGCTCGAAATAAAGATATTCTTGAAGGTCTACTGTTTCTCAAGATTGCCAAAAGGTTTTTGCAAAGAAAAAGCAAGCTCTTGGTTTGCAAAATGAAGGAAAGGCAAAACAGGACAGAATCTGTGAAAAACAGAACATCAGGTAGTAATTGATTTGTTCGGGGCACTTCTGCAACTCTAATAAAAAAACTCAGAACAGGCGCACGAAAGACAATTATATAGAGAACGCTGTCGAAAAAATTCAGACCAAAAAGATGATCTGGTGATTTTATACGAATTTTTCTATCCATGGACATAATCTGTTTCCTGGACAGCACCTCACAACTTTTGAACTTTCTAGCAATCAGAGGCTACACTTGGCACAAATATGAAAAGCAAAGATACAATTATGATGCTACTGTAGTAAAAAACATCAAGACACAACAAAAGCAAAATAAAAATTTATTCATGTGGGCTGCCTCCCAAAAGGGCTTTCTTTTATGCCTTTGAGCTAGGCATAATGCATAGAGATCAAGTCTTATCAAGAGTAAAAGAATAGCTAGCCCGTACAACGGACTCAAAAGGTAACTTGATCTTCTTTCGAGGGAAGTGTTCCATCCCTTTCTTGAGAGAAAACTGAAATTTTATATTACCCTCTTTCATGTCAATGATAGCACCAACGGTGCGTAAAAAGGGACGTCCCAAAATAATTGGACACGAAGGATCACATTCAATATCCATAATAGTGAAATCAACAGGAACATAATTATCATTGACAACGATAAGAACATCGTCGATCCTCCCCAAAGGTTTCTTTATGGAAGAATCAACGAGACGAACACCAAAAGAACAAGAATCAAAAGGTTTCAATTTAAGCATATCATATATTCTTTTGGGCATAACGGAAGTACTAGCTACAATATCACATAAAGCATAGCATGAGAAGTTGTTTATCTTAATTTTAATCATAGGATCCCAACCATCTTCTAGCTTTCTAGGTATGGAGGCTTCTACTCTAAGTTTCTCCTCCCTAGCTTTGATGAGAGCATTAGTGATATGCTCTGTGAAGGCAAGATTAAGCATGCTAGTGTGGGGATCTTCGGCCATTCCTTGTAGAAAGGTGACAACTTCTGAGATACTACAATTATCAAAATTAATTTTATCATTATTGGGCAGAATTGTAGTGTCATCCTCTTTGTTTGAATCGCTCTCTATTATAAGAGTTTGAACATCTTCCCAAGTTTGGGGAAGCTTAGGAGCAATTTTAAACTGAGGCGCATACTCTTTTCCTGGAAGACCATGCCATGGGCATAACCCTCCGTCAAGACTAACATAATCACAAGGTTTATTACTTTTGTAGGTCCTGACAGTGGTGATTGGTGTAATGGAAGAAGGGGTGTACTCCTCCCATCTAGTGTTTTTGGTGGAACCCATAATAGCAAGCAAGCAAGATAACTATTTTTGTGTGATTTTCGATAAAAGATACTAAAGCAAAAACTGAAAGGTAAACTAACAAGACTAAAAGCAAAGGTAAAAGATAGCGTGCAACTCCCCTATCTTGAAGAGTGGAGTCCCCGGCAACGGCGCCAAAAAAACTCTTGCTAGGCTTCTCGCCTCTCGTTGGTTACCCCAAGTGGAAGGTGTGAGATGTAGTGTTGCGGAAGTTTTTCCCTTGGCAAAGATACCAAGGATCGAATCCCCAGAGACTCCTAGGTTCAACAAGAAGGTGTCAACTGCTAACGGCGCCAGATATTAGCAATCAACGTGGACCTGCACACAGATACAAATAACTTTGCTCCCAACGAGTACAGAGAGGTTGTCAATCCCTCCGGCCTTGTAGTTCACAAAGGATTAAACACAAATGATAGTAGTGATAGATAATGTTTGCAATAGTAAATATTAGCGAAAAGTAAATAGCGGGTGTGATCAATGATGGTAATATGGACCGGAGTCTCATGATGTTCACTAGTGATGTCTCTCTCCCAAAAGACGATAAAACAGCTATGTGAGGTAAACGAATTACAGCTGGGCAATTGACAGGACCACGAACGCAAACCAATGCTGACTACATTGCAAGAAAGGTTGAGGTTCAAAGCATGGGTGGTACGCCAAAGTAAGTAGACCGAAATCCATCAATATCTACTACTAATCATCCACCTTGAGATATCTATCCAGAACATCTCGCTGGTATTAAGTTGCGAGTCCCACCCATAGTGTAAACTCAATGCAACAGACAACTGCATTAAAAGAACTTTGCGTAAAGTAAACAATCCTTGCACCCGCGGGCACAAGCACAGTTGTTTTCCCCCTTGTGGCAACAACACATCCCCTAGACTCATGTTTCTGTCACTCAAACTAGTCATCGAGGGGCATGAACCCACAATCAAGCATAATGTTCCCTCTTGGAGTCACTACCTATTACTTGGCCAAAGCAATAAATAACAACGGAGAACATGCAAGAATTACTTACGAACATAAATATAAAAGAGGTAGATCAAATATATTACTCAAGCACAATCTGAACATAATCTCATAATCCATCGGATCCCAGCAAACTCATCATAGCAACAGCATAAGGATTACATATGTGCCTCGATCATGTAGGGCAGCTCACGAGGACTAATTAGTGAAGCACAAGAACGGGAGGAGAACATCACATAGCTACTGGTCATGGACTCATGGTCCAAGGGAGACTACTCACAACTCATCCGGGAGGCGTCCATGGTGGTGGATAGGCTCCCGGTGGTGATTCTCCCCTCCGGCACGGTGCCGGGAAGAGTTCTCCTGGTGCTCCCGATCTTGGAAGCGACGGCGGCGGCGGAACAGAGATGAGATCACGAAAAAGAGTTCCTGTTTCGAGGGTTTCTCGAGACGCTTTAAATATATGCCAAAGGGGGGCATCGGGGGAGCCTCGGGGGGCCCAGGCACCCCCCCGGCGCGGCCCAGGGGGGGCGCCGCCAGGGCGCCTGGGGCCCTGGTGCCCCCCCCCCCAGGCTATCCTTCGGGCGCACGGTAGTTTCTGGAAAGCTGATTTTTTATATAATTTTTCTGGATTTTTCCTGGCAGTTCTCGTAGTGTGAAAACCTGAAATACAAAAACAGCCGAAAACAGAAACTGGCACTGGGGTGCACTGAGTTAATAGGTTAGTCCAAATATGATCAAAAGTGTATGGAAGTGTATAAATATCATAGCAATATCACCCAAAAGAGGCATGGAGCAAGCAGAAATTATAGATACGTTTTGGACGTATCAGATGTGCTGTTGCCACAAGGGGGAAAACAACGGTGCTTGTACTTGCGGGTGCAAGGATTGTTTACTTTATGCAAAGTTCTTTTAATGTAGTTGTCTGTTGCTTTGAGTTTACACTATGGGTGGGACTCACAACTTAATACCAGCGAGATGTTCTGGATAGATATCTCAAGGTGGATGATTAGTAGTAGATGCAGATGGATTTCGGTCTACTTGCCTTGGCGTACCGCCCATGCTTTTGAGCCTCTACCTTTCTTGCAGCATAGTTAGCATTGGTTTGCGCACATAATCCTGTCAATTGCCCAGCTGTAATTCGTTTACCTCGCTTAGCTGTTTTATCGTCTTTTGGGAGAGAGACATCACTAGTGAACATCATGGGACCCCGGTCCATATTACCATCACTGATCACACCCGTTATTTACTTCCTGTTCTTATTTACTAGTTGCAGTCATACCTATCACTATTATCTCTTGCATTTGATCGTTTGTAAACGACAAGGCCGGAGGGATTGACAACCTCTCTGTACTCGTTGGGAGCAAAGTTATTTGTATCTGTGTGCAGGTCCTGTCAAGCAAAAGTCTCTGGCGCTATTGACACCTTCTTGTTGACCCTCGGAGTCTCACGGGATTCGATCCTTGGTATCTTTGCCAAGGGAAAACTACCGCTACGCTACATCTCAAACCTTCCACTTGGGGTAACCAACGAGGGGCGAGAAGCCATCAATTCGACATTGATCTTATTCTTGGGATGGATTGGCTTTCCAAGCATGATGCAAACATTGATTGTGCAAATAAGGAAGTCAAGCTTACTCATCATGACGAAGACGTGATTATCTTCGCCTCTCGAGATAACACAATCAGGCTATTCTCTCTCAACGACAAGGGCAAGATTAATGCCATCTCTCAGATTCCGGTGGTCAATGAGTATGAAGATGTTTTCCCTGAAGAGCTTCCAGGAATGCCTCCGCATCTTCAAGTTGAATTCGTCATTGAACTCGAGCCCGGTACCGAGCCAGCATGTCGGCGTCCGTACAAGCTTTCCCCTGATGAGTTGAAGGAACTGAAGAAACAACTCGATGAGCAAGAGCGTATGGGTCTAATCAGGCCTAGTACTTCTCCTTGGGGCTGTGGTGTTCTATTTGTCAAGAAGAAGGATGGCACGAAACGTCTTTGCGTTGATTACCGGCCATTGAACAAGAAGACAATAAAGAACAAGTATCCGCTCCCCAATATCAATGAATTGTTCGAGCTGCTCAAAGGAGCAAAGGTGTTCTCAAAGCTTGATCTCCGGATGGGTTATCACTAGATCCGTATCCGTGAAGAAGATATTCCCAAGACCGCATTCAGAATGAGTTTTGGCTCTTATGAATACACGGTCATGTCTTTTGGCCTCGCAAATGCTCCACCCACCTTCTCGAGGATGATGCACTTCATATTCAACCCCTACACCAATGAATTTGTTCTCGTCTATCTGGATGACATCTTGGTATTCTCCAAGAATGAAGAAGACCATGCCAAGCACCTCCGTTTGGTCCTGGACAGGCTCCATGAACACAAGTTCTATGCGAAGTTCTCCAAATGTGAATTCTGGCTGGATAAAGTCTTATATCTTGGCCATATCATCTCTGCCGAGGGCATTTCTGTGAACCCCGAGAAAGTTGAAGCTGTTGTCAACTGGGAACCCCCACAGGATGTCAAGCAACTCCGAAGCTTCCTTGGTCTCGCTAGCTATTGCTGAAGGTTCGTTGAGAACTTCTCCAAGATTGCCAAGCCTCTCTCCAACCTGTTGCAGAAGAATGTCAAGTACTCCTGGACTCCTGATTGTGATGTGGCATTCAAAACACTCAAAGAGAATCTCATTTCTTCTCCGGTTCTTACTCCTCCGGATGAGTCCAAGCCCTATGAAGTCTTTTGTGATGCTTCTTTGCAAGGACTTGGTGGTGTTCTCATGCAAGACAAGAAGATTGTGGCATACACTTCTCGTAAATTGAAGCCAAATGAGAGGAATTACCCCACACATGATCTCGAGCTAGTAGCAGTTGTACATGCCTTGATCAGGTGGAGACACCTTCTGTTGGGCAGAAAAGTGGACATCTTCACCGATCACAAGAGCTTGAAGTACATCTTCACACAACCAAACCTTAACCTTCGCCAGACTCGTTGGGTTGAGATGATCCAGGAGTATGATCCAAGCATTGAGTACACGCCTGGCAAGGCCAATGTCATTGCAGATGCCTTGAGCAGAAAGGCATATTGCAACAGTCTCCTTCTCAAACCATTCCAGCCTGAACTTTGTGAATCATTCAGGAAGCTCAACCTCCAAGTTGTTTCGCAAGGCTTTCTTGCAAACCTTCAAGTTGCTCCTGAAGGAAATATGCCCTAGAGGCAATAATAAAGTTGTTATTTATATTTCCTTATATCATGATAAATGTTTATTATTCATGCTAGAATTGTATTAACCGGAAACTTAGTACATGTGTGAATACATAGACAAAACAGAGTGTCCCTAGTATGCCTCTACTAGACTAGCTCATTGATCAAAGATGGTTATGTTTCCTAACCATAGACATGAGTTGTCATTTGATCAACGGGATCACATCATTAGGAGAATGATGTGATGGACAAGACCCATCCGTTAGCATAGCACTATGATCGTTTAGTTTTACTGCTATTGCTTTCTTCATGACTTATACATGTTCCTATGACTATGAGATTATGCAACTCCGGAATACCGTAGGAACACCTTGTGTGCTATCAAACGTCACAACGTAACTGGGTGATCATAAAGATGCTCTACAGGTGTCTCCGAAAGTATTCGTGGTGTTGGCATAGATCAAGATTAGGATTTGTCACTCCGAGTGTCGGAGAGGTATCTCTGGGCCCTCTCGGTAACACACATCACAATAAGCCTTGCAAGCAAAAGACTAATAAGTTAGTCACGAGATGATGTGTTACGGAACGAGTAAAGAGACTTGCCGGTAACGAGATTGAACTAGGTATGGAGATACCGACGATCGAATCTCGGGCAAGTAACATACCGATGACAAAAGGAACAACGTATGTTGTTATGCGGTTTGACCGATAAAGATCTTCGTAGAATATGTAGGAACCAATATGAGCATCCAGGTTCCACTATTGGTTATTGACCGGAGATGAGTCTCGGTCATGTCTACATAGTTCTCGAACCCGTAGGGTCCGCACGCTTAACGTTTGATGACGATCGGTATTATGAGTTTATGAGTTTTGATGTACCGAAGGTAGTTCGGAGTCCCGGATGAGATCACGGACATGACGAGGAGTCTCGGAATGTCCGAGACATAAAGATTGATATATTGGACGACTATATTCGGACACCGGAAGTGTTCCGGAAAAGTTTCGGATTTAACTGGATTGCCGGAGGGGGTTACCGGAACCCCCCACGAGGGGGGATGGTCCATAGTGGGCCTTGAAGGAAAGGAGAGAGGCAGCCCATAGAGGCTGGCCGGCGCCCCACCAGGGGATCCTAGTTGGACTAGGATTGGGGGGCGCCACCTCTCCCTCTTTTCCTATCCCTCTCTTCCTTCTTGGTGGACTCCTACTAGGAATAGGATTGCAATCCTATTCCTAGTAGGATTGCCCTAACCGCACCATAGGAGGCCGGCCAGCCCTCATCCCTTGCTCCTTTATATACAGGGGCAGGGGGGAACCCAAAGACACACAAGTTGAATTGTTCTAGCCGTGTGCGGTGCCCCCCTCCACAGAAACACACCTCGGTCATACCGTCGCAGTGCTTAGGCGAAGCCCTGCGTTGGTAGATACATCATATCCGTCACCACGCCGTCGTGCTGACGAAACTCTCCCGTGAAGTTCAACTGGATCAAGAGCTCGTGGGACGTCATCAAGCTGAACGTGTGCTGAACGCGGAGGTGCCGTACGTTCGGTGCTTGATCGGTTGGATCGCGAAGAAGTTCGACTACATCAACCGCGTCACTTGACGCTTCCGCTTCCGGTCTACGAGGGTACGTAGACACACTCTTCCCTCTCGTTGCTATGCATCTGGTAGATAGATCTTGCGTGATCGTAGGAAAATTTTAAAATACTACGTTCCCCAACAGTGGCATCATGAGCCAGGTCTATGCGTAGATGATATGCACGAGTAGAACACAATGAGTTGTGGGCGATACTAGTCACTGCTTAGCAGCATGTCATACTTTGCTTCGGCGGTATTGTGAGATGAAGCGGCCCGGACCGACATTACGCGTACGCTTACGCGAGACTGGTTTCACCGTTACGAGCACTCGTTGCTTAAAGGTGACTGGCGGGTGTCTGTCTCTCTCACTTTAGCTGAATCAAGTGTGGCTACGCCCGGTCCTTGTGAAGGTTAAAACAGCACATACTTGACGAAACATCGTTGTGGTTTTGTATGCGCAGGTAAGAACGGTTCTCGCTAAGCCTGTAGCAGCCACGTAAAACTTGCAACAACAAAGTAGAGGACGTCTAACTTGTTTTTGCAGGGCATGTTGTGATGTGATATGGTCAAGACATGATGAGTTATACGGTTTTGTATGAGATGATCATGTTTTGTAATATTATCGGCAACTGGCAGGAGCCATATGGTTGTCGCTTTATTGTATGAAATGCAATCGCCATGTAATATCTTTACTTTATCACTAAGTGGTAGCGATAGTCGTAGAAGCAATAGTTGGCGAGACGACAACGATGCTACGATGGAGATCAAGGTGTCGCGCCGGTGACGAAGGTGATCATGACGGTGCTTTGGAGATGGAGATCAAAAGCACAAGATGATGATGGCCATATCATGTCACATATTTGTTTTGCATGTGATGTTTATCTTATTATGCTTCTTATTTTGCTTAGAACGACGGTAGCATTATAAGATGATCCCTTACAAAATTTCAAGGTATAAGTGTTCTCCCTGAGTATGCACCGTTGCGAAAGTTCTTCGTGCTGAGACACCACGTGATGATCGGGTGTGATAGGCTCTACGTTCAAATACAACGGGTGCAAGACAGTTTTGCACACGCAGAATACTTGGGTTAAACTTGACGAGCCTAGCATATGCAGATATGGCCTCGGAACACTGGAGATCGAAAGGTCGAGCGTGAATCATATAGTAGATATGATCAACATAAGATGTTCACCATTGAAACTACTCCATCTCACGTGATGATCGGACATGGTTTAGTTGATTTGGATCACGTGATCACTTAGATGACTAGAGGGATGTCTATCTAAGTGGGAGTTCTTAAGTAATATGATTAATTGAACTTTAATTTATCATGAACTTAGTCCTGGTAGTATTAGCATATCTATGTTGTAGATCAATAGCTCGCGATGTTGCTCCACGTTTATTTTTTTTATATGTTCCTAGAGAAAACCAAGTTGAAAGATGTTAGTAGCAATGATGCGGAATTATTCCGTGATCTGAGGATTATCCTCATTGCTGCACAGAGAAATATGTCCTTGATGCACCGCTAGGTGACAGACCTATTGCAGGAGCAGATGTAGACGTTATGAACGTTTTGACAAAAGCTCGGTATGATGACTACTTGATAGTTTAGTGCACCATGCTTTACGGCTTATAACCGGGACTTCAAAAACGTTTTGAACACCACAGAGCATATAAGATGTTCCAAGAGTTGAAATTAGTATTTCATACTCATGCCCGTGTCGAGAGGTATAAGACCTCTGACAGTACTTTGCCTACAAGATGGAGGAGAATAGCTCAACCAGTGAGCATGTGCTCAGATTGTCTGGGTACTACAATTACTTGAATCAAGTGGGAGTTAATCTTCCAGATAAGATAGTAATTGACAAAGTTCTCTAGTCACTATCACCAAGTTAGTAGAACTTTGTGATGAACTATAATATGCAAGGGATGACGAAGGTAATTCCCGAGCTCTTTGCAATGCTGAAATCGGCGAAGGTAGAAATCAAGAAAGAACATCAAGTGTTGATGGTTAATAAGACCACTTGTTTCAAGTAAAGGGCAAAGGGATAGAAGGGGAACTTCAAAAGGAATGACAAGCAAGTTGTCACACCCATGAAGAAACCCAAAGCTAAACTCAAGCCTGAAACTAAGTGCTTCTACTGCAAAGGAAATGGTCACCGGAAGTGGAACTGCCCTAGATACTTGGCGGATAAGAAGGATGGCAAAGTGAACAAAGGTATATTTGATATACAGATTATTGATGTGTATTTTACTAGTGTTCATAGCAACCCCTCGGTAGTTGATACTGGTTCAGTTGCTAAAGAGTAGTAACTCGAAATGGGAGTTGCATAATGAACAGAAACTAGTTAAAGGTGAAGTGACGATGTGTGTTGGAAGTGGTTCCAAGATTGATATAATCATCATCGCACACTCCCTATACTTTCGGGATTAGTGTTGAACCTAAATAAGTGTTATTTGGTGTTTGTGTTGAGCATCAATATGATTTGATCATGTTTATAGCAATACGGTTATTCATGTAAGTTAGAGAATAATTGTTCTTCTGTTTACATGAATAAAACCTTCTATGGTCATACACCCAATGAAAATGGTTTGTTGGATCTCGATCGTGTGATACACATATTCATAATATTGAAGCCAAAAGATGGAAGGTTAATAATGATAGTGCAACTTATTTGTGGCATTGCCGTTTAGGTCATATTGGTGTAAAGCGCATGAAGAAACTCCATAGTGATGGACTTTTGGAATCACTTGATTATGAATCACTTGGTGCTTGCGAACCATGCCTCATGGGCAAGATGACTAAAACTCCGTTCTCCGGAACTGTGGAGGGAGCAACAGATTTGTTGGAAATCATACATGCTGATGTATGCAGACCAATGAGTGTTGAAGCTCGCGGCGGGTATCGTTATTTTCTGACCTTCACTGATGATTTGAGCAGATATGGATATATCTACTTGATGAAGCACAAGTCTGAAACATTTGAAAAGTTCAAAGAATTTCAGATTGAAGTGGAGAATCATTGTAACAAGAAAATAAGAGTTTCTACGATATGATCGTAGAGGTAAAATATTTGAGTTAGCGAGTTTGGCCTTCAGTAAAAACAATGTGAAATAGTTTCACTACTCACGCCACCTGGAACACCACAGTGTAATGGTGTGTCCGAACGTCATAACCGTACTTTATTAGATATGGTGCGATCGATGATGTCTCTTACCGATCTACCACTATCGCTTTTGGGGTTATGCATTAGAGACAGCTACATTCACGTTAAATAGGGCACCATCTAAATCCGTGGAGATGACACCGTATGAACTGTGGTTTGACAAGAAACCTAAGCTGTCATTTCTTTAAGTTTGGGACTGCGATGCTTATGTGAAAAAGTTTCAACATGATAAGCTCGAACCCAATTCGGAGAAGTAAATCTTCATAGGATACCCAAAAAGAAACTGTTGGGTACACCTTCTATCACAGATCCTAAGGCAAGGTCTTTGTTGCTAAGAGTGGATCCTTTCTAGAGAAGGAGTTTCTCTCGAAAGAAGTGAGTAGGTGGAAAGTAGAACTTGATGAGGTAATTGTACCTTCTCCCGAATTGGAAAGTAGTACATCACAGAAAATTGTTCCAGTGATTCCTACACCAATCAGTGAGTAAGTTAATGATGATGATCATGAAACTTCGGATCAAGTTTCTGCTGAACGTCGTAGATCAACCAGAGTACGTTCCGCACCAGAGTGGTACGGCACCCAGTTCTGGAAATCATGTTACTAGACCATGATGAACCTACGAACTATGAGGAAGCGATGATGAGCCCAGATTCCGCAAAATGGCTTGAGGCCATGAAATCTGAGATGGGATCCATGTATGAGAACAAAGTGTGGACTTTGGTTGACTTGCCCGATGATCGGCAAGCCATCGAAAATAAATGGATCTTCAAGAGGAAGACCGACGCTGACGGTAATGTTACTGTCTACAAAGCTCGACTTGATGCGAAAGGTTTTCGACAAGTTCAAGGTGTTGACTACGATGAGATTTTCTCACCCGTAGCGATGCTTAAGTCTGTCCGAATCATGTTAGCAATTGCCATATTTTATGAAATCTGGCAAATGGATAACAAAACTGCGTTCTTTAATGGATTTATTAAAGAAAAATTGTATATGATGCAACCAGAAGGTTTTGTCAATCTTAAATGTGCTAGCAAATTGTGCAAGCTCCAGCGATCCATCTATGGACTGGTGCAAGCATCTCGGAGTTGGAATATACGCTTTGATAAGTTGATCAAAGCATATAGATTTATACAGACTTGTGGTGAAGCCTGTATTTACAAGAAAGTGAGTGGGAGCACTACAACCTTTCTGATAAGTATATGTGAATGACATATTGTTGATCAGAAATGATGTAGAATTTTCTGGAAAGCATAAAGGAGTGTTTGAAAGGAGTTTTTCAAAGAAAGACCTTGGTGAAGCTGCTTACATATTGGGCATCAAGATCTATAGAGATAGATCAAGACGCTTGATAAGACTTTCGATAAGTACATACCTTTATAAGATTTTGAAGTAGTTCAAAATGGATCAGTCAAAGAAGGAGTTCTTGCCTGACTTGTAAGGTGTGAAGTTGAGTAAGACTCAAAGCCAGACCACGACAGAAAAATATAGAGAGAATGAAAGTCATTCCCTATGCCTCAGCCATAGGTTCTATAAAGTATGCCATGCTGTGTACCAAACATGTTGTGTACCTTGCCATGAGTATGTCAAGGGGGTACAATAGTGATCCAGGAGTAGATCACTGTACAGCAGTCAAATTATCCTTAGTAATTGGATGACTAAGGAAATATTTCTCGATTATGGAGGTGATAAAGAGTTCGTCGTAAAGGGTTACGCTGATGCAAGCTTTGACACTAAATCCAGATGACTCTAAGTATCAATCTGGATGCGTATTGAAAGTGGGAGCAATTAGCTAGAGTAGCTCCATGCAGAGCATTGTAGACATAGAAATTTGCGAAATACATACGGATCTGAATGTGACAGGCCCGTTGACTAAACTTCTCTCACAAGCAAAACATGATCACACCTTATTACTCTTGGGTATTAATCACATAGCGATGTGAACTAGATTATTGACTCTAGTAAACCCTTTGGGTGTTGGTCACATGGTGATGTGAACTATGGGTGTTATTCACATAACGATGTGAACTATCGGTATTAAATCACATGGCGATGTGAGCTAGATTATTGACTCTAGTGCAAGTGGGAGACTGAAGGAAATATGCCCTAGAGGCAATAATAAAGTTGTTGTTTATATTTCCTTATATCATGATAAATGTTTATTATTCATGCTAGAATTGTATTAACCGGAAACTTAGTACATGTGTGAATACATAGACAAAACAGAGTGTCCCTAGTATGCCTCTACTAGACTAGCTCATTGATCAAAGATGGTTATGTTTCCTAACCATAGACATGAGTTGTCATTTGATCAACGGGATCACATCATTAGGAGAATGATGTGATGGACAAGACCCATCCGTTAGCATAGCACTATGATCGTTTAGTTTTACTGCTATTGCTTTCTTCATGACTTATACATGTTCCTATGACTATGAGATTATGCAACTCCGGAATACCGTAGGAACACCTTGTGTGCTATCAAACGTCACAACGTAACTGGGTGATCATAAAGATGCTCTACAGGTGTCTCCGAAAGTATTCGTGGTGTTGGCATAGATCAAGATTAGGATTTGTCACTCCGAGTGTCGGAGAGGTATCTCTGGGCCCTCTCGGTAACACACATCACAATAAGCCTTGCAAGCAAAAGACTAATAAGTTAGTCACGAGATGATGTGTTACGGAACGAGTAAAGAGACTTGCCGGTAACGATATTGAACTAGGTATGGAGATACCGACGATCGAATCTCGGGCAAGTAACATACCGATGACAAAAGGAACAACGTATGTTGTTATGCGGTTTGACCGATAAAGATCTTCGTAGAATATGTAGGAACCAATATGAGCATCCAGGTTCCGCTATTGGTTATTGACCGGAGATGAGTCTCGGTCATGTCTACATAGTTCTCGAACCCGTAGGGTCCGCACGCTTAACGTTTGATGACGATCGGTATTATGAGTTTATGAGTTTTGATGTACCAAAGGTAGTTCGGAGTCCCAGATGAGATCACAGACATGACGAGGAGTCTCGGAATGTCCGAGACATAAAGATTGATATATTGGACGACTATATTCGGACATCGGAAGTGTTCCGGAAAAGTTTCGGATTTAACTGGATTGCCGGAGGGGGTTACCGGAACCCCCCACGAGGGGGGATGGTCCATAGTGGGCCTTGAAGGAAAGGAGAGAGGCAGCCCATAGAGGCTGGCCGGCGCCCCACCAGGGGATCCTAGTTGGACTAGGATTGGGGGGCGCCACCTCTCCCTCTTTTCCTATCCCTCTCTTCCTTCTTGGTGGACTCCTACTAGGAATAGGATTGCAATCCTATTCCTAGTAGGATTGCCCTAGCCGCACCATAGGAGGCCGGCCAGCCCTCCTCCCTTGCTCCTTTATATACGGGGGCAGGGGGGCACCCAAAGACACACAAGTTGAATTGTTCTAGCCGTGTGTGGTGCCCCCCTCCACAGAAACACACCTCGGTCATACCGTCGCAGTGCTTAGGCGAAGCCCTCCATCGGTAGATACATCATATCCGTCACCACGCCGTCGTGCTGACGAAACTCTCCCGTGAAGCTCAACTGGATCAAGAGCTCGTGGGACGTCATTAAGCTGAACGTGTGCTGAACGCGGAGGTGCCGTACGTTCGGTGCTTGATCGGTTGGATCGCGAAGAAGTTCGACTACATCAACTGCGTCACTTGACGCTTCCGCTTCCGGTCTACGAGGGTACGTAGACACACTCTTCCCTCTCGTTGCTATGCATCTGGTAGATAGATCTTGCGTGATCGTAGGAAAATTTTAAAATACTACGTTCCCCAACAGCTCCTACCTTGGAAGATCAGATCCGTGAGGCCCAACTAAGTGATGCTATGGTGCAGAAAGTGAAACATGGTATTGCTAAGGGTACTCCCAAATACAAGTGCTATCGTGTTGATGAGAAAGACACCTTGTTCTTTGAGGACAGAATTGTGGTTTCCAAGGGTGATCTCAGGAAGCTCATAATGAACGAAGCACATGACTCCCTCCTCTCGATTCATCCCGGAAGTTCTAAGATGTACCAAGACCTCAAGCAATCATACTGGTGGACTCGCATGAAAAGGGAGATTGCCCAATTGGTGAGTGAATGTGATGTCTGCAGAAGAGTGAAGGCAGAGCATCAATGTCCAGCCGGTCTCCTTCAACCTCTACCTATTCCCGAGTGGAAATTCGATCACATTGAAATGGATTTCGTCACTGGGTTTCCTAAGTCCAAGAAGGGAAATGGATTTCGTCATTGTAGTGATTAACAAGCTAACTAAAGTAGCTCATTTCCTTCCCGTCAAAGAATCCATCAACGCAGCTCAGTTGGCAGAGCTGTACACCTCAAGAATTGTTTCGTTGCATGGCATTCCTCAAGTCATCTCCTCAGACCGTGGAAGTTTGTTCACATCCAAGTTCTGGGACTCCTTTCAGTCAGCCATGAGCACTAAGATTCGCTTTAGCACGGCGTTTCACCCTCAGACTAGTGGTCAAGTCGAAAGAGTGAATCAGATCCTCGAAGACATGCTGAGAGCTTGTGTCATCTCTTTCGGTATGAAGTGGGAAGATTGTCTCCCGTTTGCCGAATTCTCATACAACAACAGTTTCCAAGCAAGTGCCGACAACGCTCCTTTTGAAATCCTCTATGGCAGAAAGTGTCGTACCCCGCTCAACTGGTCCGAGACTGGTGAACGTCAACTTCTTGGCAATGACTTGATCTCAGAAGCCGAAGAAATGTGCAAAGTCATACGTGAGAATCTCAAAGCCGCTCAATCGCGTCAAAAGAGCTACTATGACGGCAAGCCGTTGTTTGGCTACGTATGCTTCGCTCAGCCCCTCTTATAGCGTTGTTAGTTGCAGGTGAAGATTTGAAGATTCTTACTTCATGATGAAGTTATTGTTGGGATATCAAAATATATAAATTGTTAAACTAAACCATCTATATATTGGTAATGGGTGGAAGACTAAGACTCTTGCTTGGTGTTTTGTTCCACTCATGCCACCCTAGGAACCGTTAAACCGGTGTTATGTTCCTTGATTTTGTGTCCCTAACACGGTTGGGGTTTATGGGCCCCCCTCGATAACCCGCTTAGCGCTAAAGCTTTTCCAGCAAGGCCCAACATTGGTTTTACATTTGCCTAATAACTAAAACTTGCATAGGGCGTTGCAAACCCGAGTTCTTAATTAACAACCCTGGGCCAGTGCTCCACATGAGTGTTGGTCCAAACTAGGCAGCCTGCGGGGCCACCTCGAGGAAACTCAAGGGCTGGTATAGACCCGTAGGATGTCCCATCCGATCGTGGCCTGAGACGAGATACGCGCGGCTACTATCAGGGTGTCGGCACGTCGGGAGGTCTTGCTGGATTAGTTTTACCTTTGTCGGAATATCTTGAGCACGGGATTCCGAGAATACTCGGGCCTTCCCACCTTGGAGTTGCGACTCCGCAGATCGTGAGCTTGTGATGGGCTAAGTTGGGACACCCCTGCATGGTTTGATCTTTCGAAAGCCGTGCCCGCGGTTATGTGGCAGATGGGAATTTGTTAATATCCGGTTTTAGAAAACTTGACACCATGTTCATAATACACTACCTGCGTGAGTAACCGTGACGGTCGCTTTCCGAAGGGGTTCGGGAAGTGAACACGATGGGGTTATGTTTGACGTGCTTAGTTAGGATCACTTCGTGATCACTTTGACGATCGTTGGCACTTTCTCTCCTCGCTCTAAACACGTAAGCTAGCGCTAGTGCTGCTGCAACCTTGTTTTAAGCCTCTTCCACACCTAAGGCTTTGATAGTATTGCTACCCAGGAACGGGATTGCTGAGTCCTCCGTGGCTCATAGATTTTACACAACACCAGATGCAGGTCTTGTTGAGAACTACACGGCTGGCGGTCCAGAGTTGTATTGGGAGTTCGATGAAGAACGTGGGCGATACTACGTGTCTTACCCAGAGGATCAGTAGGGCTCTTACTAGGATGATCGGGACCTTGCGTTGCTTTTTTTATGGTATCTTTCATTTGGATCTTCGTCCGTAGTCGAACTCTGATGTTATTGGATGATGTATGTTAATGCTTTACATTGTGTGACATGGCGAGTGTAAGCCAACTACTCTTTTACATTTTCATCCCCTCTTTTACATGAGTTGTGCAAAGATACCATACTTGAGATCATTCTAGTATGTGATTATACCTTTAAGTCGTGCCTCGACACGTGGGAGGTATAATCACATACTGGGCATTACAGGGTCGACGTAACCACCTAAAACTATCATCTAGGGTTTTTGGTGGCTCGGGGTCGACGAAACCACCTACAACTATCATCTAGGGTTTTTGGTGGCTCGGGGTCGACGAAACCACCTAAAACTATCATCTAGTGTTTTTGGTGGCTCGGGGTCGACGAAACCACCTAACACTATCATCTAGGGTTTTTGGTCGCTCG
>LR738714.1:606483958-606499853 GCA_902687465.1 Secale cereale | reverse complement strand
AAACCACCTACAACTATCATCTAGGGTTTTTGGTGGCTCGGGGTCGACGAAACCACCTACAACTATTGTCTAGGGTTTTTGGTGCCTCGGGGTCGACGAAACCACCTAAAACTATCATCTAGTGTTTTTGCTGGCTCGGGGTCAACGAAACCACCTAAAACTACCATGTTGGTTTTTGGTGGCTAGGGATCGACCAAATAACCTAAAACTATCAAGTAGGTTTTTGGTGGCTAGGGGTCGACCAAACAACCTAAAAACCCCTGAAACAAGCATCTAGGGTTTATATATGGAGGCACCGCTATAACATAAGCATTTTAGCATTTAAGTATCACTATAACATAAGCATCTTACAATGCTTGATATATCATCATTTTTACTCTAACAACCAAATCAAATAGTACTTACTAAAGTTCAACACATTGTAGGCGTACACAACCATTGTTCACAATATAGTGGAGTTCAAATGAACATTCAATCCTTTTCTCACAAAAGGATGAATATCATAACTACTAGGTACATAAATAGCTAGAGTTCACAAATGGTGGAACCATACATTACACAACACAGCCATAATTCTAAGTTACTAGGTCATTGCACAACCATCCTTCCCAAAAGGTATGCAATGCCCACTAATCTCACATTCATCTTGTTTAGTTATGTAGGATGGCCTGGATCCCCTTGATCTTCTCCTTGAGCTTCTCCTCTCCCTTCATGAGTTCAACTCTAGCTTCTCTTGGGTGAGCTTCTCCTCAAACTTTGTGAACTCTGCATTCTTCAACTCCAAATTCTGCCTAGCCTCACTCAGCAATTCTTTCTCTTTCATGTTCTTCAACTTCAAGTTCTAGATGACAGTTGCTTGAGCACTTGTCAGGTTGCGCAGCAGTTCATACTTCTGATTAAGCTTCTCTTTATCTGCATCTTTCTTTGCCATTTCTGCCTTCATACCAGCCACCAACTCAACTCTGCATTGGTGCTGATATGTGAGGTTGGACTGCAGATAACTGAAATCCACAGCCCTATCCTGCTGCATATCCACTAGTTGATGCACATCTTTCACTAACTTGTCATAGTCTGCATCCAGCTTGTTCTTTTCTTCTGTCAGTTGGTGAATAGTTAAAGCACTTTCAAGATTATTAGTCACCCTAGCAGACTTGCTCTCTTCAACCATTGACCAAAGCTTCAACAATGCATTCTCCATTGTTGGGGGCCATTGCTCATCAACCCACTGAACAAACCCACAATTATGACCTTCCTGGAAAAATAACAGTTATTTAACTGTAAGTACATAATGTTGGTACTGAGCAGCACTGAATTTGCACAGCCTAGCTAAATACACTACATTAGCCTGCATCTAAATATACATTTAGGTTACATCATATGCATTGCAACAACACACTAGCTAATGAGAGGACCTACTGTCAGCACTAAGCAACAGTTAATTATTGGCAGTAACACATCAACTAATGGAGGGGCTAATGTGAGTACTCAACACTGCATTTGGCAAACAAATATAAACTGTTGCACTACACTGAACTTAATATTGGACATTCTTACAATGAGCACTACACTAGGGCATATATGACTAACAAATTTACCATAGACTAAACTGAATCACACTTAGCAAAGAATACTCTGCCACTTTCAATAAACACAATCAGGTGAATAATCAATAAGGCAAGAAACATACCGTCTCTACACATGCTAAGAACCTTCTCCCGGTGTATGTTCCTTCAAATGCAACAAGCTTCTCTGATGGCTTTCCATGCTTCTTGCAGAACGACGTCAGATCTAGCTCAAGGCCTTTATAATCCGGATCCTCAAGTGAGAATGGCACCTGCCCAAGCAAAATGTAAGAGACCATCATGTGCAGAGGACGAGGAAAAGGCAAATAAATGGAAATCCTCACAGCAAAGACCACCTAAACAGAAAAATTCCCAAATTTTCTAAACCTAACCCTAACCCTGGCTCCTATGAACTAACCTGGTTCAGTCCATCCGTGGAGGTTTCGGAGTACATGTACATCGAGCTTGTGTTGCCGTCGCTGCTCTCGTCCTCGAAAACCATGGCAGCAGCAGCGTGGTCCGGTGGCCGGCGGGGGCGGGCGGGGAGCAGCCGACGGCGAAGCAGAGAGGAGGAGGAAGCAGAGAGCAGTAGGGAGTGAGTCGGGGCCTGGCTCGGGCCGCACCAGCCGCGCCCATAAGCGGTTCGACCCGGCCTCGTCCGAGTCAGCACGCGGGCACGCGCTCACTGGCCAGCGTGGCATCTGACTAGTGGGCCCAACCCGTTAGTTTAACTGTCAATACGTATAGATGGGTGGCTCACTAAGATCATATAAAACAGGCTCTTCCAAAACAACTATGGACAGCTCCAGTTCTTGCCTCTTAATCTGGCTGCAAGGAGGTGGACAAGCCCTCACTAGCAAATTTATAACCTTGCACTCCTTAACCCGCCTCTTTATTAATTGCAACTCAACATTACTCTCTACCATCTCCAAACCTTTCTCCCCTAAGGCAGGATTCTCAATGTGAAACAACAGATCATATTCACTAAATCCTTGGGTTTTTATCACTGCAACTATATTCAGAAATGTTACATCTGAACTGCAGAGCTTCAGCTCAAACATTTCTGAAGCATCAAAATGGAACCTAACATCCACAATGTCATCATACAAACTGCAAAATGAAATAACACAAAATAATGGTTAACAATTTAACTAACATCTAAACACTTCTTTAGTTAACATATAAACAAAGCATTGTTTTAGTTAACAGATAAACAAAGCTTCTAATTACCCTTAGCTCTAGTCAACAATTTCAATAAACAAAATTACTACAAATCAGACATATTATAACTAAACTGAGAAAAATGTTGCTCTGCTCTAGTTAACAGAATAATGATAGTATACAATGTAAATAACTAAGTCTAAATAATTATCTCATAGAACTGGTTAACATAATAATGTTGCACTCTAGTTAGCTAACACGTAATCTCAATTTGGAATAATAAAAAACAATGTACAGTAAACCCTAGCCCTAATCCCCAATTTGAGTAAGCTAACATGAAATAGTGTAGAACTTACAGCACACTGCCGATTCCATGAGTCCAGTGATGGGCGGTGCTAGGGTTGGCCACCCAAATACGCGCCAACTGCAACCCCTGCTCCATTGACAACGCCGTCTCCTGAAAATCGTCGTCGTCGGTACTGTAGTCTGAGGTGGAGTAGCCGCCAATGCCGTCGACGCCTAAGCGGGGGAGGTCACCGCCGATGCCGCCATCATCGCCCGGTCCCTCGCTGCCTCCCGGAGTCGTTGACGCCATCGTCTCCTACATCATAGCAGCTGCGGGGGAGAGGAGGGCGCAAGGGAAGGGAGCAGCAGCCGCGGGGGAGAAGAGGGCGCGAGAGGAGAACGCTAAGCGGTTCGAGCCATGGCGGCCGGCGGGGCGGGCGAGAGGGGGGGGGGGCGCAGGCGGCAGCGAGGGAGCAGCCGACGGCGAGGCAGAGAGGAGGAGGAAGAAGACAGAGTAGGGTCGGGGCCAGGCTCGACCGCACCAGCCTCCCATAAGCGGTTCGTCCGAGTCAGCGCGCGGGCACGCGCTCACTGGCCAGCGTGGCGTCTAACTGGTGGGCCCAACCCGTCAGTTTAACTGTCAATACATATAAACAACGCTTTTAGCCTGTTTTGCAACGGCATGCCCCAAAGTTGGTACTGACATGAAAAAATTACCAATCTTGATACCAATCTGCTTCAAATGCTTGAATTGTGGTACTTCTGTGCAATTTACTCTTACCTCTATCCTTTTGTCTTTTGGTTATAGTTTTTATTTTTCTAGCACATGACTACATTTTTTGTATGCATTGTACATTTTTCATGTACATCAGGAACATTTTTCCATACATGTTTAACAGTGTTCAAATACATGATTAAAAATTTCCAAATATATGTTTTGATTTTTTCTCATATACATTCTAAATTTTTGGCACATGTAAAAAATTATAAATTTTGCATTTTTGAATACAATTTTAATTATTTAATACGTACTCCCTATGTCCCATAATGTAAGGCATTTTTTTGACTCTGATGTAGTATCAAAAAATGTCTTATATTATGAGACGGAGGGAGTACTAAACATGTTTACATACTTGTTGAAACATTTTTTGTAATAATAAAAAATATTTTTAAAACTATGCGTACGCTTTTTTACATTATGTAGTTTTAAATGTCAAAAACATTTTTTTAATTTCTCCACATTTTTAAAAGGTAAAACATATTTATTTGAACGGTCTAAAATATTTTTTTAAATACAGGATCATTTATTTACATTGCATTTTTTGGATGAACGAAGGGCTCTCCCCTTCCGATTTTCATTAAGAAAACCATAGCAGTCGACAACAGAGTTCAAACTGAAACAACACAGACATCTAAAATTATGTACATTGCATAATGTATTAGAAAATCAAATTTAGTGAACCTTTTTAAAATGTCACAAATTTTTTTGTGAACGCTATCAACATTCTTTTGAATTACACTAGCTAATTTCGTACACCGTGTTAACGTTTTTCAAATTCGTAATGAACATTTTTAAAATTTTGAAGTACATTAAGTTTTTTGGAATACACTCCCTGTGTTCCATAATGCTCACCGGTCAATCTGGGCCGGAGACAGCAGTGTCAAGCCCTTACAGCTAGGTCCAACAACTCGCGCGCAACTCAAACAAAGATCTGGAGATATTTCCCGGTCCGGTGTGCTCCAGAAGCCGACGCTTTTGTCCCGGCCATACGGATAAGCCTCTCCCGTTTGGCTTCCGCTTCAGCTTCCGCGCCTTGCTTGCTTGGTTGGTTGCCATTGCCGTCTGCTCGCAGCCTCGCGTTCTTGGATCGATTCCTCGCGCAAACCACGCCACCCGTTGGAAATCTACGAGCTGTCTCGACGCCGCGCGCTGCTGCCGCGTCCGGGAAGCCAGCAAGCCAATGCCGCTGCTCGCGCCGGGCCCGCGCGCGCTCTGCCGGGACCTCTACAGCGCCGCGGCGCGGGAGCAGGCGGCCCCGACCTCCGTGCCGGCGTGCTCGACCGTCGGCGGCGCGCGGGCGCTGGGGCTGGGGCTGTGGCGAGGCGGCGGTCGCGGGGCGAGGGCGGGAAGAGGGGTGAGGGCGGAGGCGGCCTACTTCTGGGACGCGTCGGTGCCGGTGCAGATGGGCGAGATCGACAGCATGGAGAAGCTCGACGCCGCGCTCGCCTCCTCCGCCGAGCACAACCAGCCCATCATCATCGACTGGTACGAAACCAAACCAGGCCACCTCTGTTTTTCAATCAGCAATTCAGCATGTTGCCCTAGTCTAGTCTTCAGCCATTCATCTCAGTCCTCGGACCAGATGCTGAGGCTTTCGTCAGTGTGTTCTTACCAGGATGGCCAGCTGGTGCCGGAAATGCATCTACCTCAAGCCCAAGCTGGAGAAGATAGCAGGAGAATTCCCAGGGTTGGTCTGAGTTCCTTGAAATGATTTCATACTGTATCGATAAAAATTTCATGATTCTTGATATTGGGATTATTGATACTTATTTGGTATATATCCACAACAGTCAATCACCGTGGAATGTGCAGGGTCAATTCATTGATTCTGACTAAACAACACATCTCTTTCTCTCGCAGAGTCTTGTTTTACTTTGTGGATGTCAATAAAGTTCCACAGGCCGTGGTAAAAAGAGGGAATATAAGTGTAAGTGAGAAAATTTTAGCTTGTGTTAGGCACTTCAATTTGAAGGGAAAATTTGAGTACTTATTGGTTCACAACGACTCTGATATCATCTGACAAGTTTATTTTGATCCTGTCATGGCTCCCATTTGTCTCTGCTTCAATCTTCAGAAAATGCCCACTATTCAGGTAACGTCGTATTTGTTTTCTGAAGTTCTGCATTTGTCCCTTTATGATTGAAATTCTGAATATCTTACGATGATGCTTGCTCTTATTAATTTCCAGTTGTGGAAGGATGGAGAATGGAAGGAGGAAGTGATAGGAGGCCATAAAGCGTGGCTGGTGATGGATGAGGTTAGAGAAATGATCCAGAAGTACAAGTGACTGAGAACATAATATACTGTATATAGAGGTTTGAGATGATCTCCTCGGACACTGTAACCCGATCAATAAAACTACTATATTTCAGCTCCTTAATACTTACGTACAGCAGAGCTGGCCTATACTATTAATCTGTTGCAAGATTTCACTTGAATACTTCAGTTCTGTATTGATACGTATGGTGCATTGATCAGGAGTTAATATTTAGAAATGAAACAACAATCAAGAACTATGTTCACAGGTCAATGGAAACAAATTCTGAAGAACTGAACAATCCACAATCACAGATGATGCAGAAGACAAATTGTAAAGAATCAAATAATTCATCATCCCGATTCAAATCAATGAACATATCTTTCTTTTTAAAGGAAGATTACCCCCTGCCCCTGCATCAAATCAATGAACATATCTACAAGATCCCAGCTAATCTGATTTACATTAGAGTTAAACAAATACTACCATTCTCAAATCTTAAACGGTCAAACCACGATAACAATCCCAGGACAGTTCAGAACTACCAAGCTCGCTATAGCTACCCATCTCAGAATTACCATGCTCGCTATAGCTACCCATTTGACGTCAGAACTAAGCAACCGGTCCAACCTCCAAGCTGCTCAATCCTCTTTGCGGCTACCCCAGCGGC
Organism: Secale cereale; assembly: GCA_902687465.1. Taxonomy (NCBI): domain Eukaryota; kingdom Viridiplantae; phylum Streptophyta; class Magnoliopsida; order Poales; family Poaceae; genus Secale; species Secale cereale. The sequence continues at coordinate 606,493,137 of LR738714.1, read as the reverse complement.
GCAACGACCACGAAGAAGGCGAAGACAGCGAAGGCGAGGGCGAGTCGTCGTCGGTGCCGACGGGGACGTCGGAGAGTGGCGCCAGGACGCGGCGCACGCTCATGGACCGCATGGGCCGGAAGCTGAGGGACCGGAGCCTCTTGTTCTTGGAGAAGACGTCGGAGGAGTTGGTGAGGATGAGGTACACCAACCCCTGCACGAGCAGGAACGCCGCCACCTTGGCCAGCACGTCGCGGAGCTCCGGCGAGATGAGCGCCTCCTCCATCATGGTCACCGGCGGCGAGGGGTCGATCGATCAACCAGTCAACCAAAGAGGCTGGGAAACGGGATGCGTACGGGTCCCTTGTGGCTGATGATGAGGCTGTGATTGTGTATCGATGACTCGATCTCGATGGTGGCCTTTGCCCGCTCGCCGGCTCCTTATATGGAGCTTCGCGCCTGGCTTGTGCTTGTGGGTTGCCGTGGCATGTGCGATGGCGAGGTGTGATTATATTTCTCTGGGTCGTGTACGCGAACGCAGGCGGTCAAGTGTGGTGGGTTTCGTGGTCGTGGGCGTCTGATTGGCCGCGTTGCTTTGCCGGGAAGGAGAGGGCGGCGCAGCTTGCTGCTGCCGTGGAACGAGTCTTCAGCTTCACGTTTTCATGTTATGTAGCATTACTCTTTTTCCCGTGCTTCTGGTTTGGGGCCTCGACGTGGCGTCGTCGTGTCAACATCTTCGCGCCGCTCGAATGGTTTGACCCGGGGGACGTGTGTCGTGTCGTGTGAAGCCTGCTAAGATTACTTGGCCGGCTTGGGGGAAAGAGATGAGTGACGTGGTGTCGTGATTCTCGAGACAGATGGATAACAACTTATCTCATCGATCTACACCTTGTCCAAGAAATCTCATCAGAATGTATTCTGGACGCAGTGGCTTCCAACGCACAGGCGTAATCAGGGAGCACTCTACGTGCGTGCCAGTTTAATTCGCTGAACACGTTTTGTTGGTTATTAACCACAGGGTCAGGGCGTGGTTGGTAAAGCTTCGAAAAATGACCATGTCGCCGCGCCCATATCTTCGGTTTGACCAGCTACACATGTGGTCAATCTTCCCTGTACGCGCTGAGTAGCATCGGTACTAGTTTTTTAACTATTACTCGTCCTGAAAAATATTCTCTAGTTTCTTTGCTCCCGCGGCTATCCAAAGCTTGGCCTTCTTCGACGATGGCGGCGAGTAGGATGTTCGGTGGAGCACTCTTGTGGCGGAACACCCGTGCATTTCTTTCATTCCAAACGGTCCATGAGACTAGCATGGTGAGGGAGGCCATGGCTCGCCAGTTAGGATTACGATTATCAGTTCTCTTGTCCCACCACTCGTAGACGGAGTCGTACATGGGCCAGTCGGATGTATCCACATGCACGAGACCAAGCTTCTCAATGAGAGACTTCCATAGTCGAATCGTGTAGCGGCACTTGAAGAAAAGATGAGCTCCTGGTTCGTGTTCCTTATTGCAAAGCTTGCAAAGGCCACAGTTTGGCCAACCTCGTCGCTCCAAGCGATCGGCGGTCCAAATCCTATCTTGCAGCGTCAACCAAGCAAAAAACTTGACCTTTGGAGGCGCCCATGCCTTCCAAACCATACGATCCCAGGGGGAGAGGGTCATGCCTAAGAATTGAGCCTTGTACGCAGTGGCCGCTGTGTATATCCCATCGTTTGCATGCTTCCAGATGATGGCGTCTTGAGTTTGCTCATGAAGGTGGACATCGTTTAGGAGCACCTAAAAAGTGAAGAACTCTCGAATGTGGGCAGCAGCACTAGTTTGAGTGCCTCGTACGAAGGCAGTCCTGCAAGTTGTTAGATCTCTTTCTAGAATATACTATTGTGTTTTGACCATTGGTCGATGCATCCCCACCCCAAGGTTAGTTATACGGGATTGCTATCTCGCCTCGATGATTCCCAGATGCTAATGTGGTTCTGCCATGGGAACCTTCCGGTCAGGATCCGGCCCGCCTTGACCTGCGTTAGGACGAGAGCACCGTGGGGCGAAGGGCACCGCCCGCCCTCGTTTTCTTGCCCGCACAAGCAAAACACCACCGGCACCAACTGGCGCTGGCAAAATAGGCAGCGCGCGCCATCTAAAGCATCTTCGGCATCTTCGGCTGTTCGGCCTTCCCAGGGACTTGAAATAGCGCAGCCTGGGATGCGCCGGCGGAAAAATCGGCGTAGGGGCTCGGGTTCCCACCCGCCCCCTTAAGGTCGCCTTAGACACTGTTTTTTAAATACGAAACTTAACCAAAATTCGATCAAACACAACACAAATTCAATCAAACCGAGCGTCTTCATTGATATTTGTACAAAATTAAAAATATAAGTTAAAAAACATACTAAAAAAACTACTACTACGCGCCTCCTTGAGCCTTCTACATGCCGAGGAGCTTGTAGAAATTCGTGTAATCGCCGTCGTCGCCGTCCTTACTGTAGCCCTGCCCTGGGTCACCGTGACGGGCAGGGTTGGACGAACCGGGCGCCTCGTTGTCGCTATCGAGGATGTTGACGCCGTCCTCCTCGCAGCCGCGGTGCCGGGCGGCGATCTCTTTGAGGGCGCGGCGCCGACGCTCCGTCTTCTCCCGGGTGTAGTCGTTCCGCGACTACTTGAGGCCGGTCTCCTCGTCAGCGGCCATGGCTTCTCCCGGATGTTGTTCAATCTCGTCATGGCAAGTCTCTTTACTCGATCCGTAATCCATCATCCCGTGACTAACTACTTAGTCACATTGAGCTCATTATGATGATGTCTTACCGAGTGGGCCCAGAGGTACCTCTCCGTCATATGGAGTGACAACATCCCAGTCTCGGTTCGTACCTACTCAACAGACACTTTCGGAGATACCCGATGCGTACCTTTATAGCCACCTAGTTATGTTGTGATGTTTGGCACACCAAAAGTATTCCTACGGCATCCGGGAGTTGTACAACCTCATGGTCTAAGGAATAAATACTTGACACCGAAAAGCTTATGCATTACGAACTATACGATCTCGTGTTATGCTCAAGTTTGGGTCTTGTCCATCACATCATTCTCCTAATGATGTGATCCCGTTATCACTGACATCCCATGTCCATGGTCAGGAAACCGTGACCATCTGTTGATCAACGAGCTGGTAACTAGAGGCTCACCAGGGACTCATTGTGGTCTATGTATTCACACATATATCGCTGTTTCCGTACAATACAATTCAAGCATGAATAACAGACGATTATCATGAAGGAAATATAATAATAATACTTTTATTATTGCCTCTAGGGCATATTTCCAACAATAACATGCACTAAGCCTGAAGAAGTATCTGCAGAAGCAGATAACTGAAGAAACCAGAGGCTCGTCGGAGCTGCTTCGGCGACCAAATGAGACGGCGGAGATGTGCGGGATGTTTCTGGAGGAGTTCCGCACCCACCTGATGCACCAGCAGCACCTAACAACTACTGCAGCAACGGCGGCGAGCAACGATGGAACGGCGACGACGGAGCAACGACGAGGCAATGCAGAGGCCCTAGTGGAACGGCGACTGCACAGGCGGCACATACACGACGAGACGAAGCGAACAGATAGCAAGCGAAGCACTAGAGGGGTCGGAACACTCGCCGACGACGAGGTCCGATGGCGATGCGCTCGAGCGCTCGGTGAACTAGGACCTAGAGGGCGCGCAGGAAGGGAAAAAAGGTACGGGGAGAGAGAGGAGCTCACCACAAGCACGGAGAAGTGCTCGGCTGCCCCAGTCGTGGATGGAGTCGACGGCGGCAGGTCTCGAACGGCTACGACCACCGAAGATGAAGAAGAGGAAGAAGACGACGGCGTGGAGGCGATCGGGTCCGTGTAGGCATCGTAGTCGAGGTAGTTGACGTCGTGGAAGCAGAAGGACAACGTTGGCGAGGCTGCGATCGACGAGGAGCTCGCCGGCGACGAGGTCGCGCTCTGAGATGCGTGCGGGTGTCGACTGGGGCGGCGGATCTGGAGGTGCTGGGCTCTCCAGACGGCGAGAGGGGAAAGAGGAAACCTAGAGAGAGGGCCTGGACAAGCTTCGGGTTTAAAAGGGGGGCTCGGGGCACGAGACCTCGACGTCCGTGAGTTCACGTCACGATGGTGAGCGCGCTCTGCTCTGCTTTTGCGCTAACGGAGGAAGACGGAGGCGCGGCCTGTGAGACAGACAGGTGGGGCCAAGGGGGGAAAAGCCACCGCGCGACTGCTAGGGGAAAGGCTAGGACTGCGGGAGAGAATGGGCCTGCGCTGTGAGGGAAAAAGAGATGGGCCTGGGGGAGAGAAGGAGAGGAAGCCCAGGCCACTGCTCAGCTGCTGCTTTTCTTTATTTTTCTTTATTTCTTCAGACAGAAAGAAAAAGAAAAACATAGGCTGAAAGAAAATGAGTTAGGGAAAAAGAAAAATATCCCCATGCTCAGTGATTTAAGCCCTATTTAATAAAATTGACTTGGACATTTTTAGGGGCAGAAAAATAAAAGGAGTTTGAATATGGTTCAAACTCTTGGTATTTTAAAACCCAACCAAGTCATTTTGAAATAGGGTGATCTTTGGCAGAGAGGTTGTAGACATGGGGCAAAGTTTTTAGGAAAAGAAAGAACAATGAAAGGGCTTGGTTAGGTGGCTTGCACAATAGAGTAAAGAAAGGCCAGAAAAGAAAATAAAGAAGAAGAAGAAGAAGAAGAAGAAGAAGAAGGAAGAGGAGGAAGGGGTATAGCTAGGCATAGCTAGAACCACACACACAACATACAAGGCCTCACACACACTCATCAACAAAAGTAAACTAAGATGCCATGATGATATGATGATGAAGCAATGAAAGGATGCAAAAATAATAAATGATATGGCAATGCAAAGAAAATAAATGACAAGAACCCCCAAGGATAATGACAAGGATCAAATAGAGAAAGCTTATTGCCATTATTGGAAAGTATTACATCTGGGGCATTACAACTTCCTTCCGACACCGTGCTTCGGTGGCTCCCCTCTGTCGATGACCTCAGTCGTCGGTGGTGAGGGGTGTCACCGGATTCATGTGTGTGAATTGTTGAGTAGCTTAGATTTTTTGCTATTCATCGTCTTGACTTCGGCGGCGGCGCTGAATGAAGATTCTTCAGATCCTACCCCGACGAGGCGATTGGTTCTATATACGGTTGTGGATGGATTTGGAAACCGGTCTGTTCAAGCAAGGATGCCGCGTCGGCGGCATCCTTGTGGTGGACTTGTGTCCTCGGGCTCCGCTGTTGCGACGTCATCTGCTCCAGTGTCGGCGCAAAGCTTGGGAGGTGGTCCAGTAGCAGATACATATCGTGGTATGCATCGACGGGATCTGGAAGATGCTGAATCGTGTGCCAGGTTCATGGTTCATGGATGGCAGATATGGTTTCCTCCTCCGACGTCTTAGACATGTGGGGTGCCAGATCTAGAGTTCGACGGCGTGTTCGGGGTGTTGCCCGGTCTGATTCATTCAACGCTAATCGTTTTGCCTTTGGTGAGCTACCTTAAAGGTCTGCAAAGTTGTATATCAGCGATGTAGCCGTGTCGAACTCGGTTGTGGAGGTGATCCGGTATCAGGGACGGGTGTCGGTGTTGGTGTCAAGCTCAGAAAATTCTTCGGTCTTGTTTGCAATTTCTCCATATGATTGATGTTTCTTTGTATAAAGGCTAGCGTTTTGCTGTCTTTTTAGTTTTGTAGGTCGGTATGTACATGAGTTGTACTATATTATCCATATTAAATTAATAAGACATGTATTACGATGAAAAAATGATGCATTGTTCAAAAATTATTTGTTTATACAAATGAAGCAATAATTAAGTACCGCAATTTCAATTAACAGCAGCCAAATTGTAAAGAATCAAATAATTTCAATCAACGAAAAGCAAGTTACGTGCCTACCCCCTACGTCTCTCCCCCCGCGTCGTCTCTGTGGCGAAACGGGCGGGGCCCCAAAAAGTGCCGCCGACCGTCCCCTTCTTCTCCACCTCCCTCTCCTCGCCGTCGCCGGAGAACGCTGACAGGCTAAGCCCGCGGTGGACGGCGGCGGCGGGGTTTCCCTTTCTTTCCTCGCGGTGGAAGCATCTGGTGGGCGAGGCTCGGCCCCCTTGGCTGCGCTGCGTGGTGGCCGGCGGCGTTTCCGACGGTTCTTCTCGAGCGGCGGGTCTAGGCGGGGTGGCAACCCCCTTCTCCTTCCCGTGCGGGCTCTCCTGGGTGGGTGCTCGGCTTGGAGGTCGCGGCTCGCCAGATCTGGCCGGACCAGGCCAGATCGGGTTCGCGAGCGTTCGTGGGGCGGCTGGCTCGGCGGGGGCGTTTCTCCGGCGAGGGTGCTACGCGGAGCCCTGTGGCGGTGATGTGCGGCGGATCCATGGCAGTGCGACAGGGAGGCTTGTCGGCTTGCCGGCGGTGAGGTGGATTGCTCTGGCGTGTTCTTTTCGGCGGCGGAGTCTGTGGTGGCTTCTACTTGGTCATGGCGCGATGGCTTCGTGGGAGGTGTGCGGGCTAGCGGAAGTGTTGTGCGTGGGGTTGTGGTGTTGGGCGGTGCTCCGGGCGAAAGCGTGTCGGGCTCTTGTCGGCCGACGGCGTCGGCGGCCGTGGACGTCGTCTCACCTCCTTGGAGGCGCCGCCGAGGAGTTCTCTCCCTGCACACCCTCGGATCCAGTTCTTCGCGTGAAAGCCTAAGGCCCGGTCGGGTCGGGCGACGACGTCGGCATCGTCGCTTCCCTCTTTGGGGCGTCGCCTTGAAGAGCTTTGGTTCCCATTTGCGCTCTCCATGTGCTAGACGCTCACGACACCGCGGTCGGCAGGTGCCCGCCCGGCAGTGTGGCGGTGCGGTGTCCAGTTTGGCAATGATGATGATGGCTAGCGGTGTAGGGTCGCGGCTATGCTTCGGTTGTCGGTTCTTACCCGGCGTGCTTGACAGGTCTCTTATGGGTCTCGCCGGGCCGTCGCGGAGTCGGAGCTGCCTGGGAGGTGCCTAGGCGGCGACGATGACAAGTGGCTGGTGGTGTTCGTGGAGGTGTTAGTTGGCGCCAACTCTGCCCATTTCTTGTGTGTTTTGGTGGTCTTCTTAGTCGGAGTTGTCCGGCGCTTGCGCCGGTGGCCGACTATTTGGCATGTGCTGGCATGGGTTCCAGCGTTTGCGACGACGAGGACTTCGTTGGTGGAAGTCGATGGTGAAGTCGGAGTCGCTGGCTCGTGGAGGAGTGATGACGATGACACTTGGTGACGACTTTGACTTTGTGTTTTTTCTATGCAGCGTTGTTGTATCTTCGTGTGGGTGGCCCGGCCGATGTTGCCTCGTGTGGGCTGTTGTGACGGTTTTAGCCCGGTTTTCCGTTAATTAACCGGGCAACCCTCTTCTTTTTTAATGAATCTGGACCCATAGGGGCCGGCTTCGAATTTTTTTTTCAATCGAATCAGTGAACGTATATACAAGGCCACAGCTAATCTAATTTACATGTGAGTTGAACAAATACACTACCATTCTCAAACGGTCAAACCACGATAACAATCCCACGGCAGTTCAGAATTACCAAGCTATGGCTCTACTGTCAGAACTAAGCAGCCAAGCTGCTCAATCCTCTCTGCGGCTACCCCAGAGGCGCGACGACCAGGAAGAAGACCAAGACAGCGAAGGCGAGGGCGAGTCGTCGTCGGTGCCGACGGGGACGTCGGAGAGCGGCGCCAGGACGCGGCGCACGCTCATGGACCGCATGGGCCGGAAGCTGAGGGACCGGAGCGTCTTGTTCTCCGAGAAGACGTCGGAGGAGTTGGTGAGGATGAGGTACACCAGCCCCTGCACGAGCAGGAACACCGCCACCTTGGCCAGCACGTCGCGGAGCTCCGGCGAGATGAGCGCCTCCTCCATCATGGTCACCGGCGGCGAGGGGTCGATCGATCAACCAGTCAACCAAAGAGGCAGGCAAACGAGACGCGTACGGATCCCTTGTGGCTGATGATGAGGCTACGATTGTGTATCGGTGACTCGATCTCGATGGTGGCCTTTGCCCGCTCGCCGGCTCCTTATATGGAGCTTCACGCTTGGCTTGTGCGATGGCGAGGTGTGATTATTTTTCTCTGGGTCGTGTACGCGAACGCAGGCGGTCAAGTGTGGTGGGTTTCGTGGGCGTCTGATTGGCCGCGTTGCTTTGCCGGGAAGGAGAGGGCGGCGCAGCTTGCTGCTGCCGTGGAACCAGTCTTCAGCTTCACGTTTTCATTTTTTGCCCCTGCTTCTGGTTTGGGGCCTCGACGTGGCGTCGTCGTGTCAACATCTTCGCGCCGCTCGAATGGTTTGACCCGGGGGACGTGTGTCGTGCACTCGTGTGAAGGCTGCTACGATTGCTTGGCCGGCTCGGGGGAAAGAGATGAGCGACGTGGTGTCGTGATTCTCGAGACAGATGGATACCGACTTATCTCGTCGATCTACACCTTGTGCAGGAATTCTCATCAGAATGTATTCTGGAAGCAGTGGTTTCCAACACACGGACGTAATCAGGAGCACTCTACGTGCCTACCAGTTTTTTTTTTTTTTTTGATAAACCTACGTGCCTGCCAGTTTATTTCGCTCAACACGTTCTGTTGGTTATTAACCACAGGGTCAGAGCACGGTTGGTAAAGCTTCGAAAAATGACCATGTCGCCGCGCCAATATCTTCGGGTTTTCTTTTTTTTGAACACCCCATATCTTCGGTTTGACGAGCTGCATGTGGCTAATCTTCCCTGTACGCGCTAAGTAGAAGCAGTACTAGTTTGAGTGCCTCGTACGAAGATAGTCCTGCAAGTTGTTAGTATCTCTTTCTAGAATATTTGTTTTGACCATCGGTCGATGCATCCCCACCCCAAGGTTAGTTATACGGGATTGCTATCTCGCCTCGCCGATTCCCAGATGCTACTGTGGTTCTGCCATGGGAACCTTCCGGCCGGGATCCGGCCCGCCTTGTGGGACGAAGGGCACCGCTCGCCTTGGTAGGACGCGAGCACTGTGGGACGAAGGGCACCGCCCGCCCTCGTTTTCTTGCCCGCACAAGCAAAACACCACCGGCTGGCGCTGGCAAGGTAGGCAGCGCGCGCCATCCAAGAGCATCTCCACCTTAGGCGAAGTTTTTTGTCTCAGCCACACCCGCAGCGCCCCCTCAAGACGTTAAAATACCGCTGGCAAACCCCGCGCGTTGGGGG
>LR738714.1:606327604-606483887 GCA_902687465.1 Secale cereale | reverse complement strand
GGGGGGGGGGGGGGGCTCTTGGGGACGTCAGCGAAAGTTTCTGTGAGGTGTGGCTAGAAAGATGCCCTTCCATACACACCTATTCCGGTTGGATGAAGCATTTGACTTCCCAAGACATCAATTTTTTTGGTTCGATGGTGTTCTTCAGGGCTCCAATGGCTGAAGATGCTCTAAGATTTTCCCCAACACGGCTTGCGAGCCAAGCAAATGTGCGCCGGTGCCGGCAACGTGGCTGCTTTCTTGGTTTCTCGTGGGAGATGCTCTCAAAAACGGTGAAACCAGCTGATGGCGGTGATCCTCAATTTTTTTGTCAAAAATGACCACCTCGTCAATGAAAAGGACAAAAAAAAAACCTCTAACACACGTTGTCGAAAAGGACCAGCTAGGCCGTGGCGGTAGGTGCGCCAGCCGGCCAGGCGACAGGCTGCAGATCACATGATTCCAGCGCCGCGGCAGAACAAAGCCCTACCCATGGGCCCTGCCGCCACCAGACGAGGTGGCAACACCGTTGGTGCGGCGTGCGACGCGACACCGCCGCATGTTGTCGGTTGGTGGTGTTTCACGTTTCTGCCGACACTGATTGCAGTGTTTTGGATTGCGAGTATTTCCCGCATTAAATTTCGTCCATTAGCGCCCTATTTTCTGTCGAACGTATCGTTTGAGCGATATCGCCAGCACCGCTAGGAGCACTTCCTTCCGCCACCGTCCTTCGGTGGCTCCCCTCTGCCGATGACCTCGGTCGTCGGTGGTGAGGTGTGTCGCCGGATTCATGTGTGTGGATTGTTGAGTAGCTTAGATTTTTTTGCTATTCATCATCTTGATTTCGGCGGCGGTGCTGAATAAAGATTCTTCAGATCCTACCCCGATGAGGCAATTGGTTCTATATATGGTTGGGGATGGATTTAGAAATCAGTTTGTTCAAGCAAGGATGATGCGGCGGCGGCATCCTTGTGGTGGACCTGTGTTTTCGGGCTTCGCTGTTGTGACGTCATCTGCTCCAGTGTCGGCGCAGAGCTTGGGAGGTGGCCCAGTAGCAGATACATATCGTGGTCTGCATCGACGACATCTGGAAGATGGTGAATCGTGTGCCGGGTTCATGGTTTATGGATGGCAGGTATGGTTTCCTCCTCCGACGTCTTAGTCATGTGGGGTGCCAGATCTAGAGTTTGACGGCGTGTTTGGGGTGTTGCCCGGTCTGATTCATTCAACGCTAATGGTTTTGTTTTTGGTGAGCTACCTTGAAGGTCTGCAAAGCTGCATATGAGCGATGTAGCCATGTCGAGTTCGGATGTGGAGGTGATCCTATATCGGGAACGGGTGCCGGTGTTGGTGTCAAGCTCAGAAAATTCTTCGGTCTTCTTTGCAATTTCTCTACATGGTTGATGTTCCTTTGTACAAAGGCTAGTGTTTTGCTGTCTTTTCAGTTTTGCAGGTCGGTATGTACATGAATTGTATTATATTATCCATATTAAATTAATAAGACATGTATTACGATGCAAAAACATGATGTATTGATCAGAAATTGTTTGTTTATACAAATGAAACAACAATTAAGTACCGCAATTTCAATTAACAGCAGCCAAACTGCAAAGAATCAAATAATTTCAATCGAATCAGTGAACGTATATACAAGGCCACAGCTAATCTGATTTACATGAGAGTTAAAGAAACACTACCATTCTCAAATCTCAGACGGTCAAACCACGATAACAATCCCAGGACAGTTCAGAATTACCAAGCTCGCTATAGCTGCTCAATCGTCTTTGCGGCTACCCCAGAGGCGCGACGACCACGACGAGGGCGAAGACAGAGAAGGCGAGGGCGAGTCGTCGTCGGTGCCGACGGGGACGTCGGAGAGCGGCGCCAGGACGCGGCGCACGCTCATGGACCGCATGGGCCGGAAGCTGAGGGACCGGAGCGTCTTGTTCTTGGAGAAGACGTCGGAGGAGTTGGTGAGGATGAGGTACACGAGCCCCTGCACGAGCAGGAACACGGCCACCTTTGCCAGCACGTCGCGGAGCTCCGGCGAGATGAGGGCCTCCTCCATGGTCATCGCCGGCGAGAGATGGATCGGTCAAAGAGGCTGGCAGATGAGGTTGCTCTTGTAGTCTTGTGTACCGATGATTCGGCGGTGATGGCCTTTGCCTGCCGCTCGCCGGCTCTTTATATAGAGCTCCGCGCTTGGCTTGCGCTTGTGGATTGCTGTGGCATGTGCGATGGCGAGGTGTGGTGTGGTTATTTTAACGTGGTCGTGTACGCAAGCGGTGAAGTGTTGTGGGTTTCGTGTTGCTTTGCCCGGAAGGCGGCGAGGGAGGCGCAGCTGCCGTGGAACGAGTCTTTAGCTTCACGTTTTCATTCTTGGCCATTTTTGGGTTGGGATCTTGATCATGATCTTGATGTGGTGTCGTCGTGTCAACATCTCTGCGTCGTCGGATCGGCTTGACTTGGAGACATTTGTCGTGTGCCAGGGCTGCTAAGCCTACTTTCTTTTGAGGTGGCTGCTAAGGGTGTTTGGACGGCTTGGTTAATTAAGCGGTCTGCCATTTGGAGCAAGCGAAGGGTGAAAGCGTGACGTGGTATTCTGATTCTCCGCCAAGATAACGACTGGTCTTTTCTCATCGACCCACATTTCTCCAAGCAATATCGTCCCCGTCGATTCTGGAAGCAGTGGATTCCAATTCCAGCACGCACGGACGTAATTGAGCAGTACTCTGCCACCAATTTAATCCGTTGAACACGTTTGTTGATTGATTATTAACCACGGGGACAGGGCGCGGTTGGTTAACCTTCGGATGACCACGTCGCCGCGCCGCCCCAAAACCTTGGCAACCGGCAGATCGGAGACCCGACGTTGCGCGCAGAGCATCGGTTTGACCGACGACATGTGCCTAGTTAGTTGAATCTTGAGCCCCTGCACTGTACGCGCTTGTGAAGCAAAATAGGAGTAGATTTTGAGTCACGATCGTGCAAGTTGTTACTATCTCGTTCTAGAATACTCGCTTCGCGGATTCCCAGATGCTGCTGGTTATCTTGCCGTGGCCCGTGGGAACCTTCCGGGACCCAAGTGGCCAACCAACACTCCCATGTGCCGTCTTGATCTGCGTTAAGACGCGAGCACGGCCTCGTTTTCTTGCCCGCGCAAGCAAAACACCGCCGGCACCGACTGGCGCTGGCAAGATGAGCTGCGGCGCCAGCTAAAGGATTTCCACCACGCGGCTTGCAAACCAAGCAAACGTACGTGCGATGGTCGATTGCCTGGCTTCTGGTAAGGGATGCGACTATACCTGAAATCGGAACGTGGCGTCTGTGTACGATGCTTGGCACAAGCGGATATCAATCATCTTTGTGGCGGTGATCCTTCCTCGTGTCATGTGTCAAGCGTGAGCCAGCTGATGAGCATCAGCAGGAAACTGACATATACTCTCTCCGGCCTCCGTCCCAAAATAACTGTCTCAAGCTTAGTACAACTTTGTACTAGAGCTAGTACAAAGTTGAGACAGTTATTTTGGGACGGATGGAGTAGTATTTTATTTTATTTTGAGATGGAAAACTGACACACACACACACACATATATAGGGCGATGGAGTAGTATTTTATTTTATTTTGAGATGGAAAACTGACAGTCAACCAGTGTAATTGTTTGTGAAAAGCTGCCGTGACCTGAAAAATAAAACGATTGTCTTTTTTCACACATTGGGCCGAATTTTGATTTGCACAGGACCTCTAATTTACCTGGTACAACCCTGTTATGTGAACTGAAGCTATACGTGGGAACTGTGGTGAGTTTGATTCAATCCATTTAATTGTGTGCGTCCTATGTCTAGCTGTCCTTTGGCATCCTCCTTTCTTCAAGTATACCTCCGACTACAGCACACTTGTCGCCATCGCCCTATATATCCTTTGCCGTCCGGCGGTCACCTATTGGCGCACACTGAGACTAAGAGTCATAGACTTCTCGTGCAGTCATGCCTTAAAGTTGAAGTGGAGAGGATTAAAGAAACCAATGTTTAGTTTCTTCAAAGTACTTATGAAATTTAGCTAGATTGGCAGTATCTGTAAAATCAGAGAAAGGAAAAAAAAAAGCAAGTATCCTGATATTTATTCAGATTTTGCTGAACATAATCGTCATTTGTAGCACACATCTGGATTTGATCAGCGTATTCATGATCTAGGTCTGGATAACTATATGATAATCTAGAATTTATTGTGCAATTTGTGCTTTGGAAATAAAAAACAACTCTGCTTAGAAGAGATTGAAAAGTACTCGATCTGTCCCATAATATAAGATCGTTTCACAAACTATTTTGGCTTGCAAAACAATCTTATATTATGAGGCGGAGGGAGTAGTTCACAAATAATTTATGGCCAGGTCTCATTTATGTCCTAGAGGCCATCATATTGACAAGTAGCAGAAAAAAAAGCAAGTTGTTGCTGATTCTATTTCAACAATCAGAAAAATGCAGTTCTATTTGAGAAAGTAAATGTGGGACTTTTTGGGTGCATAATAGCAGTTTGTTGCATGTTAGAAGCAATGAAAGGTGTAAAACCAAATCAACATTTGTTATGGTTCTTATAAGAGTTGTGCTAACCTTTTCTTGCATCAAAATATGACCTAAATTTCTATTGTCGGAGGTTTTGACGCCAACCTGTGTTGGCCATAAAAATATATGTCTATATATCTATGGCACTATAACTATAACTCAAGTACATAAGCATATATTTTTTGGTTTCCGTCAGTTAAAGTACATAGACATATATTTCTCGATCAAAACTCAGTGATGCTACAACCTCTATTTTGCAGATTTGTCATGAAGCTCTGCACTGGATTAGGTCTGCTGTGTCAGACCAATTTGTTCCACCATCAACACCAGGTGATAGCAAGTTTGCCAATTTCACTAGAGTCACTGTGCCATATTTGCTGAAATTGCCTCATAGGGCCACTCCTAATACGGTGTGGGCTTCCTCTAAGCACCACTATACCAATTCAGTTTACTGCCTGTGTAGGTTCGATTCAATCGATTGTAAGACCTGTTCTGATTCCTTATTTATTTTTCATGCATGGATCATCATGTTAACTGATGTATCTCAGCCAAGGACGGTATGCAGAGAATTGATATTCACATAGGCCATACTGTTCCCATAAATCATGTTAACTACTTGACCTCATTCCCGTCGTTTGGAGTATATGATTAATTTGTTGTATACTGAATTCACATTAGAGAGGAACGTTTGGATTAATGCTTTTTTTTCTTTGCCCCCAAAAATTAGGAGGTGTAAATTATTTTTGATACATCTTTTCCGCTTGCTCCTCGACTTGGACGACAATGACTGTCGATCAAGTCTACTCGGCAATTGTGTCATGTCATTGTTCGTAAAGAAAAAAAATCCGTGAAGATTATTCCATGTCCATGAGAATAATGTCCCAGGTTCAAGAAAAATTAATTATCCATGTCAATTTCAAATATAATATGCGTGTTTGGATGATGATTGCTCAAGGTAGCTGAATAAAACTTGCAATCAGTATGTGCAGCTTTTAGATGGAGTTTGTAGTTTGTTGGATATCGGAGTAGCAATTTTCACTTACACGGTAGAAAGTAACTGGAATGGGAAATCAATCGTTAAATATGTTTTTTGTGCATCTTCTAAAGAGAGGAAGTGAGAGATTGCTATCCTACTTCCATGCAAGGCTTATTTGTTAGCCTGATCCCGTTCCTGTTGAAGCTAATTTGGACAACAAGAACTTCCCAAGCCTCTTAGGCTGGTCACAATGGGGAGTAACATAGAGCAAGAACATACACGTTATTCTATGCTATGTTATCACCATCACAATGGGTAGGAACATCATGCAAAACTCTATTTATTAGTTTATAGACTCACAATGTCTTGAAATATGTGATGTTCCGGTAACTAGCTATGTTACCACTACCCTCTCTTTCCTCATTAAATGTTTGCCATGTCAGCTTTTTGTCCTACATGACAACGATGTTACTACTAAGTTCCTCCCCATTGGGACTAGCCTTAGAAGCCTCATAAATTGTCTCCCACCCGAGGACTACGAAGAATCCTCGGTTGGCGTACCAAAAAGACCCTAACGTCCGCATGTATTTTTTGTATTCTCTAGACTAGGGTGCGTCCTGTTGGTACTTCTACACTACTATTGGAAGACGTACTTGCACTATTATTGAAAGACGTCACGGGTGTGTTTCACATCGCAGTGGTGAGCATGAAGTGGAGGCCGCACCGCATGCTCTACGTCGTGTCAAAGGATTCACATGGACTACATGAATGCGGTGTTGTTCTATGAACTAGGGTGGTTTGCACACAAGGGACGACCATGTCGTGAGATGGGTAATAGATGGACGTATGATATTATTTCCCGTTGCAACGCACGGGCATATTTACTAGTATATATATATATATATATATATATATATATATATATATATATATATATATATATATATATATATATATATATATATAAATAATAAAGCACGGAACGAGTTTGTCGGGTTCACCGTCACAATACGCTTTCGCCCAGTCGTAATACGCTTTTACGATTCGTATAGACAAAATTATAATATAAACGAGGTGGTATTAATAGCATGTTCGTCCGTCCGACCATTTTGCCAATTTGCCTTCATATCCACGCTCCTGATGGCTGCTCGCCACGCCTCGCCGCTGCCCCTTCTCGGCCCCCCGCCGCCGCCGCTTCACGGCCCCGCTTGCCTTCACGCCCCGCCGCTGCCCCTTCACGCCGGCGGCCGAGCAGCAGCAGCACGCCCTTGATGGTCGAGCAACAGCAGCACCACGTCGAGCCATAGCAGCAGAAGCACTCCCCCGATGGCCGAGCGACAGATTAACCCGCAGTCCACGATTAAGTGAAAAAAAAAACGATTCATGTGTTGTATCGGGCCTCGCCCTGCTGCGCACAGGCGATCTGGTGTGCTCCTCTTCTCCTGATCAAGCCCCTGTTCTTCCTCCTCATCCGAGTAAATTGCTGAAAACCACCACATTTGTGGCACGGATACTCCAAAACCACCACTTTTGCCTAAAGTTTCAAAAAACCACCACTTCCGCGGCAAGTGGATAACAAAACGCACTAAACGAGCCGTAAGCCGCGACTAAGTGAAAAACTGACAAGGCTGGCCCACCTGTCGGGTCTATGTGACATATCTACATAGACAAGATGCTGATGTGGCCAAGGGTCCCACATGTCATCCCCACACCTCCTTCTTCCTCCTCGCTTCTCTATTCCCCTCTCTGTCCTCCCCTCTGCGGCGACCCCGGCGAGCCCTCGCGGCGCCCGACGCCCTACTCCTGCACGATGGAGGAGCGCCCAAAAGCAGAGCTCGAACAACTCTAGGGTGAGCTCGTGCCCCGTATCGACCTCAAGGAGCACCTAGCGCCCAACGCCCGTATCGACCTACAGCGTCGCCCCTCGCCGGATCTCGCCTGAATCCGGACAGAACGCACGGGAACGGGCAGGGGCACGCGAGCTCACGGCGCCTGGCACCACCCCTCCCCGCCGCCTTGCATCGCCCCTCCCCGCACGCCTCCCCGCTGCTTGGCGCCAGCAGAATATGGTGCGTCGCGCCCATCTGCGTTCGTCGCCGTCCCTCAAGCCTCCCCGCGTCGATTTTCTATCTCCGGCCCACTGCGCGTTCGTGTGGTGGAGTGCCCTGGCTGTGCCCGTGCGTGCGCGCTGGCCGTGGTGGAGCGCCCTGGAACCCGTGCTCGCGCCCTGACCAAGCCCATGGGAGTGCGCGCCGTGGGAGCGCCCTGGCCGACCGAGCGCGCGCCATGGTGGAGCCCCCTGACCGAGCTCGTGCTCATAGTCAGCGCCGCCAGAATCGTGATGGAGGACCACCAGGCCGATGTAGTGGTCGGGGTTCCTGCGCATGACGTCCGTCGGCCAGTTTAAGCGCTCGAACTTGCCGTCGCTCGGGTGCTGGATCACCACGGCCGCCGCCTGGAAGTTCCCCATGCCCGGGCGCACGCGCGTGAATTCCTCTACCGCCGGCGGCTGGCTAGCTTATCGACTTGTTGCTCAGTGGCGCGTGTGCGGCGGCTGCCGGAGTTTGTCATGCATGCCCCCTAGGTGCTCGACAAAATGTGTGAGAAGAGACTAGCAGAGGGAGAGAAAGACTAGTCAACCTGTACACGTGGCTTGCTTTCTTTGCCAAGTCAGCCTGGCGGGTGGGTCCCACATGTCAGTTTTGCTGTTAGACATAACCCAACTCCGAATCAGTGCGATTTGTTATCCACTTGCCGCGGAAGTGGTGGTTTTTTGAAACTTTAGGCAAAAGTGGTGGTTTTGGAGTATCCGTGCCACAAATGTGGTGGTTTTCAGCAATTTACTCTCCTCATCCTAATCTGTCTATGCTCGCTCTCGACCCCCCACATTTTTTTGGCGCGGTGAGCCTCCCCACACATCCGCCCCTGCCCCAACTGCAGGTCCTCCTCCAGACGACGGCGGCGGTGCTAAAGGGCCCCACATCCCAACTGGAAGGCAGATCCCTAGACCCAGATCCCCTCCCTTTGCAGCCGAGGACGAGGCCCTGGATTCCGTCGCGGAGGAGGAGCTGGCAGTTGAGGTTGAGGAGGAGGTCGTGGTGGTGTGGAGAAGGTCTGGGAGTACGTGGAGCCGCCGGAGGAGGCGACAGCAGCGAGCACCTCGCGCAGCTCTTCGATCAGGCCGGCGTCGTTGAGGTTGCCGAGGTGAGCATCTCTTCCGCTTAGACCATCTTGAAAGCTGGATGCTATGAAAAGGTGCTGGGATTTGTTTCCCAGTCGATCATCCTGGATGCATCAAGCGCTTGATATTTTCCTCCGCAGGAGGTAGAAAACTGTAGGTGTTTTCAGTCTGTAATTAGCGCCCTACTTAGCATGAAGCGTTGACAGAGAGGGCATTTAGATGATTTGTACTTTTGACATTGTATCTATTTTTTAATCTCTAAGTGTCTACACAAGCGACCAACATTTGTCAGTATTAATTTTTTTTGAAGTCAATGTGTCCTCACCGCATTGGAATTTAAGAATATCCACATACAGACCAGAATAAGTCGATGTGTACCATGAAGAGTCAATGTAGTCAGCGTGAGAATATTATTTCGTGGATGCATCCAAACCACAGCAAAGTCGATGAATTTTTTCACCCTGATGCTATCTTTGAGAAGGCTAGCGTCGTCGAGGTTACCGTGGTGAGCAGCTCTTCCTCTTAAACCATCTTCAGTGATGGATGATAGTTTCACATTCGATACGTGGCATCGGTGACAAAAGATGCAGCAAGTTCGCACAAGGTAGAATACTGAAGGTGTATTCAATCTGCAATTAGCACTCATACTTAACATCAAGCGCTTACATAGTTATTTAAAAAAAACGGTGACAGGGAGGACGCTTATATGGTTTTTAATATTTTTTCTGAGTGTCTACATAGGCGACCCGCATTATAGATGATGTTAGCCTGCTGCCACTATCGTTCCTCTGTAGAGTGTAGACACACGCACATTTTTCCAGGTCATGGGAATGCCTCAAATCATCGGACCCCTGATTATGTGTCTTCTTTTTGCAAGACTGAAACTGACAAATTTGGTTCTAGATGTAAATGATGACTGATTTAGTGTGGTGGTTGTGTTGTTAAGCTCATATGATGGAGCGTTTATGCACACCTGAAGTGACACATTCACTTCTGCATACATATCAAACAACTTCCAAAACTTCTGAAAGCAAAGAGCCGGAGAACCATCCTCTAGGCTCTCACGTACCACCACAGATTATTTTGCTTCCAAAACCACTGATAACTCAGCAAGTTTTAAGTGCAATTCTACATCCAGATGTTGTAATTCAGGTTGTCGTGATACTATATCAGCTTCAAAGTTTATTTTTACTCTGAAGTAGTCTATAACTATGTGAACCTGGACACTCAAATCTCTGTTGGGGGAGGATTTCCACAATATCTCTAGGGTGGTTAACCTGTTTGGAATTATTTGGAACTAAACTCCCTGAATTGAAGTCAAGCTTGGCAACCACAGAATGCAATCTTTAGAGGTATAATAGCACTTGATTCTATAACAATCGCTGATGCATGAATTGCAGCAGGGTGAACCCAAGGCCTCTCTTGTGAATCACATTGTTTCCAATAATTTCATGATTGAGATATTGGGATTTAACATTTTATATTTTCTTGTTTAGTTTCTTTTCTTTTGGAGGAGAACTAGATGCAGCTTGTAAATGTGTGACATTACAAGTTTAGCTGAATAAACAGAATATATCTTCTGTAAGTTGATGTACAGAAAAAGTGGATCCTTGCATATGTTTTGTATTATATATAGTTAACTCAGTATAGTTAATATTTTTCATCTTTCTCCAGGAGCTTTTTAGATATTATCTGCACACATGTAACATTATAACTTGCTAAAAGCAAGAAAAGTAACACAAGGTTTGCATGTTTGACCAAGTTTTCTCTCCGTTCTTGAATGTAGCTATTTTTATATTTCCTTTTTGGCAAACTATTGTAAGCATGATGACAAAAACATTACTTTCACATTGTTGATAGCTGTGACGTTTGTCAAAGTTGAAGAGAAGAAATAGCCCACAGTGTCAAAGTTGGCTAGAAGAAATAGTGCGGCAAACAAAGTGGGTTTGTAAATGAGTGACAACACCAATATTTTCTCCCAGCGCAACACACGGCCATATGTTCTAGATAAAAAGGAGAAGGAGGAAGTATGTTCATGCACTGGAAGCTTTACTGAGTCATGATGCACATTGAGAAGTTAGTGGTGTGTTCTGCTTATTTTTTGAGATAATTGTTGAATAATGGAAAAAGGGCACTATCGTTAGGGTGAAACCCATCCTATTTCTAATGGTATGTACAAACAAAATTAGGGTGAGACCAGATGTTCTACTGAAAATTCCACGTTATTGAGCAAAACTTGATATTTTCTCCCATACGTTTGACATGCAACGATAATATCTAACGGCACTTGTTTTTTAAGCATTTAAACTGAAACCATTTACCAATTTTGCTCAGGAATCTTATCCCAATAATTTTGACCACTACTGTACTTCGACTACAAAAATTGTTCAAACTTGCCATGTGCCAAATAACCAATGGCACAGAGGCCATGCAACTCGAAACATCAAGTAAGAACATATACTTTTACTTATTTTGTTTCTTGAGAAAATTACGTGATTTGTTTTGTGAATAAGAAAGTTATGGAATTTACAAACTTGAAATATTAATTGTTTGATTTTTTAAACCAAAATTGGTTTAACAATGTTTGTTCTGTTATAGTTTTTTTTGGTTTTTTTGTGAAGTTTAAGTGGCATATTTTCAACTGTTTATGCATTTATTTATTTATTTATTTTATACCCGGTGCAACGCACGGGCCCTTTTGCTAGTATATATATATATATCTATACCTAATAATAAAGCACGGAACGAGTCCGTCGGGTTCACCGTCACAATACGCTTTCACCCAGTCGTAATACGCTTTTACGATTTGTATATACAAAATTGTAATATAAACGAGGTGGTACTACTCATCCACGCGAGTCCTCGGTGAGTAAAGAAAAAAACGTTTCGCAACTGAAAAAATAGAAGACCCAACCCGAGCCTCCCCACCTATCCCATCCTCCTCCTGCTCCGACTCCAGGCCACGAGATGCTCCCCGCCAATGGCTCCGCCCCGCGCCTCCTCGCGGCTATGCCGCCGGCGATGTACGCTGCCTGCACAAAAGACCCTATCGTTTGCAGGAATCAACGCGCAATCCATAGTAGCCCGACTGTAAGTGAAAAAAAAAAACGTTTCGTATGCAGCCCTGACTCACCCGTCGTTGACATTGCTGCCGCGCACGAGAAGACGACGGTTCTCTGCCGCCGCCGCTGCGCCCCCATCATCCTCTCCCCAGTGCTCGTCCTCTCTCCACGGTCACCGAATACGGACGAGATCGGTAGGATCCGCCGCATCTCGCGCAACACCCGATCGTTGTGCTCCACCTGTCGCCGGCCTCCGTCCGGTTCCCTTCGTCGCTAACGACGAGCACACACCAATGAGGAGTTGTTCCCCAACCGAAGGAATGGATCAAGGCTGTGGGATCCAGCCGGCGAGTCAAATAGAATAGAATCGAAACAATCTATACCTAATAATAAAGCACGGAACGAGTCCGTCGGGTTCACCATCACAATACGCTTTCACCCAGTCGTAATACGCTTTTACGATTTGTATATACAAAATTATAATATAAACGAGGTGGTACTACTCATCCACGCGAGTCCTCGGTGAGTAAAGAAAAAAAACGTTTCGTAACTGAAAAAATAGAAGACCCAACCCGAGCCTCCCCACCTATCCCATCCTCCTCCTGCTCCGACTCCAGGCCACGAGATGCTCCCCGCCAATGGCTCCGCCCCGCGCCTTCTCGCGGCTATGCCGCCGGCGATGTACGCTGCCTGCACAAAAGACCCTATCGTTTGCAGGAATCAACGCGCAATCCATAGTAGCCCGACTGTAAGTGAAAAAAAAACGTTTCGTATGCAGCCCTGACTCACCCGTCATGGACATTGCTGCCGCGCACTAGAAGAGGACGGTTCTCCGCCGCCGCCGCTGCGCCCCCATCATCCTCTCCCCGGTGCTCGTCCTCTCTCCACGGTCACCGAATACGGACGAGATCGGTAGGATCCGCCGCATCTCGCGCAACACCCGACCGTTGTGCTCCACCTGTCGCCGGCCTCCGTCCGGTTCCCTTCGTCGCTAACGACGAGCACGCACCAATGAGGAGTTGTTTCCCAACCGAAGGAATGGATCAAGGCTGTGGGATCCAGCCGGCGAGTCAAATAGAATAGAATCGAAACAAATTGAAGAATTTGAGATAGATCCGCCCAGTGCTCGGTGCGTGCAGCCAACTGAATCGAGGGAGCGGGTGAGGGCGAAGGCCAGTGTACAGATCCTCGAGTTGTCCATGCTGCTGTCAGATGTGTGGACGTCGAATCCGGCGTTCATGCAACCGGGGAATGATGGAGGAATTGGACCTCTCCCTCGATGACTTTAACGCTGCAGCGCTGGAAGACTTGGAAAATCTTGCTAGCTGACAGTCGGAGGAGCGCTTGTTGCCTCGACCTTGATATAGGAGGGCATATGCGGCTGGGGGCGTCTGTGGTGACCAGCCGGACGCTGCCACAGGCACACAACACACATGGATCCTCCGTGTCTAACATGCCAATGAGGGGATGAAAGTAAAACAACCCAAATACCATATAGAGAAATTCCTTCGTCCAAGCCAAAGCAGATATCAGATTTTTGTCTATTCTGGTACACATTGGAGTCAGATTGACGCAGTTGTAGCATATCTCCACATGATGCGTACCTGCTTGCGTGCGACTGGTTAGGCTTCAAACCAATGCTGCCGGTGCAGTTCATGTAAGACATGTCGTTTCAGATCGAGCATTTTCTTTGTAGGTTTGCCGGTTGGTTCAGTTAGCTGCATGCTGTACGTAACTGGGGAGCAGGGGGCAGAGCAAGAGTAGGGAGAAGTTGGACCATGGAGAAAGAGAGAGGGAATTACTTCTGTGCTTGCTACGTATTTGGGCTTGACATAAAAAAAGATTTTAGACCACAACATTCAGCAACTGATGGAAGAAGTGAGTCTTTATATATTTAGTGCTTCGTTTTCTACACCAATGTGGACGGCAATGGATGGATCGAGTATGAGGAGTTTGTACTGCAATGGTGCATATGAACATAATGAATAAGGAAGAGAACCTCTCTACTGCGTTCCAAAAATTTGACATGAATAGAAGTGGGTAAGTTTAGCACCAAGAACAAATAATTAGTACATCTCAGGTACCTGGTCGTGCAATGCTGTTTGATTTTGGCAAGGAACTCAATTAGCAGCTATACAAGTCAAATAACACCTACTAACTCTCTGCTTTGCTCACTGAACAGTTAGCTGCCAAATGGCTGAAATTAAACTATACCTTTTGTTCTCCAAGGCATGGAATTCTGAGCTTACACGAGTATATGTAGCTAAACATATGCAAGCTAGGCTAAATAATGACCATGTTATTGACATAGAACATTTTACTGTGCCTGAATAGCAGACTGTGAAATATCTAGGAATGTTTTGGTTCACCGCTTGGGATACAACAAACTTAGAAGAGTTTTGCACTTGGATCATGCATTTGAAAGAAAAACGGGTTCAACTCCTTTTGCGTTCTGCTAACTTCGCCCCAACTACGTCCACCCGTGCTCCACCCGAGGTACGCCATTCAGTGCTTTCAAGTGTTGAAAGCTAGGAATGCTTCACTCTTTGTTCTGATCCCTACATCGGGAAGAATGGCGGTAAAGGCTTAAGATATGATATCTCACTATATTTGATTGTCTTGATGTCATGTTTCCTTTCTTTTTTCAAATAGGACTTCCATTGTTTTTTTTAATTGTCAAATTGGAATTCCACTTTTATCAGGTGATTTGACACCGAAGGCAGAGTACATTTTCTCCCTCCAGAGAAGTATGTTGCTCTTGCTTTACAATATTTTGTACCCATGTATCTAAATTTGCAATAGGCTACCTACCAAATATGACCTTGTATAGGACGAAAGCGGGTCTTGGAAAAGGTCCAGCCATTCAATCTTTGACGTGAACAGGACGAGGTCTGCCTTTGCATTATAGTGGGGGAAAAGGTTTTGGAACTTGACAGATCCAAGCCAAGTATTTTCTTTGTCTATGTCAAAATATGATTCTAATAACGCTGATACGTTGACTTGCTTCAAGTGCAAATAAGAAAACCTTCAGCTACTGGGCATTTTAATGATGGTGTTAATCTATCTAAAGTTGAAGGTACAGTCATATATAAACCACTAACGGGTGACCAGATGGACGCATTTGGGCTATGTTCAGTTTTTCGTCCGTTTTTTGTTAAATTAGCACTGATAGGTGACCCAGAGTAAAACAAAATAATACCCTTACCATGCTTTACCAAGCTATCGCTCTTTAAGACATGCGTGAAAATTACAAAAACATTTGAGGTGGAAAAACATTTATTCTTAAAGACCTTATTTTAGAATTTTCTACAACTGGCAAAAGATACCAAAGATAGATTTAGAAGAAGTTGATTTTAACTCATTTTAACTTATCATTTGAGGTGGAAAAACATTTGATATGGAAGCATTTTAACTTGCATAATGAAATATATGCCTCATCTCTGTATTCTTCAGATTCCCACAATATCCTATATTGACAATTGATGTTCAATTTGCATGCGCCAGATGGTCATACGTCGGCACTGAAAATGATGCAGGGCAAGAAGGGCGCGGCGAGGAGGTAATTAAATACTCATCATTGTCGACGAGGGCGGAAAGGAGGATAAATAGTAAAACAGTGCAGTGTTGTGTTGAAAATAGAGGACATGTACCAGTGGTAGATTTTTTCCTCCCGGTGCAACGCACGGGTATATATATATATATATATATATATATATATATATATATATATATATATATATATATATATATATATATATATATATATATATATATATATATATATATATATATATATATATATATATATATATATATATATAACCCCAAGGCCCCAACGTGTCACTCGAAGCAGAAAAGAATTATAAGGGCATCTCTAACAGCGACCCGTAAAAAACCTTCTGCATCTGTCGGCAGACACGGATGCGGATGGCATCAATTCAACGCTAGTCGCATACGTTTCAAACCGCGTTTTAACTAACCGGACGAAATTCATGCAAACCGGCTAATATTTATCAAAGGTCGGTTAGAAAATAGCATAAATCATCCACACAAAGCATGCAGATTAAGTCTAGTACTTCCACACATAAAGTTTCAAATTTGACTAGACCCCGGATGTCCAATAAGTTTTCATGAACGAATCATATCCTCCCACACATACTTCCTCTTTAACTTCATCCAGTAGTGTGTTCACGTAAATGGCCGTCCCTCTTGTAAGGGCATATTTCTCCCTAAATAGTTTTGGTGATTGATGACAATGCGTTTGCGGACTAATCGTGTGCTCTAAGCTCTTTCAGATATATCTCACCTAGGCACAAGACGATTATGTGCCCCTCGGAACCTATGGAAGACGGGGTTTCCTTTTGCTCCTTTTTCGGTGGATTTGAATAATAGGAAAGCCGTACTATTAAGAGGGAGTCCGCTTCGGAAAGGTTTGGGTGGAATCAACACGTACATGTCTACACTTTCACATCACATTTCCTTTGCTTCTCTGGAGCTCCGGCTGTTCTCCTCGTAAGTACAAAACCATGGCTTCCTACTAATACAACTGCCTGGCAAGCGGTATTACCACTCATTGTAAGCGGTAGTACCGCACAGCCACACGATAGTACCACCTCAGGACACGGTAGTACCGCACCAAGTGGTAGTACCGCATCATGAGCACGGTAGTACCGTGTAGCTGGCCTGGCGTAGTAACTAGTACGGTAGTAGGTGCGGAAGTAATTTTTTACTTCCGCATCCTACGCGGTAGTACCGCTTGGGTCAAGCGGTAGTACCGTGTCGTATTTTTGCTACTACCGTATTTCTACGGATGTAGCTACGGATGTATTTTATTTCATCCGCGCTTGTCCTCAGCCTGCTTATCTCTGCCTTGCGGTAGTACCGCATGGACGAGTGGTAGTACCGCTCAAGTAGTACTACCGTCCGTGTGTGAACGCAACAGAGTTAAGTCTAGGCTAGTACTGCACCAGCGGTAGTACCGCACTCAGAGCGGTAGTACCGCTGGCCAAGCGGTAGTACCGTAACTTACGTGCGGTAGTACCGCGCTCTGCGGGTAGAAATGTGGGATAACGGTTGGATTTGTTCTTCCACTATATATAGGGAGTCTTCTTCTCCAAGAAGACTCACCTCTTCCTCCCCAAAGCTGTATTGTTGCTCAAAGCTCCATTTCCGCCCGATCTCTCTCCCCAGCCAATCAAACTTGTTGACTTCCTCGGGATTGCTTGAGTAGGCATCGATCTACACTTCCACCAAGAGATTTGATTCCCCCCACTAATCCTTGCGGATCTTGTTACTCTTGGGTGTTTGAGCACCCTAGACGGTTGAGGTCACCTCAGAGCCATATTCCATTCTGGTGAAGCTTCGTGGTGTCATTGGGAGCCTCCAATTCGGTTGTGGAGAGAGCCCCAACCTTGTTTGTAAATGTTCGGTTGCCGCCTTCAAGGGCACCACTAGTGGAATCACGACACCTTGCATTATGTGAGGGCGCGAGGAGAATACAGTGGCCCTAGTGGCTTCTTGGGGAGCATTGTGCCTCCACACCGCTCCAACGAAGACGCACTTCCCTCAAAGGGAAGGAACTTTGGTAACACATCCTCGTCTTCACCGGTTCCACTTGTGGTTATTTCTTCCCTTTACTTGTGCAAGCTTTACTTGTTTATCTTACATAGCTTGCTTGTGAGATTGTTATCTTTGCTTCCTATAAGTTGTCATCATAGTAGCATATCTAGACAACTTACTTTGTTGCTTAATTTAAATTGGTTAAGAAAAGCTAAAAATTGTTAGTTGCCTATTCACACCCCCTCTAGTCAACCATATCGATCCTTTCAATTGGTATCAGAGCCTCGTCTCTTTTTAAGGACTTTAACGTCCAAAGAGTATGGGTGACAATGTGGTCGAGACGGAGGAACATTCCGGTGGAACCCCGTCCTTGCCTACGTCCGATGGGGGAGCCTCGATCTCTCGTGAGGAGTTCAATGTGGCTATGACCACATTGAAAGAATCACTAGCGACCGAGGTCAAAGGCATGTTTAAAGATTTGCTTGAGGGGCTTAAATTATCCACCACACCGTTGGAAGTGGTTCGTCCCGCTACCATCGTGTCGGAGGCTACTCCCGACAAGGGAGAAGTTAGTAGTGAACAAGCCCCGGTTACTAAGAATGGGAATGGGATCTTTGCCCACTCCGCTCCTCCTACTCACTATGGAGGACCCGTTCCCACACCGCATTTAAATTCCGTTGGGCCTCCTCCTAAGTTTATAAAAAAAATCTGATTTTGCTACTTGGATGTTTCGCTTCAAACGTCATTTAAATCAATACTCTACTAATCTTTGGAGAATTATTGAGCAAGGTTTTTATCCACGTGATCCCGACAACTTAACTCCGAGAGAAGCTGCGGATCATCAATTCAACGAGTCTGTTCTTTGCATACTTCAAGATGCTATCCCTCCCGAAGACATTGCACATCTTCGACCCTTCACTGTGGCCAAGGAAGCTTGGGAGCATGTTGGCACCATGTACAAGGGGAGCGCTAGCATTCAACGCTCGAACTATGAAGTTGTGCAAGATGAAGCCGATGAGTTTGCTATGATCGAAGAAGAAGATCCTCGTGAACTTTATCGGAGATTAACCACTCTTGCGGTCTCTCTTGGAGATCATGGGAGTAAGGACACGGATGACAATTGGATCAAGCGTAAGTTTCTCAAGGCCATGATGCCCTACCATAAGGCCATGTCCTCCTTCATTCGCCAAAGACCGGACTTCCACCACTTGTCATCAAATGAAGTGTTGGATGAGTTCGTTGCTATTAAAGATGACCTGTACTTGCTGTCCCAGTTACCATCTTCGAATATAATGACTTTCAAAGGGTACGAGATAAATGGTAATACATTTTACACGATCGCCTAAGATAAGAAGAGCACCAACCAAAATAGTGGTGTCTGCTTTGTGGTGTTATGAACGCTTGTAATATCATGACCATGTTGAACTTGACGATATCCTTGCTTCTGGCACAAGTGAATGATTTTTCTTTAAGCTATAGTGTTGGTGGTGATTACTATTGCCCGGTTCTGCACTAGTGCACTAAGACCACGACATGCCTAATGGCTAAAGTTGATGTGGGATGGCTTTGGCATCGCCGGTTAGCCCATGTCAATATGAGATCTTTGCAAAGTCTTCTCAAGGGGGACCATGTCCGTGGACTAACAAATGTTAGCTTTGCCAAAGATCATGTTTGCAGGGCTTGCATTGAAGGAAAGTTACATGAGACGGCTCACCCTCCCACTACTATCATCTATTCAAGAAGACCCCTAGAGCTCCTTCACATGGATCTCTTTGGGCCTCCATATTTTGATAGTCCTGGGGGTAGAAAGTATTGCTTGGTGATTGTGGATGATTATTCAAGATACACCTGGGTATACTTTTTCAAGAGGAAGAGTGAGACCAAACAAACCGTCATCAACTTTGCAAATGAAGCTCAACGACAACTT
The DNA here is from genome assembly GCA_902687465.1 of Secale cereale. NCBI lineage: Eukaryota > Viridiplantae > Streptophyta > Magnoliopsida > Poales > Poaceae > Secale > Secale cereale. The sequence goes on along the minus strand of LR738714.1, from coordinate 606,464,640 downwards.
GAAGCAAAGATTTTGATGATCCGAAGTGACAACGGCACCGGGTTCAAGAACTACACCTTGGATGAGTTTCTTAGTGATGAGGGGATCAAACATCAATATGCAGCACCCTATACCCCTCAACAAAATGGTGTAGCGGAGAGAAAGAACCAAACACTAATGGACGCGGCAAGGACCATGATGGCGGAATTCAAATCTCCATACAACTTTTGGGCTTAAGCCATCAACACCGCTTGTCATGCATCCAATCGGCTCTATCTCCGCAAAGGCTTGAACAAAACTCCATATGAGATACTTACCGGTAACAAGCCCAATCTCAAGTACTTCCGGGTGTTCGGGTGTAAGTGTTTCATCCTCAAGAAAGGTGTTCGTTTGTCTAAATTTGAATCTAGAGCTCATGAGGGCATATTTGTTGGTTATGCTACAAACTCTCATGCTTACCGTGTCCTCAACAAGTCCAATGGACTCATTGAGGAGACGAGTAACGTAGAGTTTGATGAGAATAACGGCTCCCAAGTGGAGCAAAGTGGTACTTGTGATGTAGGTGATGAAATTCCTCCTCAAGCCATAAGAAGAATGGGTGTTGGATATATCCTACCCATTGAGGACCCCCTTGTGGCCGAAGGAGAAATACAATGTTCCACTCAAGTGGAACCATCACCAACCCAAGACCCACACGCTTCCGAAGAACAAAGTGAAGGCCCTCAACCGGACGAACAATGCCAATTGCAAGATCAATCACAAGATGGTGGGGAGCCACCAAATGATGCACAAGGCCAAGTTCTATCCTCTGAGCAAGATCAAGATCAAGAGGAAGCTCAAGATCAAGATCAAGCTCCTGACGTCGCTCAAGATGATCAACTCAGTGCTACTCAATTATCTCTTGAAGAGCAATTGGAGCGTCGTGCTGCAAAAGTTGCCTCCAGGCTTGCTTCTAGAGAACATCACATGGAGAATATTCTTGGAAGCATCAAAAGGGGGGTAAGCACTCATAGACAATTAGCAAACTATTGTGCTCATCAAGCTTTTGTTTCCTGTGTTGAACCTCAGAAGGTCTATGAGGCGCTCGAAGACCCTGATTGGCTTAATGTCATGCATGAAGAACTCCACAACTTCGAGCGTAACAAAGTGTGGCATCTGGTGCCGAGGCCAAAGGAGAACCATAATGTCATTGGAACCAAGTGGATCCTTAAGAACAAGCAAGATGCTCACGGCATTGTCATCCGCAACAAGGTGCGTCTGGTGGCTCAAGGCTACTCCCAAGTCGAGGGTATCGACTACGGTGAAACCTTTGCCCCTGTTGCTCGCCTTGAATCTATTCGTTTGTTGCTTGCCTATGCTTCTCATCATAATTTTAAACTACAACAAATGGATGTGAAAAGTGCATTTCTTAATGGTCCTATTAATGAGTTGGTATATGTCAAACAACCCCCGGGGTTTGAGGATCCCAAGTTCCCCAATCACGTGTATCAACTCGATAAGGCACTCTATGGCCTTAAACAAGCCCCATGTGCGTGGTAAAGCGGTGGATCAAAAGGTATATCGCTCTATGATTGGATCCTTGCTTTACCTTTCTGCATCTAGACCAGATATTATGTTGAGTGTGGGAATCTGTGCACGGTTTCAAGCCTCACCTAAGGAAAGTCACTTTGTGGCAGTCAAGCGAATATTTCGATATTTGGCTCATACCCCAAATTTTGGCTTATGGTACCCAAGAGGAGCAAACTTCAACCTTGTAGGTTTCTCTGATTCGGACTGGGCGGGAGACAAAGTGGATAGGAAGTCCACTTCCGGAGGATGCCAATTCCTTGGTTGCTCTCTGGTAAGTTGGTCTTCCAAAAAGCAAAGTTGTGTGTCTCTCTCGTCCACCAAAGCTGAGTATGTGGCAGCTGGCAGTTGTTGTGCTCAACTCCTATGGATGAGGCAAACTTTAAAGGATTACGGTGTCACTTATGACAAAGTGCCCCTTTGGTGTGACAACGAAAGTGCCATCAAGATTTCTCTAAGCCCGGTGCAACACTTCAAGACAAAGCATATAGAGATTCGGTATCACTTCATCCGGGATGATATACGGCAAGGAGAGATCGAGCTTCACTATGTCAACACTCATGATAACCTTGCAGATATCTTCACGAAGTTGTTGGATGAAGCAAGATTTCGCGAGTTAAGGCATGAACTAAATATCATCGATTTGAGCAATGTGGCTTGAGACTTTGCACACACACCTCCCACTCAATATAGTTATCTTGTCTAGATGTAGGCATGGACATAGGGGGAGTATTGTTCTCTCAATGAACTATTCCTCCCCCCATTATGCATAAATCAATCAAGTCTTTGTCATTTGCCATGTTAGTGTTGGAAATATGCCCTAGAGGCAATAATAAAAGGATTATTATTATATTTCCTTGTTCATGATAATTGTCTGTTATTCATGCTTGAATTGTATTGTACGGAAACAACGATACATGTGTGAATACATAGACCACAATGTGTCCCTGGTAAGCCTCTAGTTACTAGCTCGTTGATCAACAGATGGTCGCGGTTTCCTGACCATGGACATAGGATGTCATTGATAACGGGATCACATCATTGGGAGAATGATGTGATGGACAAGACCCATTCCTAAGCCTAGCACGAGATCGTATAGTTCGTAATGCTTAAGCTTTTCCAGTGTCAAGTATTTGTTCCTTAGACATGAGGTTGTGCAACTCCCGGATACCGTACGAATACTTTGGGTGTGCCAAATGTCACAACGTAACTGGGTGGCTATAAAGGTACGCAACGGGTATCTCCGAAAGTGTCTTTTGAGTTGGTACGAACCGAGGCTAGGATATTGTCACTCCGTGTGACGGAGAGGTATCTCTGGGCCCACTCGGTAAGACATCATCATAATGAGCTCAAAGTGACTAAGGAGTTAGTCACGAGATGATGGATTACGAAACGAGTAAAGAGAATTGCCATGACGAGATTGAACAAGGTATCGGGCATACTGACAATCGAATCTCGGGCAAGTACCGTACCGATAGACAAAGGGAATAACCTACGGGATTGAGTGAATCCTTGACATAGTGGTTCATCCGATGAGATCATCGAGGAACAAGTGGGAACCAACATGGGTATTCATATCCCGCTGTTGGTTATTGACCGGAGAGTCGTCTCGGTCATGTCTGCGTGTCTCCCGAACCCGTAGGGTCTACACACTTAAGGTTTGGTGACGCTAGGGTTGTAGAGATATATGCACACGAAAACCCGAATGTTGTTCGGAGTCCCAGATGAGATCCCGGACATCACGAGGAGTTCCGTAATGGTCCGGAGGTGAAGAATGATATATAGGAAGTCCAGTTTCGGCCATCGGGAGAGTTTCGGGGGTCACCGGGAGTGTCCCGGGACCACCGGAAGGGTCCCGGGGGTCCACCGGGTGGGGCCACCCATCCCGGAGGGCCCCGTGGGCCGAAGAGGGAAGGGGGCCAGCCCCTAGTGGGCTGGCGCACCCACATGGCCCCCCTCCCATGCGCCTAGGGTTGAAACCTTAGGGGGTGGGGGCGCCTCCCTATGCCTTGGGGGGCAAGACACCCCCCTGGCCGCCGCCCCCTAGGAGATTGGATCTCCTAGGGCCGGCGCCCCCCTGGCCCCCTATATATATTGGGGGGGGGGGAGAGGGCAGCCGCACCCCAAGCCTCTGGCGCCTCTCCCCCCCGTCACACCTCCAAGTCCTCCCGCAGGGCATCGGCGAAGCCCTGCAGCTTTTCCCATTGCATCCATGATGACCCACAACCGTAAGGGATCTATTGCAGCGTTTTCGATAAGTAAGAGTGTCGAACCCAACGAGGAGCAGAAGGTATTGATAAGTGATTCTGAGCAAGGAATAACTGCAAGCACTGAAAGATAACTTTGTAGGGGTTTTCTTGATATAAGCAACAGGAAAGTAAAAGCGAGCAAAGTAAAAGGCACTGGAGAGTAACAAGTGGCCCAATCCTTTCTGAGCAAAGGAGAGGCCTAGCAACTGAACTTATAAAGGCTAAAGTGTTCTTGAGGACACACGGGAGAGGTAGTCATGTGCTTTCGCCATATTCTGTATCGGTACTATGTGATGTGTTGATAAGTGTTGAGTGGGTGGATCTATGCTAGTACACCCTCTAGACTAAGATGAGCGCACTCTTATGATTAAACACCTTGAAAGCATCCGCAAATGCAAGATAGTATTTAAGGCAAAAGCCTAACCATAGCAATACGATCGATGATCCATTGTTCCCTTGTACAAAAGCGTGCGAATTGGAGTTCAGGTTTCTGTCACTCCGGCAACCCACCGTAAGCATTCTTTGTACACAATGTATTCCCCTAGGTCCTTAATAAGGCGAAGTGTTGAGTGTTCGACTCACACAACACCACTAGGAAAATAACAACACAACTTAAGTATCAAACAACACATATTACTTCAACATCATATGACTACTAACGACAAGACTTCTCCCATGTCCTCAAGAACTAAAGTAACTACTCACAAGACATAAAAGAGATCATGATCAGTGGAGATAGATGGATGATAAACAATCTGGACACAATGATATTTCTCCAACAAAACTCAATAGCATTCACCACAAAGTAGTAATCAACACCGATAGGGTAGAGAGGATAGATAGTACGGATTACAACACAAGTTGCAATTGTGAGATGAGATTGGATGAAGATGGAGATGGTGCTGATGTTGGGTATGATGTTGATGATGATCTCGATGATGCCCGTGACGATGGTGATGACGATGGTGATGATCTCCCCTTCCGGGAGGTGATCTCCCCGGCGGAATCTGCCCGCCGGAGATGGCTTTTCTTCTCTGTAGGTTTCCGCCACGGAGCGGCGGCGGAACTCCGTAAACTCCCCTCTTTTTAGGGTTTCTGGATGACGAGGAGTATATAGGCCAAAGGGGGGAGCCTGGAGTGGGCCAGGGGCTCCAGGCGCCCTCCCAGCGCGGCCAGGGTGGGGGCCGCGCCAGGTGGCCGCCTGGGCACCCTGTGGCCCCCCTCTGGTTGCTCTTTTGCGTATCTTCCTGATCCTTCTGGAAAATACCCTCCGTTGATTTTCAGGTAATTTGGAGGTATTCTTCTTCAGCAACTCAGCGTCCACTTTTTACCGCTGAATCCTGCGTCTGCTGCTTCGGCACCGGAAAGTTGCAAACTGTGTAAAATAGGCCAAAACAACATAAGAACATCATCGTAATGTGAAATATATCAATGAAGAAGGATGACTTACGATATAAAATAGTGATGCATTTTGGACGTATCAACGCCCCCAAGCTTAGACCTCGCTTGTCCCCAAGCGAATACTGAGCTCGGTAAACCTGTCCACAAGTTTAAAGAGTGAAGTGTCGATAAATAGAATACGGACAAGAAGCATCACAGTTTCTTCACCAAACTCAAATATCCTCAACAGCAATCTTCAACTCATAAGGCCCTTATAAAAGAGTGGTAACACTTATAATCGAAAGTAGGGCTAAGGAAACTCATCAAATCATGGCAAACATGTCCTTTGGTCAAAGAACAACTAATAGCTTTTACTTTTGCTCTTTCTCTTTATGTTTTGGTGAGATTAATTGAAGCTTTTGAAAGAACATGTTATTAGGCAAGAAGTGAAAGTGTTAACACAAAGGAAGATGTTTGCTTTAGCTGGGCTTGACAAACAACTTACTTATCAAATGATAATGTCAACAAGGATATGATATGACAAATCTTAATGCAACTTTATATGAATGAATCCTCGTCAACATCAAATGTCTGCTCTCTTTAAGAATAGAAGGAAGTAGGAATAACTGACTCAACCTAAAACTAAGAGATAGGCCCTGCTCTAGGGAAGTAGGGAAAACTCATGTGCTATCCTTAAATCAAACAGAATGAAAACAAGTTTTGAGAGGTGCATGATTTGTCAACGAATGCTAATAGACAACTCAATTACTTCTCAAACTGGACAAGTTTTGAGGAACGGCTCCCGCACGGGGACGATCACATCCCCTTAATCTCCTTTGTTTATCACTGCCAAAAGTTTTCTGATTTCTCATGAACAAAGCGTGAAGGAGGGTTTGTTTGTTGTATTATCTTTTATGAGCCGGGCGCACTCATGCCAGTTCCTCCTCGTATTAGGGGTTTGCAGATTAGACATGCAATCCCGGGGTAAAACTTGTCCAACTTAAAAAGATCATGAATTAACTACTACTTCCTCATGAGCTAAAACAGGGGCACAAAAGAGAAGATTTTGAACATTTAAGGATAACACATAAATTCTATACTTTAGGAGGTGGTAGTGGAATACCACGAATAGGAAGGTATGGTGGACTCATATGGAAGGTATTGGTTTAATGGTATGGATGCACAAGCAGAATTCCGCTTAGTACAGAGTTTAGGCTAGCAAAGGCTTTGAGAGAACAGACAATTGATGATGACTAAGATGCAAAGCAATATAAAGCATAAACATTAAAATAAGCATAACACATCAAGTTGTCTTCCTTGTCAGCATAACACTTCAAGCATAATAACATAAAGGTTTTGGCTATGTCGCTACTTTAAGAAAATCATGCTTGTTGTTATGATCAAAGCTATGTTTGCCAAAATTAAATAAAGTTTTCAAAGCCATACCTGATATAAGGTCAATACTCCCCATAAGAATCATCATATAAGGTCGATTGCATGAAGAGAATACCGAGTGCAGCAAAGGAACCAATAGACTTCTCATTAATATTCCATCATAGACGACTCCACACTCACGGATACAATCTCTCCACAGAAGGAGTGATAGACCTCAATGCACACACCTATTTCATATAATAACCTCCCTAGACATGATACGACTCTACTTGACTCTAAAAGACAAAAGATAAAGATAAAGATACCGGGCACTCCCCCAAGCTTGGAACAAGCCAAGGGGATGCCATTACCCAAGGAGATTTCACTCCTCATTCTTGTTGACGTTGATCACGTAGTCCTCGGCGAAGCGCTTCCATGGAAGGGGTTCTCCAGTCTCATATGAGAAGTTTGTCTCCTGAATCCTGCATGCAGCACCCATACCCATGCGCATAAACCTTAGTTCATACTCACAGTTCTGGTGATGTAGATCATAAATTTGCCCTTGGAGCTCTTCAATTCTTTCTTCAGGTGTGGTGATGCTTTTCCACATCTCCTTCAGGAAGTAGGTCTTCAGCTCGTTGATGATGTCAAAGTTAGCTTCAACACCACGCTCAATCATCTTCTTGTACTTGAAGACTTCTTGCTCCACTTCTTCTAGCCTGGCCTGGATGCTCCCCTCCTTGATAGGTCCCTTCAGATCTTCTTGATGGAGGACACCGTCCTCCATCCGAACAACCTGAGGGTGCTTCTTCACCTCAGCGAGGTAAGGGTTGATGACGTTGACGACGAACTTGTCCTTGGGGGAACTTGGGGAAGCCATGGCACCTAGGTCTAGCTAAAAGATTTCCTGGCAGAAACAGATCAAAAAGAAAACACACGAAATCGCAAGATACGTTGCCGGAACAATCCGGGCAAATATATAGCAAAAATTTCTGCACAGAAAGGAAGGTAATAAGCTAAAGTGGGGTCGGAGACGGACTCCTGGGTGCCAAGGCGGCCTCCCGACGCGGCCAGGAGGTAGGCCGCGCCAGGGGGGCGCCTGGGCCCCTTGGAGCTTGTCTCCGGCTCCACTTAGGCTTAGAATTTTCCTAATTTTGCAAAAACTCATAATATGGAACTTTTATGGCGGTTCGCGATGTTTCCTTACCGTAATACATACCTTTTCTTATTCTGCTTCTGCTGGTGTCTGAAACAGGGCTGCAACATGTTCTTCGTGAGTTGTTGTGTATATCATATTCACATCAACATTGACAGGGTTTCCTGCTATGTAATGCTTAAGTCTTTGCCCATTCACAACTTGAGGTGGTGCCTTCAAAATTGTTAATCTTGATTGCACCAAACCAATAGACTTCTTCAATATGAAATGGCCCTTCCCACCTAGAAAGTAGTTTGCGTGGAGAAAACCTGAAACGAGATCCAAACAACAAAACTTTATCACCAACATTAAATTCACGTTTCAGAATCCTCCTATCATGCCACTTCTTTACCTTTTCCTTGAACATTTTAGCGCTCTCGTAAGCTTCACTTCTCCACTCATCTAGAGAAGTCAAGTTCATGAGACGCTTCTCACCAGCTAACTTTGGGTCAGCATTAAGCTCTCTAACAGCCCAAAAAGCTTTGTGCTCTAATTCTAATGGCAAATGGCAAGCCTTTCCATAAACCATCTTATAGGGGGGATAGCAATAGAAGCAATACTTTCAATAAATTTATCATCACTAGGTAAATCGGTACCACGAGGCTGCTTAGAGAACTTGGAAAAGTTAAATTCATATGGCTCACCATTGAATTCAACAGAAACTTTACCTTTCTTGCAATCTATTATAGCTCCACAAGTTCTGAGAAAAGGTCTACCAAAAATAATAGGACAAAAATTGTCCCTCACCGAACCAAGTACTAGAAAGTCGGTAGGGTATTTTACCTTTCCACATAGGACTTCAACGTCTCTCACAATTTCGATAGGAGAGATAGTTGCTCTGTTTGCAAGATGAATGGTAACATCAACTTCTTCAAGTTCGCAAGGTGAAATCTCACCGATGATCTCTTGATAAAGTGAATAGGGGATAGCACTAGCACTCGATCCCAAATCGCATAGCCCATAATAATTGTGATCTCCTATTTTAACAGATACTACTGGAGTACCTGAAATTGGGCCTTTATTCTTGGCTGTGACAAGGTTAGTGGAAACAGCACAAAAATTTACATTGGAATCCAAAACATCATTAGTAACAAGGTCTTTAACCAATGCAACTTGAGGATCGACCTTGATCTGGTCCTCAGGCTCATCAATTCTTCTCTCACTTTTATTTATTATGCCTGTCACAAGAGAGTGCTCCCTTATCCTTTCGGGAAAAGGAGGCTTTTCATATATAACTGCAGGCAAAATAGGGTCAGCAACATGAATATCAACAGGTAACTCTTTGAAAGGTTCATGATGCTGATCTCTCTTCTTTTTAAAAGAATCAACGTGAGAGGCAAAATCCTTACAGAAATCAATCATTAGATGGGAATCAAGACCAATCTTAGAGCAAAAGGTATTGAAGTAATCAGTTTTCACATAGCTCTCAATATAATCATGCTCATAATTTATAGCGGGTTCAATACCTTTATCGATTTCCCAATCTTCGGTATTCCTCTGGATCCTTTCAATGAGATCCCACCTTTCTTCAACGCTCTTTGTCTGAAATACCCCACTAGAGGAGGCATCCAGCATCTCCTTATCCTGACAAGAAAGCCTGGCATAAAAATTTGTAAGTATAATTTTCTTGGGGAGCTCATGAATAGGACATTTGAGCATTGGGGACTTCAATCTCCCCCAAGCTTGATCAATGCTTTCTCCGTCACAAGACCTAAAGTTATAGATATAGTTCCTGTCTCGATGAATTTCATGAAGAGGATAAAACTTGGTATAAAAGAGAGACATAAGCTCTTGCCAATCAAGCAAGTGTGAGTTATCGAGAAGCTTATACCAATCTGAAGCTTTATCTATAAGCGATACGGAGAACAATTTCCTCATGACAAACTCCATTGATACACCTGCAAGCTTAAATAATGAACATAGTTGTGATAGATATAGCAAGTGTTCACCGGGATGTCTGTCTCCTGCATAACGATTAGCCAAAACATAATCGATAATACCAGCTGGTATTTTATAGGGCACAATTTCAGTAGGGGGAGGAGCAACCACCACAGATGTGGGGCGTCTTCCCACAAGCAACGATCCAATAGCAAGGTTGTCCATAAGGACAAAGAGCAGCAATAGCAAAATAAAAACAGAAATATAAAAACTTCCTTACCAGCTTCACTTACCAATAGCGCTACACTCCCCGGCAACGGCGCCAGAAAACGGTACTTGATGACCCACAACCGTAAGGGATCTATTGCAGTGTTTTCGATAAGTAAGAGTGTCGAACCCAACGAGGAGCAGAAGGTATTGATAAGTGATTCTGAGCAAGGAATAACTGCAAGCACTGAAAGATAACTTTTTAGGGGTTTTCTTGATATAAGCAACAGGAAAGTAAAAGCGAGCAAAGTAAAAGGCACTGGAGAGTAACAAGTGGCCCAATCCTTTCTGAGCAAAGGAGAGGCCTAGCAACTGAACTTATAAAGGCTAAAGTGTTCTTGAGGACACACGGGAGAGGTAGTCATGTGCTTTCGCCATATTCCGTATCGGTACTATGTGATGTGTTGATAAGTGTTGAGTGGGTGGATCTATGCTAGTACACCCTCTAGACTAAGATGAGTGCACTCTTATGATTAAACACCTTGCAAGCATCCGCAAATACAAGATAGTATTTAAGGCAAAAGCCTAACCATAGCAATACGATCGATGATCCATTGTTCCCTTGTGCAAAAGCGTGCGAACTGAGGTTCAGGTTTCTGTCACTCCGGCAACCCACCGTAAGCATTCTTTGTACACAATGTATTCCCCTAGGTCCTTAATAAGGCGAAGTGTTGAGTGTTCGACTCACACAACACCACTAGGAAAATAACAACACAACTTAAGTATCAAACAACACATATTACTTCAACATCATATGACTACTAACAACAAGACTTCTCCCATGTCCTCAAGAACTAAAGTAACTACTCACAAGACATAAAAGAGATCATGATCAGTGGAGATAGATGGATGATAAACAATCTGGACACAATGATATTTCTCCAACAAAACTCAATAGCATTCACCACAAAGTAGTAATCAACACCGATAGGGTAGAGAGGATAGATAGTACGGATTACAACACAAGTTGCAATTGTGAGATGAGATTGGATGAAGATGGAGATGGTGCTGATGTTGGGGATGATGTTGATGATGATCTCGATGATGCCCGTGACGACGGTGATGACGATGGCGATGATCTCCCCTTCCGGGAGGTGATCTCCCCGGCGGAATCTGCCCGCCGGAGATGGCTTTTCTTCTCTGTAGGTTTCCGCCACGGAGCGGCGGCGGAACTCCGTAAACTCCCCTCCTTTTAGGGTTTCTGGATGACGAGGAGTATATAGGCCAGAGGGGGGGGGAGCCTGGAGTGGGCCAGGGGCTCCAGGCGCCCTCCCGGCGCGGCCAGGGTGGGGGCCGCGCAAGGTGGCCGCCTGGGCACCCTGTGGGCCCCCTCTGGTTGCTCTTTTGCGTATCTTTGTGATCCTTCTGGAAAATACCCTCCGTCGATTTTCAGGTAATTTGGAGGTATTCTTCTTCAGCAACTCAGCATCCACTTTTTACCGCTGAATCCTGCGTCTGCTGCTTCAGCACCGGAAAGTTGCAAACTGTGTAAAATAGGCCAAAACAACATAAGAACATCATCGTAATGTGAAATATATCAATAAATAAGGATGAATTACGATATAAAATAGTGATGCATTTTGGACGTATCAATCCACCACCACGCCGTCGTGCTGCTGGATCTCCGTCAACCTCTCCTCCCCCCTTGCTGGATCAAGAAGGAGGAGACTTCGTTGTACCGTACGTGTGTTGAACGCGGAGGTGTCGTCCGTTCGGCGCTGGGATCATCGGTGACGAGGAACACGACGAGTACGACTCCATGATCCACCTTCCTTGGAACGCTTCTGCACGCGATCTACAAAGGGTATGTAGATGCACTCCTTTATGCTCATTGCTAGATGACTCCTTAGATTGATCTTGGTGAAGCGTAGGAATTTTTTTGAATTCTGCTACGTTCCCCAACAGTGACATCTAAGCTAGGTCTTTGCGTAGCATCTTGCACGAGTAGAACACAAATAAGTTGTTGGCGTTGATTTTGTTCAATTCTCTTGCCGTTACTAGTCCAATCTTGATTCGGCGGCATCGTGGGATGAAGCGGCCCGGACCGACCTTACACGTACGCTTACGTGAGACTGGTTCCACCGACTGACATGCACTAGTTGCATAAGGTGGCTGGCGGGTGTCTGTCTCTCCCACTTTAGTCGGATCGGATTCGATGAACAGGGTCCTTATGAAGGGTAAATAGAAATTGACAAATCACGTTGTGGTTTTGGTGTAGGTAAGAAACGTTCTTGCTAGAAAACCTATAGAAGCCACGTAAAAACTTGCAACAACAATTAGAGGTCGTCTAACTTGTTCTTGCAGCATGTGCTATGTGATGTGATATGGCCAAGAAGATGTGATGAATGATATATGTGATGTATGAGATTGATCATGTTCTTGTAATAGGGAATCACGACTTGCATGTCGATGAAAATGACAACCAGTAGGAGCCATAGGAGTTGTCTTAATTATTGTATGACCTGCGTGTCACTGAATAACGCCATGTAATTACTTTACTTCATTGCTAAACGTTAGCCATAGTGGTAGAAGTAATAGTTGGCTTGACGACTTCATGAAGACACGATGATGGAGATCATGGTGTCATGCCGGTGAAAAAGATGATCATGGTGCCCCGAAGATGGAGATCAAAGGAGCAAAATGATATTGGCCATATCATGTCACTTTATTTGATTACATGTGATGTTTATCATGTTTATGCATCATGTTTACTTAGAACGGCGGTAGTAAATAAGATGATCTCTCACTGAAAATTTCAAGAATTGTGTTCCCCCTAACTGTGCACCGTTGCTAAGGATCGTTGTTCCGAAGCACCACGTGATGATCGGGTGTGATAGGCTCTAACGTTCGCATACAACGGGTGTAAGCCAGATTTACACACGCAATACACTTAGGGTTCACTTGATGAGCCTAGCATGTACAGACATGGCCTCGGAACACGGAAGACCGAAAGGTCGAACATGAGTCGTATAGAAGATACGATCAACATGAAGATGTTCACCGTTGACGACTAGTCCGTCTCACGTGATGATCGGACACGGGCTAGTCGATTCGGATCGTGTATCACTTAGAAGACCGGAGAGATGTCAATCTGAGTGGGAGTTCATTCAAATTTGATTAGATGAACTTAATTGTCATGAACTTAGTCTAAAATTCTTTACAATATGTCTTGTAGATCAAATGGCCCACACTCATGTCACCCTCAACTTCAACGCGTTCCTAGAGAAATCCAAGCTGAAAGACGATGGTAGCAACTATACGGACTGGGTCCGTAACCTGAGGATCATCCTCATAGCTGCCAAGAAAACTTATGTCCTAGAAGCACCGCTAGGTGACGCTCCTGCCCCGGCAAACCAAGATGTTATGAACACTTGGTAGTCGTGTTGTGATGACTACTCCCTGGTTCAGTGCGGCATGCTCTACAGCTTAGAACCGGGGCTCCAAAAGCGTTTCGAGCACCACGGGGCATATGAGATGTTCCAAGAGCTGAAAATGGTTTTCCAGGCTCATGCCCGAGTTGAGAGATATGATGTCTCCAACGCATTCTACAGCTGTAAGATGGAGGAAAATAGTTCTGTCAGTGAGCACATACTCAAGTTGTCTGGGTTGCACAACCGCTTGTCTCAGTTGGGAATGAATATCCCAGACGAAGCGGTCGTTGACGGAATCCTTCAGTCGCTCCCACCCAGCTACAAGAGCTTTGTGTTGAACTTCAATATGCAAGGGATGGAGAAGTCCATTCCCGAGGTGTATTCAATGCTGAAATCAGCGGAGGTGGAGATCAAGAAAGAGCATCAAGTGTTGATGGTCAATAAAACCACTAAGTTCAAGAAGGGCAAGGGTAAGAAGAACTTCAAGAAGGACGGCAAAGGAGTTGCCGCGCCCGGTAAGCCAGTTGCCGGGAAGAAGCCAAAGACTGGACCCAAGCCTTAGACTGAGTGCTTTTATTGCAAGGGAACGGGTCACTGGAAGCGGAACTGCCCCAAATACTTAGCGGACAAGAAGGCCGGCAACGTCAAAGGTATATGTGATATACATGTTATTGATGTGTACCTTACCAGCGCTCGTAGTAGCTCATGGGTATTTGATACCGGTGCAGTTGCTCACATTTGTAACTCAAAGCAGGAGCTGCGGAATAAGCGGAGACCGGCGAAGGACGAGGTGACGATGCGCGTCGGGAATGGTTCCAAGGTCGATGTGATCGCCGTCAGCACGCTGCCTCTACATCTACCCTCGAGATTAGTTTTAAACCTTAATAATTGTTATTTAGTACCAGCTTTGAGCATGAACATTGTATCTGGATCTCGTTTGATGCGAGATGGCTACTCATTTAAATCCGAGAATAATGGCTGTTCTATTTATTTGAGAGATATGTTTTATGGTCATGCCCCGCTGGTCAATGGTTTATTTTTGATGAATCTCGATCATGATGATACACATATTCATAGTGTGAATGCCAAAAGATGTAAAGTTGACAATGATAGTCCCACATACTTGTGGCATTGCCGCCTTGGTCATATTGGTGTCAAACGTATGAAGAAGCTCCATGCTGATGGACTTCTGGAGTCTCTTGATTATGAATCATTTGACACGTGCGAACCATGCCTCTTGGGCAAGATGACCAAGACTCCGTTCTCCGGAACAATGGAGCGAGCGACCAACTTATTGGAAATCATACATACCGATGTGTGCGGTCCAATGAGTGTTGAGGCTCGCGGAGGCTATCGTTATGTTCTCACCCTCACAGATGACTTGAGTAGATATGGGTATGTCTACTTGATGAAGCACAAGTCTGAGACCTTTGAAAAGTTCAAGGAGTTTCAGAATGAGGTTGAGAATCAACGTGACAGAAAAATAAAGTTCTTGCGATCGGATCGTGGGGGTGAATATTTAAGTCATGAATTTGGCACGCACCTTAGGAACTGTGGAACTGTTTCACAATTGACACCGCCCGGAACACCTCAGCGTAATGGTGTGTCCGAACGTCGAAATCGTACCCTGTTGGACATGGTGCGATCTATGATGTCTCTCACCGATTTACTGCTATCCTTTTGGGGTTATGCTTTAGAGACTGCCGCATTCACTTTAAATAGGGCTCCGTCGAAATCCGTTGAGACGACACCGTATGAACTTTGGTTTGGCAAGAAACCTAAGCTGTCGTTTCTAAAAGTTTGGGGTTGCGATGCTTATGTCAAGAAACTTCAACCTGAAAAGCTCGAACCCAAATCGGAAAAATGCGTCTTCATAGGATACCCAAAGGAAACGATTGGGTACACCTTCTACCTCAGATCCGAAGGCAAGGTATTTGTTGCCAAGAATGGATCCTTTCTAGAGAAAGAGTTTCTCTCGAAAGAAGTGAGTGGGAGGAAAGTAGAACTTGATGAGGTGACAGTCACCCTTCCCGAACCGGAAAGTAGCGCAGCGCAGGAAATTGTTCCTGATGTGACTGCACCGACAAGGGAGGAAGTTAATGATGATGATCATGAAGATACAGATCAAGTTACTACTGAACTTCGAAGGTCCACAAGGACACGTTCCGCGCCAGAGTGGTACGGCAACCCTGTCCTAGAAATCATGTTGTTGGACAACGGTGAACCTTCGAACTATGAAGAAGCGATGGCGGGCCCGGATTCCAATAAATGGCTTGAAGCCATGAAATCCGAGATTGAATCCATGTATGGAAACAAAGTATGGACTTTGGTGGACTTGCCCGATGATAGGCACGCCATAGAAAATAAATGGATATTTAAGAAGAAGACAGACGCGGATGGTAATGTGACCATCTATAAGGCTCGGCTTGTCGCTAAGGGTTATCGACAAGTTCAAGGGATTGACTATGACGAGACTTTCTCTCTCGTAGCGATGCTGAGGTCAGTCCGAATCATGTTAGCAATTGCCGCATTCTATGATTATGAGATATGGCAAATGGACGTCAAAACGGCATTCCTCAATGGTTTCCTCAAGGAAGAGCTGTATATGATGCACCCGGAAGGTTTTGTCGATCCAGAGAATGCTAACAAGGTATGCAAGCTCCAGCGCTCGATCTACGGGCTGGTGCAAGCATCTCAGAGTTGGAATATTCGCTTTAATGATGTGATCAAAGCGTTTGGTTTTATACAGACTTGGGGAGAAGCCTGTATCTACAAGAAAGTGAGTGGGAGCTCTGTAGCATTTCTCATATTATATGTGGATGACATATTGCTGATGGGAAATGATATAGAATTCTTGGAGAGCATAAAGGTCGACTTGAATAAGAGTTTTTCAATGAAGGACCTTGGAGAAGCTGCTTACATATTAGGCATTAAAATCTATAGAGATAGATCAAGACGCCTCATTGGTCTTTCACAAAGCACATACCTTGACAAGATATTGAAGAAGTTCAATATGGATCAGTCCAAGAAGGGGTTCTTGCCTGTTTTGCAAGGTATGAGATTGAGCACGACTCAGTCCCCGACCACGGCAGAAGATAGAGAAAAGATGAGTGTCATTCCCTATGCCTCAGCCATAGGTTCTGTCATGTATGCCATGCTGTGTACCAGACCTAATGTGAACCTTGCCATAAGTTTGGTAGGGAGGTACCAAAGTGATCCCGGTATGGAACACTGGACAGCGGTCAAGAACATTCTAAAGTACCTAAAGAGGACTAAGGACATGTTTCTCGTTTATGGAGGTGACGAAGAGCTCGTCGTAAAGGGTTACGTCGATGCTAGCTTCGACACAAATCTGGATGAATCCAAGTCACAAACCGGATACGTGTATATTTTGAATGGTGGAGCAGTCAGCTGGTGCAGTTGCAAGCAGAGCGTCGTGGCGCATTCTACATGTGAAGCGGAATACATAGCTGCTTGTGAAGCAGCACAAGAAGGAGTCTGGGTGAAGGAGTTCATCACCGACCTAGGAGTCATTCCAAGCGCGTCAAGCTCGATGACTCTCTTCTGTGACAACACTGGAGCTATTTCCATTACCAAGGACCCAGGTTTCACAAGAAGACCAAGCACATCAAGCGCCGTTTCAACTCCATCCGGAATTTTGTTCAAGATGGAGACATAGATATTTGTAAAGTGCATACGGATCTGAATGTGGCAGACCCGTTGACTAAACCTCTTCCATGGGCAAAACATGATCAACACCAGAACTCTATGGGTGTTCGATTCATCACAATGTAACTAGATTATTGACTCTAGTGCAAGTGGGAGACTGTTGGAAATATGCCCTAGAGGCAATAATAAATGGATTATTATTATATTTCCTTGTTCATGATAATTGTCTGTTATTCATGCTTGAATTGTATTGTACGGAAACAACGATACAAGTGTGAATACATAGACCACAACGTGTCCCTGGTATGCCTCTAGTTACTAGCTCGTTGATCAACAAATGGTCGCGGTTTCCTGACCATGGACATAGGATGTCATTGATAATGGGATCACATCATTGGGAGAATGATGTGATGGACAAGACCCATTCCTAAGCCTAGCACGAGATCGTATAGTTCGTAATGCTTAAGCTTTTCCAGTGTCAAGTATTTGTTCCTTAGACCATGAGGTTGTGCAACTCCCGGATACCGTAGGAATACTTTGGGTGTGCCAAACGTCACAACGTAACTGGGTGGCTATAAAGGTACGGAACGGGTATCTCCGAAAGTGTCTGTTGAGTTGGTACGAACCGAGACTGGGATATTGTCACTCTGTGTGACGGAGAGGTATCTCTGGGCCCACTCGGTAAGACATCACCATAATGAGCTCAAAGTGACTAAGGAGTTAGTCACGAGATGATGGATTACGGAACGAGTAAAGAGACTTGCCATGACGAGATTGAACAAGGTATCGGGCGTACCGACGATCGAATCTCGGGCAAGTACCGTACCGATAGACAAAGGGAATAACATACGGGATTGAGTGAATCCTTGACTCAGTGGTTCATTCGATGAGATCATCGAGGAACACGTGGGAACCAACATGGGTATCCAGATCCCGCTGTTGGTTATTGACCGAAGAGTCGTCTCGGTCATGTCTGCGTGTCTCCCGAACCCGTAGGGTCTACACACTTAAGGTTCGGTGACGCTAGAGTTGTAGAGATATATGCACACGGAAACCCGAATGTTGTTCGGAGTCTCGGATGAGATCCCGGATGTCACGAGGAGTTCTGGAATGGTCCGGAGGTGAAGAATGATATATAGGAAGTCCAGTTTCGGCCATCGGGAGAGTTCCGGGGGTCACCGGGAGTGTCCCGGGACCACCGAAAGGGTCCCGGGGGTCCACTGGGTGGGGCCACCCATCCCGGAGGGCCTCGTGGGCCGAAGGGGGAAGGGGGCCAGCCCCTAGTGGGCTAGCGCACCCACATAGCCCCCCTACCATGCGCCTAGGGTTGAAACCCTAGGGGTGGGGCGCCTCCCTATGCCTTGGGGGGCAAGACACCCCCCCTGGCCGCCGCCCCCTAGGAGATTGGATCTCCAAGGGCCGGCGCCCCCCTGGCCCCCTATATATAGTGGGAGGGGGGAGAGGGCAGCCGCACCCCAAGCCTCTGGCGCCTCCCCCCCGTCACACCTCCAACTCCTCCCGCAGGGCATCGGCGAAGCCCTGCAGCTTTTCCCATTGCATCCACCACCACGCCGTCGTGCTGCTGGATCTCCGTCAACCTCTCCTCCCCCCTTGCTGGATCAAGAAGGAGGAGACGTCGTTGTACCGTACGTGTGTTGAACGCGGAGGTGCCGTCCGTTCGGCGCTGGGATCATCGATGACGAGGAACACGACGAGTACGACTCCATCATCCACGTTCCTTCGAACGCTTCCGCACGCGATCTACAAAGGGTATGTAGATGCACTCCTTTATGCTCATTGCTAGATGACTCCTTAGATTGATCTTGGTGAAGCGTAGGAATTTTTTTGAATTCTGCTACGTTCCCCAACAGTTAGATGGTATAAGTGCTTCAAGACGAGTATTGGTCATGGGCCCAAGTATAGTTCTTTGCGGTGCCATACCAAATAACTCAAACATAGGTGGCTTCGGCCACCGACCACCTCCTTGGAGAAGTGTCTTGTGTGCTGTTTTTTTGGTGTGTGTTGTCTCTCTTCCCGTTTGCCTTGTGTGTGCGTTTTTTTCTTTGCTAAAAGCCTCTTGTCGAAACTTGCAAATTCTTGGAGGGACGATACTACCGTAAGTAGTCACGGTACTACTGCAACCAGCACGGCAGTAATTTTTTACTGCCGCTGGTCAAGCGGTACTACCACTCCGTGTGCGGTACTTCCGCCCGGGCGGTACTACCGCGATGACCGCGGTACTACCGCACTTATCCAAACGGCTGGGGGTTATAAGCGGGCAGGGGGAGTTCTAACTCCCCCCATACCCATTCATCTCATATCCCCATGTCGTCTCTCTCTCCCTCTCAAGAACGCCGCCGGAGGACCTCGCCGGATCTCCTCCCCCGGCCACTCTCCTCGCATTCCGACCGGTGGGATCGTTTCCCACCTCAACCTCTTGCCATGGATGAAGGTTTCTCCCCGAATCCCCCCTTCTTTTTGCCCGGTTGTTGTTTTTAGGTTTTGGGGAGATGCATGTTGTTCTAGTCTTCTTCTTGTTCTTATCCATGGAAGATTAGGATGTAGGAGAGTGGTTTTGCAATAGAAATGCTAGTAAGTATGCTGCTACTAAGTTACTATGATCAGCCGTAGTACCATTCATCGTTCTACGCGTTCAGTCTAGATCCGTTCTTTTCAGATCTGACCCGAGCGGTACTACCACTGGCTAACCGCGGTACTACTGCTCTGTCGCGTAACTGTACTACCGCTTTGCTGAGCGGTACTACCGTAACTACGCGGAAGTAAATTTTTACTACCGCATTCTGCGCGGTACTACCGCAACTTCCTAGCGGTACTACCGCTCCCTAAGCGGTACTAAATTTTTACTTCCGTGTTCGTCATGCAGTACTACCGCTTGGTTCATAATTTCTTCGTAGCACATGCATATTATCCTTTCTACTTGTTTCGTATGCCTTCTTGTGGCTTTTGCATTGATTCTCTTTGTGTTTTCGTCGTGTTCTTGTGTTTGTGTCTTAGGTGGTGGCTCCGGTTCTAATGTTCGTCGCACCAATCCCACCCGTGACACCGGATCCAAGCGTCTGCGCAACCCCAGTGATGAGCCAGAGGGCTCCAATCCTCAACGCAAGTTCAAGACCACCGCCAACAAGCACAAGGAATCATATATGACCATGGAGGAAATGCCAGCTAATGAGTTCATGGCAAGGAGGAAGATCAATCCTTATGGAGAACCCCGGGCACAATTTCATGGAGATGAACTATTCTGGACCAAGCAGCAGTATCGCATCTACACAGAGGTACTCAAGAGCAAGCACAACCTGTATGTGGATGCTCATTGGGTTGACATGGTCCACATGCGGAGGGATGATAACCTGGCCTACTTTGCCCGAGGCTCTGGATCTGGTAGAGCAGTTTGGGATTGAGCACATCATGTCTTTTCAGAATGATTTTGACCCAGAAATCGTGGCTCAGTTCTATGCTTCGGTGCACTTCCATACCAAGGAAGACCGCACCATGACTTGGATGACCAATGGTCACAAGATGACTGCTACTTGGAAGGACTTCATGGATCTGATTCAGGTTGCTGACGAGGGACTCCACAACCCAATTGGAGCTCGGCCTCATGCCAACCCAGAAGCTGCCAACAAAGACCGTCTGTTACCGTTTTATGTGGAGAAGACACTTGCGAGTGGCAAGAAGACATGGGTGTTGAACCCCTTTCTGGACATCATGCATAGGATCTTCCGCAATACCTTGTTTCCTCGAGTTGGGGACAAGGACAAGATACATGCATACCTCGTTGACATGCTGCTGATGTGTGAGGAGGCTCGCACTGCTCACACGCCACCACTTGACATCTCCCATATCATGTGGTGTGAGCTTCGCTTTGCGATCTATACTCGCAAGGTGCCCATCTACGGTCCGTTCCTGTTTCTGCTCATCTCCAAGACTTGGGAGCACCTTTACCCTGATGAGGAGTTCGAGGCCCCGCAGTGTATTCGTCGTGACCCCATCCGTCTTCGCATCAAGACTCGTTGGGCCAACACTGCTACTCGTGCACAAGCTGCTGCTGCACATATGGGTACTGACGAGGAGCCTGCAGAGGAGGAGCCAGCTGAGGACAGTTCTGGAGGATATGCTCCTCCCTCGTCTGAGCCATCTTGGGCTAAGAAGCTGAAGCGGAAGATGAAGGCCCTTTTCTGTATGCAAGCTCAGGGACAGTACAAGGCACATGTGACTCACAAGCAATCTCGCCAGCGTGACAAGAAGATCATGAGGATCTTTGTTGAGCATGTGTCCAGTGGGTCAGAGGAGATCATCACTCCAGAGGCAGAGTGGGTTGCCCAACAGGGCTACAAGTGGTCTGAGTCTGAGGAGGAGGAGCATGAATCTGATGGAGAGCATGACGACTGAGATCTTCTGCCAAAGCTACCACCTATCTTAGGTCCTCTTTCCCTTTGTGGTGTCTCGTTGCCAAAGAGGGAGAGAGCGTTAGGATTTGCGTCTTGTGCCGTCTATTTGCTTTTTGTCGAACTTTGTTTGCTTGCTTGTGTTTGTGTCGTGGGCGTGAGACTTTCATATGGTGTAAGACATATGCTCCTCTATCGTTGAACTCGTTATTATGTCTTTGCTATATTAGGTTGTGAGCAGTTAATTAACTTTCCCTTTATATGTGCTCAACTTATCCTCCTTACTATGTGCATAGTTTCTTACTACTCTGTATGCAAGGAGTATATTGTTTGTAAAAAATAGGGGGAGCATTGATCCTAGTATGTGTGTTGTCCAGTCCAAAGCACTATCCCTTGTATGCACACATCTAGGGGGAGCTTACCTATTTTCTATTGTTTATTAGGTTTGCCTACTTTCTTATATATCCTCGTGCAAATTCCGTATTGTCATCAATCCACCAAAAAGGGGGAGATTGTAAGGGCATATTTCTCCCTAAGTAGTTTTGGTGATTGATGACAATGCATTTGCGGACTAATCGTGTGCTCTAAGCTCTTTCAGATATATCTCACCTAGGCACAAGACGATTATGTGCCCCTCGGAACCTATGGAAGACGGTGTTTCCTTTTGCTCTCTTTTTCGGTGGATTTGAGTAATAGGAAAGCCGTACTATTAAGAGGGGGTCCGCTTCGGAAAGGTTTGGGTGGAATCAACACGTACACGTCTACACTTGCGCACCACCTTTCCTTCGCTTCTCTGGAGCTCCGGCTATTCTCCTCGTAAGTACAAAACCATGGCTTCCTACTAATACAACTGCCTGGCAGGCGGTAGTACCGCTCATTGTAAGTGGTAGTACCGCACAGCCACACGGTAGTACCGCCTTAGGGCACGGTAGTACCGCACCAAGCGGTAGTACCGCATCATGAGCACGGTAGTACCGCCTTAGGGCACGGTAGTACCGCACCAAGCGGTAGTACCGCATCATGAGCACGGTAGTACCGTGTAGCTGGCCCGTCGTAGTAACTAGTATGGAGTAGGTGCGGAAGTAATTTTTTACTTCCGCATCCTACGCGGTAGTACCGCTTGGGTCAAGAGGTAGTACCATGTCGTGTTTTTGCTACTACCGTATTTCTGCGGATGTAGCTACAGATGTATTTTATTTCATCCGTGCTTGTCCTCAGCCTGCTTATCTCTGCCTTGCGATAGTACCGCATGGACGAGCGGTAGTACCGCTCAAGCAGTACTACCGCCCGTGTGTCAACGCAACAGAGTTAAGTCTAGGCTAGTACTGCACCAGCGGTAGTACCACACTCAGAGCGGTAGTACCGCTGGCCAAGCGGTAGCACCGTAACTTACGTGCGGTAGTACCGCGCTCTGCGGGCAGAAATGTGGGATAATGGTTGGATTTGTTCTCCCACTATATATAGGGAGTCTTCTTCTCCAAGAAGACTCACCTCTTCCTCCCCAAAGCTCCATTGTTGCTCAAAGCTCCATTTCCGCCCGATCTCTCTCCCTAGCCAATCAAACTTGTTGATTTCCTCGGGATTGCTTGAGAAGGCATCGATCTACACTTCCACCAAGAGATATTTGATTCCCCCCCCACTAATCCTCGCGGATCTTGTTACTCTTGGGTGTTTGAGCACCCTAGACGGTTGAGGTCACCTCGGAGCCATATTCCATTGTGGTGAAGCTTCGTGGTGTCATTGGGAGCCTCCAATTCGGTTGTGGAGAGAGCCCCAACCTTGTTTGTAAAGGTTCGGTTGCCGCCTTCAAGGGCACCACTAGTGGAATCACGACACCTTGCATTGTGTGAGGGCGTGAGGAGAATACAGTGGCCCTAGTGGCTTCTTGGGGAGCATTGTGCCTCCACACCGCTCCAACGGAGACGTACTTCCCCTCAAAGGGAAGGAACTTCGGTAACACATCCTCGTCTTCACCGGTTCCACTTGTGGTTATTTCTTCCCTTTACTTGTGCAAGCTTTACTTGTTTATCTTACATAGCTTGCTTGTGAGGTTGTTATCTTTGCTTCCTATAAGTTGTCATCATAGTAGCATATCTAGACAACTTACTTTGTTGCTTAATTTAAATTGGTTAAGAAAAGCTAAAAATTGTTAGTTGCCTATTCACACCCCCCCTCTAGTCAACCATATCGATCCTTTCACCTTTGGCCTGTGGTACAGCATGGCGGCGCGTGCGGGCTACATATAATGTGTAGACCAAATGGCGGCACGTGCGGGCTACATATAATGTGTAGACCAATATTGTGGGAATGAATCAATCAACAAGTTGAGCAAGATGAAGTAAAATTTATCATCTCCTCCATACCCCGCGTGCAATGATCACCTTGTCTCGAGCTGACTAACCAAGTTGCAGAACTTGATGACGCTGGCCTGGATAGCGTGTCAGCAATACGACAACGACCTATATTGAGTGGTCGCATGATGTACGTGTCGTAGGGTGCAATGTGCTTTCCTGCGTGAAACTTGTCATGCACTTGCTCCTAGAAGTGTGGCCCTCTGGTCCTGCCTCTGAAATATGCGAATACGGCTAGCCACACATCGCACAAACTCATCGTCCATGGTCAAGTAGCTCACCATGCTTCGTACTCTAAAAATGACATATCATTTGAAAATAAGCTTAATGACATTTAACCATACACCTGTCGGGCGTGGTGTCCGCCATGGAGGTTGTCGACAGGGGGTGGAGTGTAGCTGGGTACAAACGGCACCAGGGCTGAAAACTCCGTCGAAACGGCGAGCGGGCGCGTCGGTGCTGGTTGCGAACGTCCGACAATGCCTCTGTCGCGGCCGGAGACGAACAACAGTGACGGCGGAGGTGGATGGTGCGGATGCAAAGTAAGTGAGAGAAGGGGCGGAGTGGAAGGAATGAGACTGGGAGAGAGGATTGGTGGGTCCGGAGAGTCGGATTCCTACGTTTCGGGTCTCCGGACTCCCGCAAACCTCCCACACTTTTGTCTGCAATTTGCGGGAAAAATCGCGTTCTGACCGTTCTGCAAACCAATACAGATAGACGTTGGATGGCTTCCGTGTTCCGTACGATTGCGGGAGGTTTAAAGGTCCGCCTTAGAGATACCCTAAGGAGGAGTGGGCGCGCCGGGGGCTCTAGCCCATGTCCAACCCAAATGTGCGCAATGAAACCGTGCCCTAAAACAATATTTTGAACTGGCGAATCACGAATGTTATGTCGCGCTTAGGGGTTGTTTTGATAGGTGGAATATATAGAACCCATTGTCTATAAACTAGGAAAACGGTTTAACTTAATAAAATCCTGATTGGCTACCGTAACAAATTCATGGATATAGGAAACTTGTTTCCCGTAAGGAAAACGTTTCCCATCGGCACGCTGGCCGAAGCGTTCCGCCGGCTGCACGCGCGTCGTTCATTAAAGCCAGATCATAGGTCCCTCGATTCAGTCATGACCCAACCAACTTTATTCATCACGTGGCCCACTTTCCACCGCACACAAATTCATCCTTATCTCTTCACAAGGAGGGGAACCGGGATCTTTCTTCCTCCTCTGTCTCCTTGCTGCTTCAGTCTTTTCATCTTGGCCATGAAAAAGCTCACGCGCATGCTGAATCCTTGGCACCGTCAAGCCGTCCACCACCACCACCCACAACCTTCTTCAATCCTCACCGCCATGAGCTTCGATCCCCCGCACTGATGGGGGTTGCACACTGCTGCGCGAGAATGGAGCTGCCACGGTGGGGTGCGAGGAGATGTCGGGGGTCATGGTCTGGAACCATTGAATGGCGATGTTACATACACGCCGCTTTTTTGCTGGAACCAGCTACGCAGAGAGCTACAACCAGCACCGCCGAGGAGCTGGAACCAGACGTTCCAGAGCAGCGACGGCACATGCCGTTTGCTGGAACCGTCATTGCGGGGAGCTGCAACCAGCTTTGCGGAGAGCTGCAACCAGCAAGACGACGAGCACCGGTGTGGCCGCCATTTTTTGGGAGTGATTGTTTTTGCTACAACTAGTTCAAATGTTTGTTACCGCCGTCTTTGATTTATGCTACCACCGTCTTTAATTTTTGCTACCATCCTATTTTTTGGAATTTTTGCTGGATGTATCTGGAACCACTTCAATTTATTTTGTTACCACTGCATTTGATTTGTGCTACTACTGTCTTCGTTTTTGCTACCATCATATTTGATTTTTTGCTAGGTCCATCTTTTTTCCTAGAATCACTCCAAATGTGCTACCACCATCTTTTTGTTTTCCTACCACTGTATTTGATTTTTGCTACCATCCCCTTTTGATTTCTTTGGATGGAACCAACGAATTTATTTTGTTGTAACCAGCAATTTTTTGTTGCTACCACATCGTGTGCAAACGCTACAACGATTAATTTCAGCAAAAAAGCTACAAACCGGAGACCAATTTTTTACTGGAGCCGACACTACAAATTGCTGTGTGGGGGGTGGACCAGTGAGCACTGGTGCTACAACCGGCAAGTGGCTCCCCGTGCGCGCCGACGAGCAGCTCTGACGTGCGCGCCGACGAGTGGCTCCGGCGAGCACGCGGGACGAGCAACTCTGGCGAACTGCCAGCGAGGGCGGTCAAAGGTCATGGAGTTGTACATGAGCGCGGTTTTTTTCCTTTTTTGTTCTCTAGATCTGACGGTTACGTCTGGTTGTATCCAACGCTAGAGCGTTGACCGGCCGAAAATTTCGGCCGGCGCGCCGGTGCCTAGTAGTCGCCTTCCCGTAAACCCAGAATTTCGGGTTTGTGGAAAAACGACTACTACTGGTTTTTCTAAAAAACACGATCTGCATATTCTAAATACTCGTCGAGAGAGGAGCCATCGCGCCGCCATGGAGTTAATCCTCCATTATTCTAGTGGTGCGACGACCTCAGGGACCAGGAGGAGCTCCCGCCGACGGCCTTGCTCAGAGTTGTTCAAGCCAAAGGAGAGGCGAGAAGTAGCCCGAGGCAAAGTCTGTGAAGGGGCGACGACCTTCGTGACCAGGGGAAGCGACCGTCGGCGACCGCACGGAGTCATGAAGGCGAGCAGCAGCCCGAGGCAGAGTACGTGAGGTGGCGATGATCTCGACAACCGGAGGAAGCGCTTGTCGACGGGCCCTTGCAGAGTTGTGGAGGCCTGAAGCAAGGCGAGGAGCAGCATGGGGTAGAGTCTATTCGGGAAGGGTGACCTTGGCAACCAAGGGAAGAGCCCTGCCAGCGGCCACACGGGGAGTCGTGGTGGCCGGTGAGAAGGCGGGCAATAGCCAGCGCCGAGATAATGCTAGGGAGGATGACCTCGCGGCCACCAGGGAAAGCGCCCACCTGCAGCCGCACGCCGACTCATCGAGGCTCGAGGTCAGGTGAGATGCAATCCGACCACCATGGGAAGCGCTCGACGGGGCCGCCCGGAATCATGGTGGCCGGAGGGAAGGCGGGCAGAGGAGTCAGTCGGGCTTGGGAAGATGTCATGCGTGATATACGACAGGTTTCCAAACAAAGAACTGCAAAGGCCCAATTTATTACTTTCTCAACACAAACACGATTTTCCATAAATCTGTTATTCATAAAAACGGTATTAAAACAGGTTTTGCAAAAAATCTGCTAAAAACTAGTTTAGTATATTCCCATGGCTAACGCTCGGTATCCAAACAACCCCTTATAGCGGGACTAGCATCTGTCTCCCCAGAATCTTTCCTGCGCGTATGGTATGTCCCAATAGTGTTACTCGTTCGTTCGCACTGTTTGCTGGCGCGTTTGTTCCTTCTTTCATTTTCCTTTTTCTTTTCTTCCCTGTTCGATTTTCTTATTTATTCTCTGATTTTTTGTTTCTTTGTTTTGTTGTTATACTTTGTTTTTTTGTTTTATCTTTCATTATTCTTTGATTTCTCTTTGTTTCTTTCATGGTTTTCTTTGTTTTTTTCTTTTCCGTCTACTAATTTTCCTTTTTTTTCTTCATTCTTGATTTTAAACGGTTTTCTTTTGTTTCGTTATTGGTATTCACTGTTTTCCATTCCTTTGTGCTTGTTTATTTTCTTTAGTTTCCTTTTTTATCTTTTGGTTTTCATTTTTTTTCTTTGTTTCTTTTGGTTTACATTCTACTCTTTTTTTAGCCCAGAACATTTTTTAAATACCAATTTAACATTTTCTAAATACAGATTTAACATTTTCTTAATACACGGTCAACATTTTTCTATTCACATTTAAAAAATAATAAAATGTTTTATTAACATTTAAAAACAAAGGATAATATTTTCGGAATACATGGTCTACATTTTTATACATATTTAAATTTTTACCAATGGTACATTTACAAAATTGAATAAAATATTAACATTTTTTGATAAATGTTTCATATTTTTTCACACATATTTAAAATTTTCAAATGGATGAGCAATATTTTTCACATACACGATCAATTTTTTTAATGCACGGTCAACATTTTTTTCTATAAACATTTAACATTTTTCCAATGCATGATTAAAAAATTCAAATACTTGTTAAACAATTTATGGGAATGCTTGATTCACTTTACAAAAATACATGATCATATTTCTATACACACATGATAATATTTTCTCTATACATATTTAACTTATGTCAAATGCTTGTTTAATATATTTTTTAATGTAAGAGTTTTTTGTAAAAGATTTATTAATTATATTTGAAAAAAAGTTAAGCACAAAAGAAACACGTCAAAACAAAACAGAAAAAAAAAATGATGTTTATGGCCTCCAGTGACCTGGGCCAGCCCATCGGACACTCACCTTGACGTGAGGGGTCCCCACATCTCGCGATAAGCAAGACAGAGGGGCTGTTAACAAAGCTATCTATGAGGAACACGCTGCACAATCAAGGTTAGATTTCAGGGTTGCACAAGATCTCCACGGTCGCCCGACTACGCCAATTCTCGCTTCTTTGGCACCGTTTGCAGCACATCCAGCTTCAACTCGTTGTTCCAGACAATTTCACTGGGATTGTAACCCCACGTAGTCTTGGCCATGGGCAGCCTGGCCCTAAAAGCCTGACCGGCTCGACCTGACGATGCACCCGGGCCGGGCCTAGATTTTGAGCCTGAAGGCCCGGCAAGTTTTTACACGTGCGGGCCAGGCTTGTGACTGATTTTCTAGGCCAGACGCCCAGGCCTGGGCTTGGGTTTTCTGCGTCGGGCTTGGTTAGGCCTGGCCTGAAGCCCGGCCCGGCTCAAGGGATGGCCATGTATAACCCCACGGTGATATATAGAGCGTGTTCGGCCTACCGATGCCAATTCATGGGCTCCTTGTCCTTAATCAATTTTGCTAGACTTTGGAGGTGGAAGATCGAACGAAGTTGTCGGTTCTTCATGTAGCTTTAGCTAAGACTACCCACAATGAGAGTAACAAAGGTAGTAACGTAGATGCCACCTAAGCGAAAAATATGATGTGGCAGCTAATTAATGAGGAGAGAAATAAATCGAGTAATATATTTTTTGAGGGAAAATTGAGTAACATATTTAATTACTCATACTATGAGTAACATCACATTTACCAAGATAAGATGAGCATATAAGCTAATAAATAAAGTGTTGCATGACACACACAAATGTGCATGTTAGTAGTCTAAGTTATTCGTCACCGTGAGTAGTTTAAAGGGACGCATCCTCACTAACGACAATCTAGCAATCCGAGGACTGGACCATAACGATTACTGCAATCTGTGTGACCAATAGGATGGGACATACATATTACAGAGTTGTTTTCTCCTGGTGCGTCAAGCTCTAGCCCAAC
The DNA here is from genome assembly GCA_902687465.1 of Secale cereale. Classification (NCBI taxonomy): domain Eukaryota; kingdom Viridiplantae; phylum Streptophyta; class Magnoliopsida; order Poales; family Poaceae; genus Secale; species Secale cereale. The sequence goes on along the minus strand of LR738714.1, from coordinate 606,435,514 downwards.
AGGGGATCGAGCGATTTGGAACCTTGTCTGGAAATCTTCCGTTTCACCTAAGATGAGAATGTTTGCATGGCAGGTAGCTTCCGGGTCCCTAACCAACTTAAAGAAGCACCGACGCCACCTGGGTACTCATGGCAATTTGAAGGAAATGTACCCTAGAGGCAATAATAAAGATGTTATTTGTATTTCCTTATATCATGATAAATGTCTTTTATTCATGCTAGAATTGTATTAACCGAAAACTTAGTACATGTGTGAATACATAGACAAAACAGTATATCCCTAGTATGCCTCTACTAGACTAGCTCATTGATCAAAGATGGTTATGTTTCCTAGCCATAGTCATGAGTTGTCATTTGATCAACGAGATCACATCATTAGAAGGATGATGTGATGGACAAGACCCATCCGTTAGCTTAGCACTATGATCGTCTAGTTTTATTGTTATTGCTTTCTTCATGACTTATACATGTTCCTATGACTATGAGATTATGGAACTCCCGAATACCGGAGGAACACCTTGTGTGCTATCTGAAGGAAATATGCCCTAGAGGCAATAATAAAGATGTTATTTGTATTTCCTTATATCATGATAAATGTCTTTTATTCATGCTAGAATTGTATTAACCGGAAACTTAGTACATGTGTGAATACATAGACAAAACAGTATGTCCCTAGTATGCCTCTACTAGACTAGCTCATTGATCAAAGATGGTTATGTTTCCTAGCCATAGACATGAGTTGTCATTTGATCAACGGGATCACATCATTAGGAGAATGATGTGATGGACAAGACCCATCCGTTAGCATAGCACTATGATCGTTTAGTTTAACTGCTATTGCTTTCTTCATGACTTATACATGTTCCTATGACTATGAGATTATGCAACTCCCGAATACCGTAGAAACACCTTGTGTGCTATCAAACGTCACAACGTAACTGGGTGATCATAAAGATGCTCTACAGGTGTCTCCGAAAGTATTCGTGGTGTTGGCATATATCAAGATTAGGATTTGTCACTCCGAGTGTCGGAGAGGTATCTCTGGGCCCTCTCGGTAACACACATCACAATAAGCCTTGCAAGCAAAAGACTAATGAGTTAGTCACGAGATGATGTGTTACGGAACGAGTAAAGAGACTTGCCGGTAACGAGATTGAACTAGGTATAGAGATACCGACGATCGAATCTCGGGCAAGTAACATACCGTTTGACAAAAGGAACAACGTATGTAGTTATGCGGTTCTGACCGATAAAAGATCTTCGTAGAATATGTAGGAGCCAATATGAACATCCAGGTTCCGCTATTGGTTATTGACCGGAGATGAGTCTCGGTCATGTCTACATAGTTCTCGAACCCGTAGGGTCCGCACGCTTAACGTTTGATGACGATCTGTATTATGAGTTTATGAGTATTGATGTACCGAAGGTAGTTCGGAGTCCCGAATGAGATCACGGACATGACAAGGAGTCTCGGAATGTCCGAGACATAAAGATTGATATATTGGACGGCTATATTCGGACACCGGAAGTATACCGGAAAAGTTTCGGATTTATCGGGATTGCCGAAGGGGGTTACCGGAACCTCCTACGAAGGGGGATGGTCCATAGTGGGCCTTGTGGAAAGGAGAGAGGCAGCCCATAGGGCTGGCCGGCGCCCCACCTAGTTCCTAGTTGGACTAGGATTGGTGGGAGGCGCCACCTCTTCCTTTTCCTACTCCATCTCTTCCTTCTTTGGTGATTCCTACTAGGAATAGGATTGCAATCCTATTCCTAGTAGGATTCCTTCCCTAGCCGCACCATAGGAGGTTGGCCGACCCTCCTCCCTTGCTCCTTTATATACGGGGGCAGGGGGGCACCCAAAGACACACAAGTTGAATTGTTTTAGCCGTGTGCGGTGCCCCCTCCACAGAATCACACCTCGGTCATACCGTCGCGGAGCTTAGGCGAAGCCCTGCGCCGGTGAACACATCATATCCGTCACCACGCCGTCGTGCTGACGAAACTCTCCCGTGAAGCTCAACTGGATCAAGAGCTCGTGGGACGTCATCAAGCTGAACGTGTGCTGAACGCGGAGGTGCCGTACGTTCGGTGCTTGATCGGTTGGATCGCGAAGAAGTTCGACAACATCAACCGCGTCACTTGACGCTTCCGCTCCCGGTCTACGAGGGTACGTAGACACACTCTTCCCTCTCGTTGCTATGCATCTGGTAGATAGATCTTGCGTGATCGTAGGAAAATTTTAAAATACTACGTTCCCCAACAGTGGCATCAGAGCCAGGTTTATGCGTAGATGATATGCACGAGTAGAACACAATGAGATTGTGGACGATACTAGTCATACTGCTTACCAGCATGTCATACTTTGCTTCGGCGGTATTGTGAGATGAAGCGGCCCGGACCGACATTACGCGTACGCTTACGCGAGACTGGTTTCACCGTTACGAGCACTCGTTGCTTAAAGGTGACTGGCGGGTGTCTGTCTCTCTCACTTTAGCTGAATCAAGTGTGGCTACGCCCGGTCCTTGTGAAGGTTAAAACAGCACATACTTGACGAAACATCGTTGTGGTTTTGTATGCGTAGGTAAGAACGGTTCTTGCTAAAGCCCGTAGCAGCCACGTAAAACTTGCAACAAACAAAGTAGAGGACGTCTAACTTGTTTTTGCAGGGCATGTTGTGATGTGATATGGTCAAGACATGATGAGTTATACGGTTTTGTCTGAGATGATCATGTTTTGTAATGTTATCGGCAACTGGCAGGAGCCATATGGTTGTCGCTTTATTGTATGAAATGCAATCGCCATGTAATTGCTTTACTTTATCACTAAACGGTAGCGATAGTCGTAGAAGCAATAGTTGGCGAGACGACAACGATGCTAAGATGAAGATCAAGGTGTTGTGCCGGTGACGAAGGTGATCATGACGGTGCTTTGGAGATGGAGATCAAAAGCACAAGATGATGATGGCCATATCATGTCACATATTTTGATTGCATGTGATGTTTATCTTATTATGCTTCTTATTTTGCTTAGATCGACGGTAGCATTATAAGATGATCCCTTACTAAATTTCAAGGTATAAGTGTTCTCCCTGAGTATGCACCGTTGCGAAAGTTCGTCGTGCCGAGACACCACGTGATGATCGGGTGTGATAAGCTCTACGTTCAAATACAACGGGTGTAAGCCAGTTTTGCACACGCAGAATACTCGGGTTAAACTTGACGAGCCTAGCATATACAGATATGGCCTCGGAACACTGGAGACCGAAAGGTCGAGCGTGAATCATATAGTAGATATGATCAACATAAGATGTTCACCATTGAAACTACTCCATCTCACGTGATGATCGGACATGGTTTAGTTGATTTGGATCACGTGATCATTTAGATGACCAGAGGGATGTCTATCTAAGTGGGAGTTCTTAAGTAATATGATTAATTGAACTTTAATTTATCATGAACTTAGTCCTGGTAGTATTAGCATATCTATGTTATAGATCAATAGCTCGCGATGTTGCTCCCCGTTTTTTTATATGCTCCTAGAGAAAACTAAGATTGAAAGATGTTAGTAGCAATGATGCGGAATTGTTCCGTAATCTGAGGATTATCCTCATTGCTACACAGAAGAATTATGTCCTTGAAGCACCGCCAGGTGACAGACCTATTGCAGGAGCAGATGTAGACGTTATGAACGTTTTGACAAAAGCTCGATATGATGACTACTTGATAGTTTAAGTGCACCATGCTTTACGGCTTAGAACCGGGACTTCAAAAACGTTTTGAACGCCATGGAGCATATAAGATGTTCCAAGAGTTGAAATTAGTATTTCATACTCATGCCCGTGTCGAGAGGTATAAGACCTCTGACAGTACTTTGCCTACAAGATGGAGGAGAATAGCTCAACTAGTGAGCATGTGCTCAGATTGTCTGGGTACTACAATTACTTTAATCAAGTAGGAGTTAATGTTCCAGATAAGACAGTAATTGACAAAGTTCTCTAGTCACTATCACCAAGTTAGTAGAACTTCATGATGAACTATAATATGCAAGGGATGACGAAAGGAATTCCCAGCTCTTCACGATACTGAAGTAGGCGAAGGTAGAAATCATGAAAAAGCATCAAGTGTTGATGGTTAACAAGACCACTTGTTTCAAGTAAAGGGCAAAGGGATAGAAGGGGAACTTCAAGAAGAATGACAAGCAAGTTGTCACTCCCGTGAAGAAACCCAAAGCTAAACTCAAGCCTGAAACAAGTGCTTATACTGCAAAGGAAATGGTCACTAAAAGTGGAACTGCCCTAGATACTTGGCGGATAAGGAGGATGGCAAAGTGAACAAAGGTATATTTGATATACAGATTATTAATGTGTATTTTACTAGTGTTCATAGCAACCCCTCGGTATTTGATATTGGTTCAGTTGCTAAAGAGTAGTAACTCGAAGTGGGAGTTGCATAATGAACATAAACTAGTTAAAGGATGAAGTGACGATGTGTATTGGAAGCAGTTCCAAGATTGATATGATCATCATCGCACACTCCCTATACTTTCGGGATTAGTGTTGAACCTAAATAACTGCTATTTGGTGTTTGTGTTGAGCATGAATGTGATTTGATCATGTTTATTGCAATACGGTTATTCATGTAAGTTAGAGAATAATTGTTGTTCTGTTTACATGAATAAAACCTTCTATGGTCATACACCCAATGAAAATAGTTTGTTGGATCTCGATCGTGTGATACACATATTCATAATATTGAAGCCAAAAGATGCAAGGTTAATAATGATAGTGCAACTTATTTGTGGCACTGTCGTTTAAGTCATATTGGTGTAAAACGCATGAAGAAACTCCATAATGATGGAATTTTGGAATCACTTGATTATGAATCACTTGGTGCTTGCGAACCATGCCTCATGGGCAAGATGACTAAAAACTCCGTTCTCCGGAACTATGGAGCGAGCAACATATTTGTTGGAAATCATACATACTGATGTATGCGGACCAATGAGTGTTGAAGCTCGCGGCGGGTATCGTTATTTTCTAACCTTCACTGATGATTTGAGCAGATATGGGTATATCTACTTAATAAAGCACAAGTCTGAAACATTTGAAAAGTTCAAAGAATTTCAGAGTGAAGTAGAGAATCATCGTAACAAGAAAATAAAGTTTCTACGATCTGATCGTGGAGGAGAATATTTGAGTTACGAGTTTGGTCTTCATTTGAAACAATATGGAATAGTTTCACAGCTCACGCCACCCGGAACACCACAGCATAATGGTGTGTCCGAACGTCGTAACCGTACTTTATTGGATATGGTGCGATCTATGATGTCTCTTACCGATTTACCACTATCGTTTTGGGTCATGCATTAGAGACAGCTGCATTCACGTTAAATAAGGGCCTCATCTGAATCCGTTGAGACAACGCCTTAAGAACTGTGGTTTGGCAAGAAACCAAAGTTGTTGTTTCTTAAAGTTTGGGACTGCGATGCTTATGTGAAAAAGTTTCAACATGATAAGCTCGAACCCAAACCGGAGAAGTAAATCTTCATAGGATACCCAAAAGAGACTGTTGGGTACACCTTCTATCACAGATCCGAAGGCAAAATATTCGTTGCTAAGAACGGATCCTTTCTAGAAAAAGAGTTTCTCTCGAAAGAAGTGAGTGGGAGGAAAGTAGAACTTGATAAGGTAATTGTACCTTCTCCTGGATTGGAAAGTAGTACATCACAGGAAATTGTTCCAGTGATTCCTACACCAATTAGTGAGGAAGTTAATGATAATGATCATGAAACTTCGGATCAAGTTTCTACTGAACGTCGTAGATCAACCAGAGTACGTTCCGCGCCAGAGTGGTACGGCAACCCAGTTCTGGAAATCATGTTACTAGACCATGATGAACCTACGAACTATGAGGAAGCGATGATGAGCCCAGATTCCACAAAATGGCTTGAAGCCATGAAATCTGAGATGGGATCCATGTATGAGAACAAAGTATGGACTTTGGTTGACTTGCCCGATGATCGGCAAGCCATCGAAAATAAATGGATCTTCAAGAGGAAGACCGACGCAGACGGTAATATTACTGTTTACAAAGCTCGACTTGTTGCGAAAGGTTTTCGACAAGTTCAAGGAGTTGACTACGATGAGACTTTCTCACCTGTAGCGATGCTTAAGTCTGTCCGAATCATGTTAGCAATTGCCGCATTTTATGATTATGAAATCTGGCAAATGGATGTCAAAACTGCATTCCTAAATGGATATCTCAAAGAAGAGTGGTATATGATGCAACCAGAAGGTTTTGTCGATCCAAAAGGTGCTAACAAAGTATGCAAGCTCCAGCGATCCATCTATGGACTGGTGCAAGCATCTCGGAGTTGGAATATACGCTTTGATGAGGTGATCAAAGCATATGGTTTTATACAGACTTTTGGAGAAGCCTGTATTTACAAAAGTGAGTGGGAGCACTACAACCTTTCTGATAAGTATATGTGAATGACATATTGTCGATCGGAAATGATGTAGAATTTTCTGGAAAGCATAAAGGAGTGTTTGAAAGGAGTTTTTCAAAGAAAGACCTCGGTGAAGCTGCTTACATATTGAGCATCAAGAATCTATATAGATAGATCAAGACGCTTGATAAGACTTTCGATGAGTACATACCTTGATAAGATTTTGAAGTAGTTCAAAATGGATCAGTCAAAGAAGAAGTTCTTGCCTGATTTGTAAGGTGTGAAGTTGAGTAAGACTCAAAGCCAGATCACGGCAGAAAAATATAGAGAGAATGAAAGTCATTACCTATGCCTCAGCCATAGGTTCTGTAAAGTATGCCATGCTGTGTACAAAACACGTTGTGTACCTTGCCAAGAGTTTGATAGGGAGGTACAATAGTGATCCAGGAGTAGATCACTGTACAGCGGTCAAAATTATCCTTAGTAATTGGATGACTAAGGAAATATTTCTCGATTATGGAGGTGATAAAGAGTTCGTCGTAAAGGGTTACGCCGATGCAAGCTTTGACACTAAATCCAGATGAATCTAAGTATCAATCTGGATGCATATTAAAAGTAGGAGCAATTAGCTAGAGTAGCTCCATGCAGAGCATTGTAGACATAGAAATTTGCGAAATACATAGGGATCTGTATATGACAGACCCGTTGACTAAACTTCTCTCACAAGCAAAACATGATCACACCTCATTACTCTTGGGTATTAATCACATAGCGATGTGAACTAGATTATTGACTCTAGTAAACCCTTTGGGTGTTGGTCACATGGTGATGTGAACTATGGGTGTTATTCACATAACGATGTGAACCATCGGTATTAAATCACATGGCGATGTGAGCTAGATTATTGACTCTAGTTCAAGTGGGAGACTGAAGGAAATATGCCCTAGAGGCAATAATAAAGATGTTATTTGTATTTCCTTATATCATGATAAATGTCTTTTATTCATGCTAGAATTGTATTAACCGGAAACTTAGTACATGTGTGAATACATAGAAAAAACAGTATGTCCCTAGTATGCCTCTACTAGACTAGCTCATTGATCAAAGATGGTTATGTTTCCTAGCCATAGACATGAGTTGTCATTTGATCAATGGGATCACATCATTAGGAGAATGATGTGATGGACAAGACCCATCCGTTAGCATAGCACTATGATCGTTTAGTTTAACTGCTATTGCTTTCTTCATGACTTATACATGTTCCTATGACTATGAGATTATGCAACTCCCGAATACCGTAGGAACGCCTTGTGTGCTATCAAACGTCACAACGTAACTGGGTGATCATAAAGATGCTCTACAGGTGTCTCCGAAAGTATTCGTGGTGTTGGCATAGATCAAGATTAGGATTTGTCACTCCGAGTGTCGGAGAGGTATCTCTGGGCCCTCTCGGTAACACACATCACAATAAGCCTTGCAAGCAAAAGACTAATGAGTTAGTCACGAGATGATGTGTTACGGAACGAGTAAAGAGACTTGCGGGTAACGAGATTGAACTAGGTATAGAGATACCGACGATCGAATCTCGGGCAAGTAACATACCGTTTGACAAAAGGAACAACGTATGTAGTTATGCGGTTCTGACCGATAAAAGATCTTCGTAGAATATGTAGGAGCCAATATGAACATCCAGGTTCCGCTATTGGTTATTGATCGGAGATGAGTCTCGGTCATGTCTACATAGTTCTCGAACCCGTAGGGTCCGCACGCTTAACGTTTGATGACGATCGGTATTATGAGTTTATGAGTATTGATGTACCGAAGGTAGTTCGGAGTCCCGGATGAGATCACGGACATGAAGAGGAGTCTCGGAATGTCCAAGACATAAATATTGATATATTGGACGGCTATATTCGGACACCGGAAGTATACCGGAAAAGTTTCGGATTTATCGGGATTGCCGAAGGGGGTTACCGGAACCTCCTACGAAGGGGGATGGTCCATAGTGGGCCTTGTGGAAAGGAGAGAGGCAGCCCATAGGGCTGGCCGGCGCCCCACCTAGTTCCTAGTTGGACTAGGATTGGTGGGAGGCGCCACCTCTTCCTTTTCCTACTCCATCTCTTCCTTCTTTGGTGATTCCTACTAGGAATAGGATTGCAATCCTATTCCTAGTAGGATTCCTTCCCTAGCCGCACCATAGGAGGTTGGCCGGCCCTCCTCCCTTGCTCCTTTATATACGGGGGCAGGGGGGCACCCAAAGACACACAAGTTGAATTGTTTTAGCCGTGTGCGGTGCCCCCCTCCACAGAATCACACCTCGGTCATACCATCGCGGAGCTTAGGCGAAGCCCTGCGCCGGTGAACACATCATATCCGTCACCACGCCGTCGTGCTGACGAAACTCTCCCGTGAAGCTCAACTGGATCAAGAGCTCGTGGGACGTCATCAAGCTGAACGTGTGCTGAACGCGGAGGTGCCGTACGTTCAGTGTTTGATCGGTTGGATCGCGAAGAAGTTCGACAACATCAACCGTGTCACTTGACGCTTCCGCTCCCGGTCTACGAGGGTATGTAGACACACTCTTCCCTCTCGTTGCTATGCATCTGGTAGATAGATCTTGTGTGATCGTAGGAAAATTTTAAAATACTACGTTCCCCAACACTATCAAACGTCACAACGTAACTGAGTGATTATAAAGATGCTCTACAGGTGTCTCCGAAAGTGTTCGTGGTGTTGGCATAGATCAAGAATAGGATTTGTCACTCCGAGTGTCGGAGAGGTATCTCTGGGCCCTCTCGGTAATGCACATCATAATAAGCCTTGCAAGCAAATGACTAATGAGTTATTCACGAGATGATGCATTACAGAACGAGTAAAGAGACTTGCTGGTAACGAGATTGAACTAGGTATTGAGATACCGATGATCGAATCTCGGGCAAATAACATACCGATGACAAAGGGAACAACGTATGTTGTTATGCGGTTTGAGCGATAAAAGATCTTCGTAGAATATGTAGGAGCCAATATGAGCATCCACGTTCCGCTATTGGTTATTGACCGGAGATGAGTCTCGGTGTCGAAGATATTGACCACGGGTGTCCTCATCAACCACCCATGGTATTTCAAGACGATTGGGGGCCGCCTGTCACCCTCCGGCCGCCTGCTCATCGGGCCGCCTCCTCGGGCCGCAACGCCCAGGAGCCGGCTGCCTGCAGGCAGCAGCCTAATGACCAGCATCCAGAAGAAGGCCCCACGCCACCCCCTGGGGACGTGTGCTGGGGGACCACGAGAAAGCTAAGGCATGGCTACAGTTGAGCATGTCCTTAGAGAATCTATAAAGGTGTGGCTACAGTGAGGGCGTACCTTACGAACACTCCTTAAGCGGTGTATCACTGTAGCCATGTTGCCGATGACCTAGCTGTGACGCCTGAAGACCGACGTCCCAGAAGATTCCAGATGTTCCGGGTTCTCCCATGTGTTTCATTTGTGCTTGTGTTATTTATTTTGCATTGCATCATGCCATCATGCCATCATGAATTTAATCTTTTGCATCTCAACTTAAATAAATCGTGTGGATCTTCGATCCATTTAAATCGAGGGAAGGATGACTTCTCTTTATAACATATCCTCCTAATATTATTAGGGAGCTACATTAAATTATTCCATTTGTTGGAAGTAACCATAACACAATTGCATATGTTCCCCATGCCTTTTCTTTCTCAATCCCTTGCCTCAAACCTTGTTAACTTTTCCTTTCCCTTTTATCGAGGCTCTTCCTAGATTCCCAACATTTTTGAGACTCCTAAAGTCTAGACTCCTTTCAAACTCCTTTTAATGCAAGTTAAATAATTTTGGTATGAGCTTCCCCTATTTTGTTGGAACCATTTTTGTTGGGTTGGTAATATTCCATAAAGCCTTAAAAAAATGTTCCATCATTTTATTCTTGTTCATGGCCTCTTCTCTTAATAAATTTTGAACTCTCTCTATTTTTTTCTGCTAAAGAAAGAAATTAAGGGAGAGAGAGATAGGCCATCTGGGCCTCCCAGCCGCAGCCGGCACGACCCAGTGTTCCTTCCCCGCGGCCCAGCCCAGCTGGCCTTCTGGCCCAAGCTGCTTGGCCCAGCCGCGCCCCCCTTCTAACACTAAGGCCCGACCGAGCCATCCTACCCCGCTCCCTCTTCCCGTCGCTCGTCCTACCAGCGCCGCCACCCCATCGCTCGCCTCCATCCCTCTTCCCCGATCCCCATCGTCTCCACCACGCGCCCTCCTCTCGCTCACTGGACCTCGAGGCCGGCCAGCGCCGCATCTTCCCCCGCAGTGCCTCCGCGCCCGAACCCCTGCCGAGCGCCCGCCTCCCCGGCGCCGTCTCGACGCCGCATCCTCGCCGCGCCTCGCCATGGCGCCCCGCGGACCGGCCTTGCCGCATCCGTCACCGCGGCCCTGCAGAGCGTCATCCTCGACCTTCGCCTCCGCCCGGAGCCTCGTCGGCCTCCCCGTCCCCTGCTTCTCCTCACCATCGCCATCGCGCCCTTCTGCCCTGCCGACGCAACTCTACTCCGACCCTGACCGACCTGCCGCCTCTCCGGGCTGCACGTGCACCGCCCTCGCTGGCCTTCATCTCCGCCGCACCCTCCTGCAACTCCGGCGGCCCCGTCACCATCGCGTCCTCCTGCCATCGGGTCTCCCTGGCATCCCGTTCTGCCGCCGCCTTGCCGTGGCTCCGCGCCTGTGCCACCTCGCCGAACTCCACCACCGTTCGATCTCCACCTGCCATGGACGAGGATGTACCCTTGCTGGTTTGGGTTGCCACCCGATGCTGCCTTCGAGCGCCATGGTTCCATATCCAAGGCCATCTTCGATATTTTCACCAAGTACCAACCGTGGCGTGCCGTTTCACCTCTATCAAGGCCGAGAGGATGCCAAGATGCCAAGTACCTCGACGCTCGACGCTCGAACGACTACACAAGACGATTCGCCAAGTTCAACTATGCCCAATGACATGTACACCTTCGAACGAGAACGCCTACACGGCGACACGTCAAGTACCACTACCGTCGCCGAAGAACCGTAAACGAAAACGCCAACGTGTACGACTACCGTCGCCCCGGAAACGATGGATTCGTCAAGTGCCTTTCCGAAACGGAACGAGTACCTCTACGTCAACGACGACCCGTACGCCCCGTGTACTACTACGAACGGAACGACTACTTCCCTCTATGAACGTGTACCACGACCCGCGAGTACCACTACTTCCCTCGACGATCTCGATCCTCCCCAAAACGAACATTCCGAAGGTATAACCCCGAGACGATGCCCCGTGGACTGCTTGTGTTGTATGAGATGAATCGGATGTTTGCATCGTGTCCGTTGTGCCCTCGTTTGCTTTGGTGGCGACCCGTGGGAACCCGGTGATGGGATCACCCCACCTTTCATCTTGTTCGACTCGCTCACGCTACCTTGCTTTTGCACCGGCATCTCGACGAGTGTCGGATCATCGGAACGTTGTCGTGGCATCGTATCCGTTTTCGCCGCCACGACCCTCTTTCCTTTCCGTCGTGGCGACAAATACTCCTTATCATCTTCATGTCAACTTTTAATAAAATTTGCATAAAACTTGATCATGTCATCCGCATCATGTTAACAACTTTAAAATGTGTGAAAAGTTGTTTGCTTTAAAAATTGCTAAACATGCATATGGGGATTTTTCCGGAATTGTTGTTGTAGTTTCCGGCCTCATTTAAACATGTTGCTTGTGTTGTTTTTCTGTGCTTCCTACCTTGCCATGTATTGCTTCCTGTATAGACTTGTCATGCATCATACCTTACAATGTATTGCATCATATAGGCTTGTGTTGTTTTTCTGAGCATCCTACCTTGCCATGTTTTGCTTTCTGTAAAGACTTGTAGTGCATCCTATGTAGTCTTGTGTTGCATCATACTTGTTTGAGCATATTGTCATGTCTCGTGTTGTGTGTTTACCGTATTGCTTGCTTCTTCTCGTTAGTGCTTGTTCCGTTGCGATCGTGAGGATTCGTTCGACTTCTCGTGGTTCTTCTTCAAGGCTTCTCCTTCGTCCTACTTCATGGATCTGTTCTTCTTCCTTGTGGGATCTCAGGCAAGATGATCATACCCTTGGATACCTTTACCACCATTGCCATGCTTAGTTGTCTCGATGCTATCGTTACATGTCGCGCTACCCATCTTTTATGTCAGCCTTTCCTTGTTGCCATGAAACCTCTAACCTTTGAAACCTTCCTAGAAAAACCATTGTTTGGTTATGTTACCCGCTTGCTCAGCCCCTCTTATAGCGTTGTTAGTTGCAGGTGAAGATGAAGTTTGTTCCTTGTTGGAACTTGATGTTTTGGGAATATCACAATATCTATTATTATTATTAACACACCTATATACTGGGCATGGGTGGAAGGCTTGGCCTTTTTCTCGGTGTTTTGTTCCACTCATGCCACCTTAGGCGCCGATAAACCGGCATTATGTTCCTTGATTTTGCGTTCCTTACACGGTTGGGTATATGGGGACCCCTTGACACTTCGACTTTGAATAAAACTCCTCCAACAAGGCCCAACATTGGTTTTAATTTGCCTCATAATAACAACTTAATTAATTAATTAAAATTGCATAGGGGGTCGCACCCTCATGGATTCTTCTACATAGTAGGGGGGGCAGTGCTGATGGTGTTGGTCCCAAACTAGAGCCACTTGCGGTGCCACCCAGTTATCTGGGGTCTTCGGTTACTGTACGTATTGCTCATCTGGTCGTTGCCTGAGACGAGATACGTGCGGCTACTATCAGGTTGTCGGCACGCCGGGAGGTCTTGCTGGACTTGTTTTACCATTGTCGAAATGTCTTATGCACCGGGATGCCGAGCCTGATCGGATTTCCCTAAGATAAGGGGTGATGATATTATATTTATCACTTCAGCTGATCGTGAGAGCTTGTGATGGGCTAAGTTGGGACACCCCTGCAGGGTTATGAACTTTCGAAAGCCGTGCCCGCGGTTATGTGGCAGATTGGAATTTGTTAATGTCCGGTTGCAGAAAACTTGACAGAGGATCCGAGATAAAACACACAACTGTGTGAGTAACCGTGACTGTCTCTTTTCACTTTGAGAAGAGAACACGGTGGGGTTATGTTTGACTCGTAGGTAGTTCAGGATCTTTAGCGATCACTACTAGTTTGCGACCGTTTGCGTAGATGCTCATCTTATTCTTGTACTCGTAAGCTAGCCACCATATTATGCTTAGCCGCTGCTGCAACCTCACCACTTTACCTCTTCCTACCCATAAAGCTTTGCTAGTCTTGATACCCATGGTTATGGGATTGCTGAGTCCTCGTGGCTCACAGTTACTACAACACCAGATGCAGGTTCAACCGAGAAAGATGCAGGAGCTGGGTCAGAACTTCTGGGAGTTCGATGAAGAGCGTAGCCGTATGTTTGTGACGTTCTCGACGATCAGTAGTGGTTTCTACTAGGGGCGATTCAGACCTATGGCTTTATGTATTTGGTATCTTTCTTTTGGATTTTCGCCCGTAGTCGGGTTGTGATGTTTTGGATGATGATTTGCTTATGTAATATATTGTGTGACGTGGCGAGTGTAAGCCAACTATCCTTTTGCAATTTCATCCCTATTTTTACATGAGTCATGCAAAGATACCAAACTTGAGATCATTCTAGAATGGGCTTATACCTTTAAGTCGTGCCTCGACACGTAGTAGGTATAATCCCATCCTGGGCATTATAAGTTGGTATCAAAGCCTTCTCAATGCCCGACCTTAGTAGAAGATAGAGAAAAGATGAGTGTCATCCCCTATGCCTTGGCCATATGTTCTATTATGTATGCCATGCTGTGTACCAGACCTGATGTGAACCTTGCCATAAGTTTGGTAGGGAGGTACCAAAGTGATCACGGTATGGAACACTGGACAGCGGTCAAGAACATCCTGAAGTACCTGAAAAGGACTAATGATATGTTTCTCGTTTATGGAGGTGATGAAGAGCTCGTCGTAAATGGTTACGTCGATGGTAGCTTCGATACAAATCTGGATGACTCCAAGTCACAAACCGGATACGTGTATATTTTGAATGGTGGGGCAGTGATGTCTACACACGCTTCTACTCTTGTAGACTATGTTGGGCCTCCAAGCGCAGAGGTTTGTAGGACAGCAGCAATTTCCCTCAAGTGGATGACCTAAGGTTTATCGAACTCAGGGAAGTAGAGGTTGAAGATGGTCTCTCTCAAGCAACCCTGCAACTAAGATACAAGAAGTCTCTTGTGTCCCCAACACACCTAATACAACTAGGAGTTGTATAGGTGCACTAGTTCGGCGAAGAGATGGTAAAATATGGATGATAGGAGTGGCAAAGCAAAGTAATATAAATCTGTAATAAAAAGTGTAGCAAGCAAACAAGTGGTAAACGTGAGCACAAATGGTATTGCAATGGTGTAAACAAGGCCTAGGGTTCATACTTTCACTAGTGGCAACTCCCAACAACATTAACATAATCGAATCACATGATATTTCCCATAAAATATGCAATGGAGACGCACCCGGAGGTCATTTCTTCGTGGTCAAGAGAGGACGAGAATTATGTAGGGCTACAAAAGCACACCTCAAAGTTCGTAGTTCTCAATCTAAGGATTTCCCAATGTCACCATGGCCATCCAAAGAGAGTCCCACAATCACCACAACATATCTAAAGGATAGTCAAAGACAAGCACCAAGAGACTCTCAATCTTCAATCATCACACAAGAGAGGAAATCACTCATGAAAATATTTTTCTAATCCATGTCCAATAGACCGCTGTCACCTTGGTCTCAGGGATTATACTAGATAAAGACAAGTGAGTACATCAATCCAATACATAGAGGAAGGGGAAATATCATGGGATCACCCTAGATTAACATAGCCTATGATCACAACGAAGATCACATCATGGGAGAGAAAGATAACCACATAGCTACACATACGAGCCCTCGGCCCCGGAGAAGACTACTCACACATGGACATGGTGAGGAGGATCTTGATGGTGGTGTTGATGGAGAGGTGCAGCCCCGCAAGGAGGCGGCGGCCGGCGGCGGCCACGGAGGCGGCGGCGGCTTGAGGAGACGGCGGCGGCCCTGGGGGCGGGGGCGGCCCTAGGGGGCGGCGGCGGCCCTAGGGGGCAGCGGCTCCTTGGCCCCCCTTCTTCCTTGTGGATGGTGCTGCAATGGTGCTGGTCCTCCCCTCCAAGACGGCGGCTTGGGAGCAGGAAAATTCGTGGCCCTTGGTGACCTAGGTTTTATCTCTTTATATAGACTCTCGGATTCCCGTCATCAGATTTTGGGCCACAGTAAAACGGGCTTTACTCAGCCGTCCGGACTCCGATTTGGACGAATTTTATATCCAAAAGCATCGCCTCGAAATTCCCCACAACTTTCGCAACTAGACTTTTTCCGTTTGACGTCGTATTCGGGCCGGATCGTGACCATATTTAAAAAACGTTCTCAGACAGATTTCAGGAAAGTCAGAGTCCTACTCCAATACGACTCCTTTTGCGTTTTTGTCAATTTCCAAGTAATTCCTACACAATAAAGTGTAAAACAAGAACATTGTGCACTTTTGCAACCATTAGTAGGTTAGTCCAAATATGATCAAGAGTGTATGGAAGTGCATAAATATCATAGCAATATCACACAAAAAAGGCATGGAGCAAACAGAAATTATAGATACGTTGTGGACGTATCAACATCCCAAAGCTTAATTCCTGCTCGTCCTCGATTAGGTAAATGATAACAAGCATAATTTATGTGGTGACATGCTATTAACCATATAAGAACTTTTCATAGTCACATGACAAATGCTTACTGAGACAATGAATCTGTAGTAATTAAGTTGCCTCATGAGAAAATCACAAATAACTGAAAGTTTTTCAATATGATACTGAAACACTCAATAGATTTGTAGTGAGCATGGTGTGCAAACATGACAAAGTGATACCTCGCCTGCCCCCTTTAGTGAAGCAAAACATAAATGCAGGGGCACCTCCAAAGTTTAAGTGACGACTAGATACAATGATTTCAGAATAAACGATATCATAATCATGCAAAAGACAATGATACTTTGGGACAATGCACATTACACTCAGAATGACAATCATGCTCTCAATAGTTGGTGCTTTAAAGAAAGAAGGTGGAGACTCTCAAACCGTGGCTTTTGATGGCAAGGTTGAAAACCCGTGGTCGGAAACAAAAACTAAACATGTACCAGAGCTCTTGGTTTTAAAAACAGAGGTAATAATTTGTTTTTTAGAATATGCATATTTCGTCAACGAATGCTAGCAGATAACTCAATCACTTCTTGAGCTGGACAAGTTTCGAGGAACGGCTCCAGAATGAGGACGATCACATCCTCTTAATCTCCTTTGTTTATCACTGCCAAAGTTTTCTGATTTCTCATGAACAAAGCGTGAAGGAGGGTTTGTTTGTTGTATAATTTTTAATGAGCCGGGCGCACTCTATGCCAGTTCCTTCTCGTATTATGGGTTTGCACATTAGACATGCAATCCCGGGGTGAAGCTTGTCCAACTTAAAAAGATCATGAATTAACTACTACTTCCTCATGAGCTAAAACATAGGCACAAAATAGAAATGCTTTTTTGAATAATTTCGAGATGGTACATGAAAGTCTTCGTTAGGAATGGCAGGTAAATACCATGTTTAGGAAGGTATGGTGGACTCATATGGCATAACTGGTTTAAAGGATTTTGGATGCACAAGCAGTCAGTCCGCTTAGTACAGGCGAAGGTTAGCAAAAGACTGGGAGCGACCAACTAAAAGAGCAATGACGGTCATAATCATGCAGAGCGACAAAGCAACATTGAATCGGGCATGGAAGTTATATCGCTACTCAGAAATTAAAGATCATCAAGGCTTGATAGACTTTCTTTACAGTCTTAAATATGCATGAGCATACGCCAAGTCAATCAAAATAAATTCTTGAAGGAAGATATCACTAAACCATACCACATCATAGGCAAACAAATCTTGTTGGTACCTCAATAACACATTGAGAACCCCCCAGGTATTTGAGACTAACCATAAGAAAACATGAACTACTAAGCACCATTATGCACGTAGCGTTTTTATCATAGACATATCAACCAGTGCAACAAAAGCCAACTCTCTTAACAAGATAAGCATTATAACTAAAGAGAGTTCCAGCGACCAACTAAACAAAAGCTCTTTAAAAAGTAAAGCATGAAAACTAAGAGCTGAACATGATAGTAGCTATTGAAAGACAAAGAACACACACATCAAAGATAGACATGAAAATTCTATGTTATGTTCTAGGTTGAAGTGGAGCGTGTTTCTCTCCCACACAAAGAAAGCTGAGTTCCAACTCGTTATGAACAGCAAGCAAAGCTAAAGAAAACTAAAAAGGAAACTAAAAGCAAGACGCTCCAAGCATAGCACATAACACATGAAGTGATAAAAATATAGTGGAACGAAAGACGAACTGATAATGTTGATGGAGAAGGGGATGCACGGGGGCATCCCCAAGCTTAGACGCTTGAGTCTTCATGAATATTTCTTGGGGGTGCATGGGGGCATCCCCAAGCTTGAGCGTTTGACACTCCTGAATCTTTTTATCATCTTCCCTCGCACACTTGAAAACTCCCTTCATACATAACTCATCATAATCTGATTAGCGAGGTTAGTACCCTTAATAAAATAATTTTTCCTTGCTGGAAATAAGGATATTCTTGAAGGTCTACTGTTTCTCAAGATTGCCAAAAGGTTTTTGCAAAGAAAAAGCAAGCTCAAGGTTTGCAAAATGAAGGAAAGGCAAAACAGGACAGAATCTGTGAAAAACAGACCAGCAGGTAGTAAATGATTTTTTCGGGGCACTTCTGCAACTCAAATCAAAAAACTCAGAACAGACGCCCAAAAGCCAATTGTACAGAGCACGCTGTCGAAAAAATTAAGACCAAAAAGATGATCTGGTGATTTTATACGATTTTTTCTTTCTAAGGACAGAATCTGTTTCCTGGACAGCACGTCACAACTTTTGAACTTTCTTGCAATCAGAGGCTAAACTTGGCACAAAGCTGAAAAATAAAGATACAATGATGTTGCTACAGTAGTAACAAACATCAAGACCACTAAAACGGAAAGCAAAGATAACAAGGGTTGTCTCCCTAGAGCTCTTTCTTTATAGCCATAAAGATAGGCTTAAGACTTTAATGATGCCCTCGTAGGAATAGAGTTGAAGAACAAAAGAGAGCATCAAGAAGCAAATACCAAATACATTTAAGCCTAACATGCTTCCTATGCATAGGAATATTGCAATAGAATAATTCATTGAAGCACAAAGCAACTAGCATAGGAAGGCAAAACAAGCATAACTTCAAAATATTCACCATAAAGAGAGGAAACTTCTTATTATTAAGATATTTAGAACCAAGTCTCCCTCTCTCATTATAAATTTCAGTGGCATCATGGATGAACTCAACAATATAAGCATCACATAAAGCATTGTTACCATGATCCACATGCAAAAAGGTACTCTTACTCTCCACATAAGCATAATCTTTCTCATTGGTAATAGTGGGAGTAGGACTATCATAAACAAATTGAACACTATAGATTAATTGTGTATTAGGAGGGTGGTGTTCAACAAGGGAGTAATTCCCTCCATGATTATGACAAGTTTCATAAGGATAATTTTTCCTTATGTCATAGGTACCTTTATAATCACTATAGATTGGAGTTATAACATCATCATAGTAGAGAAGAGCATTATCATTGCTAGCAACTATATTTGTAATCATGTTGTCTTTATTCTTACTAGCAAAAGAATTATCAATTGTCACATCACTAGTGGGTAAAGGATTTGCAATCCTATCATCCCCAAGCTTAGAGCTTTCCATATCATCCCTTTCAGAGTTGGTACCAAAAAGATTTTCAAGATCATAAGTATCATCATTTTCCCAATCACAATAAGTAACATGCATATCATAATCAAAATCATCTTCAATAGTACCTATGGACGTATCATCAAGATGATAATTAAGGCAATAAACTTCACCTTCTTCTTTAAACTTACAACCGTTAGGATAAAAGTTGATAGGAGGAATATGCTCAGGCCAGGTTGATACCCATTCTTCTTCCTTCTTGCTCCTCTTCCTCCTCCTCTTCTTTTTCTTCTTCTTCACCTTAGGAGGGAGTGGTTGGAGATGAAGCTTCTCCACATATCCTGGTTTATCATTAGAAACAATAGGGGAAACTTGGGAGAAACTCTCCTTTTTATTAGCAGAAATATAAGAGACATTTATATACTTTGGTAAAGTTCCCTCCTTTCTAATCTTACTTATGTAATCATTTTCATGGCAATTAACAACACAATAGAGATGGCAATTTCGCAAAGTGTTTTTTATTCCTATGGCATTAACATCCAGCCAAGAAGTCTTTTCTGATAACTCTTCACACATCAAAAATAACATAAGCTCATCATAAAGATCAGAGGTGATCATGTTATCACACAACCGGTTAACAGTTATGTTTTGAAAGTGCATGCATTGAAAATTAAAGTGACCTTCTATACAGCAAAGTTCACAAGTAAAAGGATAAAGGTCACACAATTCTCTAGCAATTTCATTTAAATCTCTGACCCAAGTGATTGTTCTTTCATGCTTATGTTGCTTACAATACTTCTCTTCTTCAATCATAGGCCTCTCACAAGGTCTATCCACTCCACAAAAATTAACATGCTTATATAAAACTTCATTTTTAGGAATTAGATCATGCATGTTGCAATCATCATGAGCAATTTCATTTTCTTTGCAAATCTCTTAAAAAGGTTTATGATGCTTGATCCAATCCTCCTTAGGCATATTAAGATGTGAAGCAAAAGATTTGAGGAAATCAACAAGGAGTTGAGAATCAAGCCCAAACTTAGCACTAAACTTATTAAAACTTGTTGTTTCAACAAAGGACTTAATGCAATCATACTCATAAATTATACCTGACTCTTTACCTTTGTCGATCTCCCAATCTTCAGTGTTGCGTTGAATTCTTTCAAGGAGTTCCCATTTTGCATCAATCTTTTCGTTTGTGAAAGAACCCATAGAGGAAGCATCGAGCAAATCTTTATCCTGTCGAGAGAGCCTCGCATAGAAATTAGTAATAATCATATTTTTGGGGAGCCCATGGTTAGGACATTTTAGCATTAACGTTTTCAGTCTCCCCCAAGCTTGAGCTATGCTCTCTTCGTCATGAGGATAGAAATTATAAACATAATTCCTATTCTCATGGACTTCATGAAGAGGATAAAACTTGGAGTAAAAGAGAGACATAAGCTCTTGCCAATCAAGCAAGTGCGAGTTATCGAGAAGCTTATACCAATCTGAAGCTTTATCTATAAGTGATACGGCGAACAATTTCCTCATGACAAACTCCCTTGATACACCTGCAAGCTTAAATAATGAACATAGTTGTGACAGATATAGCAAGTGTTCACCGGGATGTCTGTCTCCTGCATAACGATTAGCCAAAACATAATCGATAATACCAGCCGGTATTTTATAGGGCACAATTTCAGTAGGAGGAGGAGCAACCATCACAGGTGTGGGGCGTCTTCCCACAAGCAACGAACTAAGAATGCGGTTTTCCATAAACATAACTAGTGAAATAAAAACAAGAAACAAAAAGATTTAATTGCAAGATCTAAAGATATACCTTCAAGCACTCACTTCCCCGGCAACGGCGCCAGAAATAGCTTGATGTCTACACACGCTTCTACTCTTGTAGACTATGTTGGGCCTCCAAGCGCAGAGGTTTGTAGGACAACAGCAATTTCCCTCAAGTGGATGACCTAAGGTTTATCGAACTCAGGGAAGTAGAGGTTGAAGATGGTCTCTCTCAAGCAACCATGCAACTAAGATACAAGAAGTCTCTTGTGTCCCCAACACACCTAATACAACTAGGAGTTGTATAGGTGCACTAGTTCAGCGAAGAGATGGTAAAATATGGATGATAGGAGTGGCAAAGCAAAGTAATATAAATCTGTAATAAAAAGTGCAGCAAGCAAACAAGTGGTAAACGTGAGCACAAATAGTATTGCAATGGTGGAAACAAGGCCTAGGGTTCATATTTTCACTAGTGGCAACTCCCAACAACATTAACATAATCTAATCACATGATATTTCCCATAAAATATGCAATGGAGATGCACCCGGAGGTCATTCCTTCATGGTCAAGAGAGGACGAGAATTATGTAGGGCTACAAAAGCACACCTCAAAGTTCGTAGTTCTCAATCTAAGGATTTCCCAATGTCACCGCGGCCATCCAAAGAGAGTCCCACAATCACCACAACATATCTAAAGGATAGTCAAAGACAAGCACCAAGAGACTCTCAATCTTCAATCAACACACAAGAGAGGAAATCACTCATGAAAATATTTTTCTAATCCATGTCCAATAGACCGCTGTCACCTTGGTCTCGGGGATTATACTAGATAAAGACAAGTGAGTACATCAATCCAATACATAGAGGAAGGGGAAATATCATGGGATCACCCTAGATTAACATAGCCTATGATCACAACAAAGATCACATCATGGGAGAGAGAGATAACCACATAGCTACACGTACGAGCCCTCGGCCCCGGAGAAGACTACTCACACATGGACATGGTGAGGAGGATCTTGATGGTGGTGTTGATGGAGAGGTGCAGCCCCGCGAGGAGGCGGCGGCCGGCGGCGGCCACGGAGACGGCGGCGGCTGGAGGAGACGGCGGCGGCCCTGGGGGCGGGGGCGGCCCTAGGGGGCAGCGGCTCCTTGGCCCCCCTTCTTCATTGTGGATGGTGCTGCAATGGTGCTGGTCCTCCCCTCCAAGACGGCGGCTTGGGAGGAGGAAAATTCGTGGCCCTTGGTGACCTAAGTTTTCTCTCTTTATATAGACTCTCGGATTCCCGTTATCAGATTTTGGGCCTCAGTAAAACGGGCTTTACTCAGCCGTCCGGACTCCGATTTGGACGAATTTTTTATCCAGAAGCATCGCCTCGAAATTCCCCACAACTTTCGCGACTAGACTTTTTCCTTTTGACGTCGTCTTCGGGACGGAACGTGACCATCTTTAAAAAACGTTCTCAGACAGATTTCAGGAAAGTCAGAGTCCTACTCCAATACGACTCCTTTTGCGTTTTTGTCAATTTCCAAGTAATTCCAACACAATAAAGTGTAAAACAAGAACATTGTGCACTTTTGCAACCATTAGTAGGTTAGTCCAAATATGATCAAGAGTGTATGGAATTGCATAAATATCATAGCAATATCACACAAAAAAGACATGGAGCAAGCAAAAATTATAGATACGTTTTGGACGTATCAGGCAGTCAGCTGGTGCAGTTGCAAGCAATGCGTTGTGGCAGCATCTACATGTGAAGCGGAGTACATAGCTGCTTCCGAAGCAGCGCAGGAAGGAGTCTGGATGAAGGAGTTCATCACCGACCTAGGAGTTATTCCAAGCGCGTCGGGCCCGATGACTCTCTTCTGTGACAACACTGGAGCTATTGCCATTGCCAAGGAGCCCAGATTTCACAAGAAGACCAATCACATCAAGCGCTGTTTCAACTCCATCCGGAATT
Source organism: Secale cereale (assembly GCA_902687465.1). Taxonomy (NCBI): domain Eukaryota; kingdom Viridiplantae; phylum Streptophyta; class Magnoliopsida; order Poales; family Poaceae; genus Secale; species Secale cereale. The sequence goes on along the minus strand of LR738714.1, from coordinate 606,412,424 downwards.
ATATTCAAGATGGGGACATAGATATTTTTAAAGTGCATACGGATCTGAATGTCGCAGATCCGTTGACTAAACCTCTTCCACGAGCAAAACATGATCAACACCAGAACTCTATGGGTGTTCAATTCATCAGAATGTAACTAGATTATTGACTCTAGTGCAAGTGGGAGACTGTTGGAAATATGCCCTAGAGGCAATAGTAAAATGGTTATTATTATATTTCCTTGCCCATGATAATTGTCTATTGTTCATGCTTTAATCGTATTATCCGGAAACAGTGATACATGTGTGAATACATATACCACAACATGTCCCTAGTAAGCCTCTAGTTGACTAGCTCGTTGATCAATAGATGGTTACGGTTTCCTAACCATGGACATTGGATGTCATTGATAACGGGATCACATCATTAGGAGAATGATGTGATGGACAAGACCCAATCCTAAGCCTAGCACAAGATCGTGTAGTTCATATGCTAAAGCTTTTCCAATGTCAAGTATCCTTTCCTTAGACCATGAGATTGTGCAACTCCCGGATACCGTAGGAGTACTTTGGGTTTGCCAAATGTCACAACGTAACTCGGTGGCTATAAAGGTACACTACGGGTGTCCCCGAAAGTATCTGTTGGGTTGGCACAAATCGAGACTAGGATTTGTCACTCCGTATGACGGAGAGGTATCTCTGGGCCCACTCGGTAAGACATCATCATAATGAGCTCAATGTGACTAATGGGTTGGTCACGAGATGATGTATTACGGAAGGAATAAAGAGGCTTGCCATGACGAGATTGAACAAGGTATCGGTATACCGACGATCGAATCTCGGGCAAGTACCATACTGATAGACAAAGGGAATCGTATACGGGATTGATTGAATCCTTAACATCGTGGTTCATCCAATTAGATCATCGTGGAACATGTGGGAACCAACATGGGTATCTAGATCCCGCTGTTGGTTATTGGCCGGAGAGATGTCTCGGTCATGTCTGCATGGTTCCCGAACCCGTAGGGTCTACACACTTAAGGTTCGATGACGCTTGGGTTATAGGGAATAGATGTACGTGGTTACTGAATGTTGTTCGGAGTCCCGGATGAGATCCCGGACGTCAAGAGGAGTTCCGGAATGGTCCGGACGTAAAGATTTATATATGGGAAGTGATCATACGGTCACCGGAATAATTCTGGGGGTTAGCGGTATTGTACCGGGACCATCGAAGGGGTTCCGGGGGTCCACCGGGAGGGTCCACCTGCCCCGGAGGGCCCTATGGGCTGTATGTGGAGAGGGACCAGCCCCTTAGTGGGCTGGGCGCCTCCCCCATAGGGCCCATGCACCTAGGGTTTTGGGGGAACCATAAGGGGGGCCCCCTTGCCTTGGGGGGCAAGGCACCCCCCTGGCCGACGCCCTCTCCTCAGATTGGATCTGAGGGGGCTGGCCCCCCTCTGCCTTGCCCCTATATATATGTGAGGGGTGGTAGGGCAGCCGCACCAAAGTACTGGCGCAGCCCTCCCCCTCTCCCAAGTCCTCCTCCTCTCCCGCGGTGCTTGGCGAAGCCCTGCAGGATTGCCATGATCCTCCATCACCACCACGCCGTTGTGCTGCTGCTGGACGGAGTCTTCCCCAACCTCTCCCTCTCCCCTTGCTGGATCAAGGCGCGGGAGACGTACTGGGCTGCACGTGTGTTGAACGCGGAGGCGTTGTTGTTCGGCGCTTAGATCGGAATCGACCGCGATCTGAATCGTTGCGTGTACGACTCCACCAACCGCGTTCTTGCAACGCTTCCGCATCGCGATCTTCAAAGGTATGAAGATGCACTCCCCTCTCGTTGTTAGTAGACTCCATAGATGGATCTTGGCGATACGTAGGAACTTTTTTGATTTTCTGCAACGATCCCCATCAAGGGGCTACGTCCCGTTCACCAACAGTCGGCACTCGCAGCCGGCGTGACTCAGAGTCGGCTGCTAGCCGCAGCAGACAGACTCACATCACCATCGAGCGCGATTAAGACGGCCGCCCAAGGGCTGTAGAGCGGCGAGATGAGCGCACACCTCCTCCTCGCTGGGAGAGGTGTGTGTCTTCGCTGCCTGTCGACCATCCTTCTCTTGGAGGCCGCTTGGGCCGCCGCGAGGGAGTTGGGCAGAATGACGCCCGCCACCGCCTCGACCGACTGGCCCGGTTCTAGGCGGTCGAGGAAGAAAATGCACTCGGCCCAGCTTGCTTCGGCCCCCGCATCCATGACGAGCCTTTCCCCAAGGGGTTATCACTCCCCAGAGACACCCCCAAGTACAACGGATCGGTGAAGCCGGAGGACTGGCTGGTGGACTACTCCACGGTCGTCAGCATAGCAAACGGCAACAAGCGCGTTGCGGTGAAATATGTGCCACTCATGCTCTAGGGCACGACCCGAACATGGTTGAACAGCCTCAAGCCCAACAGCATAAACAACTAGCTGGACTTCACCGACATCTTCACTCGCAACTTCACCAACACCTACAAGCGGCCTCCCAAGCCATGCCAGCTCTCCTTATGCGTCCAAGGTCCGAACGAGTCTGTTCGTGATTACCTGACGCGTTGGGCAGAGCTGCGCAACTCTTGCGAAGGAGTGCATGAGGTACAAGCCATCGAGTACTTCACGGCCGGGTGTGGAGAAGGCACCTTGCTCAAGCACAAGCTCCTCTGCGACGAGCCCACCACATTGGACGAGCTGCTAAGCATAGAAGACAAGTATGCCACCGCTGATTCCTCCATGAAGTCTGAGCTGCATGTGGATGCCTCAGGAAAAATGGCTCCACCGGCTCCTAGAACGCCAGCTGGAGAGTCCAGTCGGTGCCAGCAGCAGACTGATCACAAGTGCAAGGCCCACCCACCGGCCTCAAGCAGCCGGCTGGTGGTAGCAGTTGATGGCCGGCAGCCAAAAGCTCAGGCAAGTCCCAAACGCCAGAGGGGCGGCAAGCCGGCCTGGCAGCCCGCTTTCTCCTTCGATCAAGCTCTGGATGCTCCATGCAAGTTTCACAGCAGCGCGAAGCCCTCCAATCACACCACACGAAAGTGTCACTGGCTCACGCGGATTACCAGAGGGGAAGCTCTGCCATTGCCGCCTGCTGGGCAGGCAGCTCTGCCTCCAAAACCACCGGCTGCTTGCCCAGGCGGCCAGGTCCAGGACGAATTCCCAGAAGAAAACGGAGCTTACGTCGTCTTCACGAGCCAGGCGGACGATAGGCACAGCCGGCGTCAGCAGCGCAGAGAAGTCAACACCATTGCCTCCGAAGCCCGAGAATTCATGCACTGGTCCGAAAGGCCCATCAGTTGGAGCCGTGAAGATCACCCGGCTGTCATGCCTTCACTAGGAGCTTACGCCTTGGCTCTGGATGCAACTCTCTCCGCCGACAGACGAGCCTGTCGTTTCTCCCGAGTGCTGGTAGATGGCGGCAGCAGCATCAACATCATGTATCGTGACACCATGGAGAAGTTGGGCATCAAAGAGAAGCAGCTTCATCCTACCAGGACCGTGTTCCACGGCATCGTCCCCGGCCTCTCTTGCTCACCAATCGGCAAGGCCAAGATTGATGTCATGTTTGGTGACAAGAGGCATTTCCGACGGGAGCTGGTCTAGTTTGAAGTGGTGAACCTGGAAAGCCCCTATCACGTGATATTGGGCCGACCAGCTCTTGCGAAGTTCATGGCAGTACCCCATTACGCCTACCTCAAGATGAAGATGCCGGGCCCCAAAGGAATAATCACTATAGTTGGGGACTATGAGAAGTCCGTCGCATGTGCAACTGCCAGCAGCCGGCTGGCCGAGTCCCTTGTCGTAGCTGAAGAGAAGCGCCGCCTTGATCGGTTGGTGGCAATGGTTGGTGAGCAGCCAGCCATACCATCCGATCCCAGGGAGGCGGAGCCGCAAGGCTCGTTCCAGCCGGCCAAGGAGACGAAGAAGATTGCTTTGGACCCGTCTCACCCGGAGCGATTTGCTGTCATAGGGTCAAACCTAGACAGCAAATAGGAAAGCGAGCTCATCGATTTCCTCCGTGAGAATCGAGACATCTTTGCATGGTCCCCCAAAGACATGCCGGGTGTCCCGACGGACTTCGCCGAGCACAAGCTACATGTGAGAGAAGACGCAAAGCCTGTCAGGCAGCCACTCCGCCGCCTGTCAGAAGAAAAAAGAAGAGTTGTTAGAGAAGAGGTCGCCCGCCTACTAGCAGCCGGCTTCATTATGGAAGTGTTCTACCCTGAGTGGCTCTCCAACCCTGTCCTAGTGCTGAAGAAGAACAACAAATGGCGCATGTGCATTGATTACACCAGCCTCAACAAAGCTTGCCCTAAAGATCCGTTTGCTCTACCTCGAATAGACCAAGTGATTGACTCCACAGCCGGATGCGAGCTGCTATCATTCCTTGATGCGTATTCCGGATACCACTAGATCAAACTTGATCCGGCCGACCGCCTGAAGACCGCCTTCCTCACGCCATTTGGGGCCTTCTGTTACCTGACTATGACGTTCGGCTTGAGGAATGCCGGCGCCACCTTTCAGCGTTGCATAAAGAAGTGTCTCCTCAAGCAACTTGGCAGAAACGCCCAAGTTTACGTGGACGATATCGTGGTAAAGACGGAGAAGAGGGGAACTCTCTTAGATGACCTCCAAGAGACCTTCAAAAACCTGCGCCGCTTTCAGATCAAGCTAAACCGGGAGAAATGCGTCTTCGGGGCACCAGCAGGCCAGCTCCTTGGTTTCCTGGTATCGGAACGCGGCATCGAGTGCAACCCCGCGAAGATAAAGGCCATTGAGAGAATGGAGAGGCCAACTCACATACGGGACGTCCATATGTTCACCGGATGCCTGGCATCGCTCAGCCGATTCATTAGCCGGCTGGGCGAAAAGGCACTCCCCCTTTACCAACTGATGAAGAAGACTACTTGCTTCGAGTGGAATGACAAGGCGGATGAAGCCTTCCAGCAACTCGATAAAGTGCTGTCCACGCCGCCTGTCTTGGCGGCGCCAACAGACAAGGAACCCATGTTCCTTTACATAGCCGCCATCAGCCGGGTGGTCAGCACTGTGATTGTGGTCGAGCGCCCAGAAGACGGCAGGGCCTTGCCTGTCCAGAGGCCGGTCTACTACTTGAGCGAGGTGCTATCAGTCTCCAAGCAGAACTACCCCCATTACCAGAAGATGTGCTATGGCGTGTACTTTGCCGCCAAGAAACTCAAGCAGTACTTCCAAGAGCATCCGATCACGGTTGTATGCACGGCCCCGCTTGCTGAGATCATGGGCAACCGAGATGCTTCAGGCCGAGTGGCAAAGTGGGCCATTGACCTGGGCCCCTTTTCCATCTTCTACCAGCCCCACACCACCATCAAATCACAAGCGCTGGCCGACTTCCTCGTCGACTGGGCCGAGATCCAGTACCTGCCGCCTGCTCCAGATTCAACCCATTGGCGGATGCACTTTGATGGATCAAAGATGCGCACTGGCTTGGGAACCGGCGTCGTCCTCACCTCTCCCAAGGGCGACAAGCTCAAGTACACCCTGCAGATCCACTTTGCCGCCTCCAACAATGTGGCCGAGTATGAGGCACTCATTCACGGGCTCCGGATGGCCAAAGAGATTGGCATCCGCCGGGTGCTGTGCTATGGTGACTCAGATTTGGTTGTCCAGCAGTCATCTGGTGATTGGGACGCCAATGATGCAAACATGGAAAGTTATCGTTTCCTTGTCCAGTAGATCAGCGGGCACTTCGACGGCTGCGAGTCCCTCCACGTGCCACGAGCCGACAACGAGCAAGCCGACACCTTGGCACGAATTGGCTCCACCCGCCAAGCAATACCAGCCGGCGTGTCCCTCCAATGATTGTGCAAGCCGTCTATCCAGCCATCACGAGAGTCAGAGTAAATCTTCATGCCAGACGATCCCGGGGCAGACGACCCAACAACCTCAGTAGCCGGCCCAGGGACTGCTGCGCCAACACCCGGCCTGGGGACTGCTGCAGCTGGCCCAGGGATTGCTCCAGCAAGCAGCCAAGAAACTTTAGCTCCAACACCCGGCCCGGGGACTGCTGCAGCTGGTCAGGGGATTGCTCCAGCAAGCGGCCAAGAAACTTCAGCTCCAACACCCGGCCCGGGGACTGCTCCAGCAGGCCGCCAAGAAACTTTAGCTCCAACACACAACCTAGGGACTGCTGCACCAGCACCTGGCCCGGGGACTTCAGAACCCGGCCCGGGGACTGCTGCAGCCGGCCTAGGGACTTCAGAAGCACAGCATGCGGCTCACCCTAGCCCTCCACCTCCTAGCCCAACCACCCTGGTTTCAGTGGCAGAAGTAACAGGAGTCTCAGCACCGTCTTGGGCACAGCCAATCCTCAGTTTTCTGCTCAGAAGAGAGTTGCCAGCAGACGAAACCTTGGCACGGCAGGTTCAGCACCGAGCTTCATCATATACAATAATAAACATAGAGCTTGTCAAACAAAGTGCGACCGGCGTCTTCCAGCGCTGCGTGGAAGCAGAAAAGGGTCTAGCCATTTTGAGAGATATTCATCAGGGCGAGTGCGGCCACCATGCGGCCTCAAGATCCCTTGTCGCCAAAGCCTTCCACCACGGTTTCTTCTGGCCGACTGCTTTGGACGACACCAAAGATTTAGCCAAGAAGTGCAACGGCTGCCAGCGCTTCAGCTCCAAGCAACACTTGCCGGCTTCTGCACTCAAGACCATTCCGATCACTTGGCCGTTTGTAGTTTGGGGACTCGACATGGTGGGTCCTTTCAAGACAGCCCGCGGCGGCTTGACCCATTTGCTTGTAGTCGTGGACAAGTTCACCAAGTGGATCGAGGCGAAGCCGATCAAGAAACTCAACGGCCCAACTGCTATGACCTTCATCGCTGATATCACAGTCCGATATGGCATACCACACAGCATCATCACCGACAATCACACAAACTTTGCCAAAGGCGCATTGGCCCGTTTCTGTGCAACACAGGGCATCCGACTGGACTTAGCATCCGTTGCCCACCCGCGGTCAAACGGCCAAGTTGAGCGCGCAAATGGCCTCATCCTGTCCGGCATCAAACCCCGGTTGGTTGAGCCCCTGGAACTATCGACCGATTACTGGATCGAAGAGTTGCCGTCTGTCCTCTAGATCCTCAGGACAACTCCGAACAAGTCAACCGGCTTCACTCCCTTCTTCCTCGCCTATGGGGCCGAGGCCGTCATCCCAACAGATGTCAAATTTGACTCGCCTCGCATCACCATGTACACCGAGGCCGAAGCACGAGAAGACGGCATGGACCTGCTGGAGGAGGCCCGGCTGGTAGCGCTCCGCCTGTCCGCCATCTACCAGCAGGGTCTTCGTCGCTACCACAGCCGGCGAGTCAGGCCATGTTCCTTCCGCGAGGGGGATCTTGTGCTCCGGCTGATCCAGCGAACAACCAGTCAGCACAAGCTCTCAGCCCCTTGGGAAGGACCATTCATCATCAGTAAGGTACTAGGCAATGATTCCTACTACCTCATCGATGTGCAGAAGCCAAGAGCACGCAAAAGAGACGACTCAGGCAAGGAGTCGGAGCGCCCGTGGAACGCAAACCTCCTTCGCCGCTTTTATATCTAAAGACAGTATGTGTCGTACTATCTACTTTATTTGGAGAAACAATGGGACCCCCGAGGAGTTCTCGGGGACTATCCACCCCTTTATCTATATGATAAGATTTATGCGTGTGAATGAGTATTTCCATTCCTTCGCCCGGCACCGGGACCAAGCAGACGGCCCGGGGGCTTGCCGCCTGGCCCTATGTTTAAAGCTTTTTCTTCAACAGTCGGACAAGTAATGTGCCGGCATCCAAGCCCTCTCCCACCTATAGTCACAGACTCGCAGAACACGGCTATCGGACTGGCGGGAGTCAAAGGCAAGAAGTGGTGCCCACATGAAAAATGGCTAAAGAAAAATAAACATAGGGCAAGATGGCCCTTCACGCAAGTTGGCCGGCTGCCGAGCAGCCGGCCAGCCAGCTTCTAGCTTAGCCAACCCGCGTTCCAGAGGGCGGGATACTTGCCTATCTAGAAAACAGCTAAGTACCTAACCTAGTCACAGACCACGGGTGGCTGTCGGGCTGGCAGGACGGTAATTAAAGGAGATAGAAAAAGAAAAAACGCCCAAAGGAACAAAGGACGGTGCTAACTCTAGAATCCGGCAAACAACATAGACGTATGCAGAATTAAGAGAATATTTATAACAAAAGGCCTCGAGGCCGCCTTCCAGCAATATCTTACTAATACACCTAGTGGGTGGAATTGTTCGGGACTAATTCTACCAAGTCTTAAGAAAAACAGGAAATGAAAGTTACATGGGGCCGCCAAAGCTAGAGGTGCGGCAGGCGGAGCAGGTGGCATGACATGATCCACGGGGCCGGCTGCTGAGGGGATCGCCTGATGGGCGTCGGCCTAGCCGCTTCCCGTGGCAGACGGCGCCGTCCCGCAGGGCCCGCTCGTGGAGGTCTGGTCGGGCTGGTAACGAGCACACGGCTCCGCCTCCTGGGAGCTGGCTTCCTCATCGCCGTCCTCCTCATCTTTGCCGTCGTCGCTTGAGGCGATCTCCTCATCTAGCTCCTCCGGCGCGGCCAGGTCCAGCCCAAAGTTATCGGGTGGCACCACATGGCCTTTTTCATCCAACTGCGGGATGGAAACGGTAGTGTCGGTGTAGTCGGCGAGGGAGGCGGTGCGCTTGATGAGATCTCCTCGCGCCGCTGCCAGTTCGGGCTCGGCTTCTAGGCGGAAGGTCGCCAGATGGGCGAGGTCCAGGTCTGGATACCAACCCTTGGTGAATTCTAGGGCGGTCCGTGCGCCGGCCCTCGCCGCGGCGCCCTTCCATGCCTCGAAGCAGTGACCGGCCGCCTCCAGCCAGTCAGCGATCTGGCTGGGAGTGCAGAGTACTGGGACGTCTGGCGAGAGGGCGGCCAGTACCTGGGACCCGGCATGTTGCAGGCGGCGGAGCAGGCAATGGGACGGCTGGAGGCGCACTTTGACGGCGAGAAGTTGTTCATTGGGAGTCCGGGGCGCGTTGGGTGCGATCACCCGGCCCGCCCGACGCTTCACGTCGCGCAGGGCCTCAATAGCCTGGCTGGTGGCAACAGAATGGCCCGGGAAGAATTCTGCGCCAATGACAAGACAAAGAATCAGAAAAAAGAAAGTCGGCCGTAGCAGACGGCAAGCACAAAGAATTCTGCAGGGCCATTTCCGTCTTGGCCCAGCTCGAGAGTTCAGTTTCGAACTCGGCCCGAAGGAGCTCCTTAGCGTCCACCAGCTTCTCGAGCTCTGCCTTGTGTGACGCCGCGTGGTCTGCTAATATGTCTCCAACGAATCTATAATTTTGATTGTTCCATGCTATTATTTATGATGTTTTGGATGTTTAATGGGCTTTGTCATTCACTTCTATATTATTTTTGGGACTAACCTACTAACCCAAAGGCCCAGTCCGGATTGCTGTTTTTTTTGCCTATTTCAGGGTTTTGCAGAAAAGGAATATCAAACGGAGTCCAAACGGAATGAAACCTTCGGGAGAGATATTTTTGGAGAAAATCACGCACGGGAGAGTTGAGAACCACGGAGTAGGGGCTACGAGGTGCCCACGAGGGTGGGGGGCATGCCCCCTGCCTCATGGCCCCCTCGTGAATCCCCCGGTGTCCTCCTTCCTCCTATATAAGCCTACGTACCCCGAAACCATCAGCAACAAAGAGAAAACCCTAATTCCACCGCCGTAACCTTCTGTTCCCATGAGATCCCATCTTGGAGCCTGTTCCAGAGCTCCGCCGGAGGGGGGATCCATCACGGAGTGCTTCTACATCATCGTCATCATCGCCCTCACCATGCGTTGTGAGTAGTTTACCATAGACCTTCGGGTCCATAGCTAGTATCTAGATGGCTTCTTCTCTCTCTCTGGATCTCAATACAAAGTTCTCCTCGGTCTTCGAGGAGATCTATTCAATGTAATATCTTTTTGCGGTGTGTTTGTCGAGATCCGATGAATTCTGAGTTTATGATCAAGATTATCTATGAGAAATATTTGGTTCTTTTCTAAACTCTTTATGTGTGCTCATAATATCCTTGGAAGTCTCTTCAAATTATTGGTTTGGTTTGGACTACTAGATCTATAGTTCTTGCAATGGGAGAAGTGCTTGGCTTTGGGTTCAGTCTTGCGGTGTCCTTTCCCAGTGACAGTAGGGGCAGCAAGGCACGTATTTTATTGTTGCCATCGAGGATAAAAAGATGGGGTTTATATCATATTGCTTGAGTTTATCCCTCCACATCATGTCATCTTGCTTAAGGCGTTACTCTGTTCTTATGAACTCAATACACTAGATGCATGTTGGATAACGGTCGATGTGTGGAGTAATAGTAGTAGATGCAGGCAGGAGTCGGTCTACTTGTCTCGGACGTGATGCATATATACAATGATCATGCCTAGATAGTCTCATAATTAATCGCTTTTCTATCAAGTGCTCGACAGTAATTTGTTTAACTACCGTAGACTATCACTATCATGAGAGAAGCCACTAGAGAACACTATGGCCCCCGGGTCTATTCTCAACCTATCAATCTACATCTACTTTACCTTTTCCGCTTTTACTTTTTGTTCTTATAAACAAAAAATACCAAAAATATAAACTATCATCTCTATCATATCTCACTTTCGTAAGTGACCGTAAAGGGATTGACAACCCCTTATCGCGTTGGGTGCAAAGTTCTTATTTGTTTGAGCTGGTGCGAAGGACTCGCGCGTGGTCTTCTACTGGATTGATACCTTGGTTCTCAAAAACTGAGGGAAATACTTACGCTACTGTGATGCATCTCCCTTTCCTCTTCGAGGGAATACAACGCAAGCTCGAGAAGTAGCAAGAAGAATTTCTGGCGCCGTTGCCGGGGAGGCTTACGCAAAATTCATATACCAAGTACCTATCACAAACCCTTATCCTTCGCAATACATTTTTTGCCTCTCGTCTTCCTCTCCCCACTTCACCCTTGCCGTTTTATTTGCCCTTCTTCTGCCGTGTGTTTATCGTTCGCTTGCTTCTTGTTTGCTTGTGTGCTGCTTGCTTGCTTATCATTGTGTCTAGCATACCTATCGTTATCAACACTCCCGAGAGTGAGGTCCTCAACTTTAAACAAAGTGAGGAAGAAAACTTAAAAGATGCCTGGTATATAGAATTCGCAATGCTCAAAATAGTTCTAATAGGAAGCTTTCCACTTCCGTGATTCTTCGCAATTTTTATGTTGGCATAACTCCGTGGAATAGATTTATCTTAGATACCATCACGAGAGGGAATTTCTTGGGTAGCCATACCTTTGATTATTATAATGCTATGACTGAATTATTTGGCTCACCACCTCTTATGGTTAATGGGACCTTTTTAACTTTGGAGCATGTTATGCAAAGGTTAGAGATAATTGAAAACAAAGTTGCTACGGTAGAACTGGTAGAGAACTTGGATAGAAAAATCCATAATGAAATTATCCAGTATGGATCTAAGGTAGGAGTTGTTCTGAAAAATCTTAAGGAAAAGGAGCCCATAGTTAAAGAAAAGCTAGATCAGGATTCTACTAGAATCAATAAGCTTGAGGATATTATTACTAATGTGGGTTCTGCTCTTTCTGCTATAAAAACTACTCCAAATACCTCTACCACTAAATTATCTAAGTTCATGTATGTCCCTAAAGACAAGGGTGAAACATCTAGTAAAGGAATTGCGGATCTCAAATCCATAAGTGTTCACCCTAATTTTCTTACTTTTGCAAGAGACCCTTTTGACACTTTTGACACTTTAGAATTTCTTGATTTCTTGCCCAAGAGTTTGATTATTAATTGGGACAAAGAAGTGTCTAAGAATCATAAGTGCTTAATCAAAGAATTGTCTTCCAAAGATGGCAATACCTAGATCTATCATGTATCGTGCCTAGCTAGGGGCGTAAAATGATAGCGCTTATTGGGAGGCAACCCAATTTTATATTATTTTTTGCTGCTGTTAGGGAATAAATATTGCATCTAGCTTCTGTTTAGATGTGGTTTCATGTTTTTTTTAGTGTTTGTGCCAAGTAGAACCTTTGGGAAGACTTGTGTGAAGTTTTATGTGATATTGCTGTGAAAAACAGAATCATTAGCGCTCGCTAGAATGGTCATCAGATTTTACTGGAGCATGCTATTTAGTTGATTCTCTTTGCAGATGATTAATAGACAAATTCCCCATGTTTACCAATTTAGTTTGAATTTTTTGGAGTTACAGAAGTATGTGAAACCTATATATTACTACAGACTGTTCTGTTTTTGTCAGATTCTGTTTTTCGTGTGTTGTTTGCTTATTTCAATGCCTCTATGAGTAATATTGTGAAGTATGAACCATAGAGAAGTTGGAATACAGTAGGTTTAACACCAATATAAACAAAGAATGAATTCATTGCAGTACCGTTGATTAGTGGTTTGCTTTCTTATACTAACGAAGTTCACGAGATTTTTGTCTAAGTTTTGTGTTGTGAAGTTTTCAAGTTTTGAGTATTGCTTTGATGGACTATGGAACAAAGAGTAGCAAGGTCCTAAGCTTGGGGATGCCCAAGGCTCCCCAAGTAAAATTCAAGAACAATCAAAAGCCTAAGCTTGGGGATGCCCCGGAAGGCATCCCCTCTTTTGTCTTCATCCATCGGTAACTATACTCGAGGCTATATTTTTATTCACCACATGATATGTGTTTTGCTTGGAGTGTCTTGTATAATTTGAGTCTTTTCTTGTTAGTTTGCCACAATCATCCTTGATGGACACACCTTTTTGAGAGAGTTAAATATGGCCTAGGAATTGATAGAACACTCTATGTGCTTCACTTATATCTTTTGAGTTGAATAGTTTTTGCTCTAGTGCTTCACTTATATCTTTTAGAGCACGGTGGTGATAACATTTTGAAGAAATTGTTGAACTCTCATGCTTCACTTATATCCTTTTGAGAGTCTATTAAAACAACACGGTAATGTGTTTAGGCTATAAAACTAGTCTTCACATGATAGACATCCAATATCAATGTAGTAAAAATCTTCACACTAAGTGCATTGAATATGATGAGAAGTTGGATGCTTGATAATTGTTTTGAGATATGAGGATAGTGATATTAGAGTCATGCTAGTGGAGTTATGATGAAATTGAGAAATACTTGCGTTAAGGTTAGTGATTCCCGTAGCATGCACGTATGGTGAACCGCTATGTGACGAAGTTAGAGCATGAGGTATTTGTATGGAGGTCGGGGGCGCGCGATGGTTAACTCCTACCAACCTCCCCCCTAGGAGCATGCGTTGATTGCTTTGTTTTGATGACTCGTATATTTTTGCAATAAGTATATGAGTTCTTATGACTAATGTTGAGTCCATAGATTATACGCACTCTCACCCTTCCACCATTGCTAGCCTCTCTTGTACCGCGCAACTTTCGCCAGTACCATAAACCCACTATATATCCTTCCTCAAAACAGCCACCATATTATTCCTCAAAACAGCCACCATACCTTCCTATCATGGCATTTCCATAGCCATTCTGAGATATATTTCCATGCAACCTTCCACCGTTCCGTTCATATGACACGCATCATATTGTCATATTGCCATGCATGATCATGTAGTTGACATCATATTTGTGGCAAAGCCACCATGCATAATTTTTCATACATGTCACTCTTGATTCATTGCACATCCCGGTACACCGCCGGAGGCATTCATGTAGAGTCATACTTGTTGTAGTATCGAGTTGTAAATCAATAAAAGTGTGATGATCATCATTATTAGAGCATTGTCCCATGTGAGGAAAGGCCAATAAAAAAATGAGATGGCCAAAAAAAATAGAGAGGGGCTAATAAAAAAAGAGAGAGAAAGCCCCTCCAAAAAAATGTGAGAGAAAAGAGAGAAGGGACAATTGATACTATCTTTTTCCACAGTTGTGCTTCAAAGTAGCACCATGTTCTTCATGATAGAGAGTCTCATGTTTAGTCACTTTCATGTACTAGTGTGAATTTTCATTATAGAACTTAGCCCGTATATTCCAACGATGGGCTTCCTCAAATGCCCTAGGTCTTCGTGAGCAAGCAAGTTGGATGCACACCCACTAGTTTCGTTTGATGAGCTTTCATACATATTTGGCTCTAGTGCATCCATTGCATGGCAATCCCTACTCACTCACATTGATATCTATTGATGGGCATCTCCATAGCCCGCTGATACGCCTAGTTGATGTGAGACTATCTCCCTCCTTTTGTCTTCTCCACAACCACCTCTCTATTCCACCCATAGTGTTATGTCCATGGCTCACGCTCATGTATTGCACGAAAGTTGAAAAGTTTGAAAGAATAGAGTATGAAAACAAGTGCTTGGCTGAAATCGGGGTTGTGCATGATATGAATATTTTGTGTGATGAAGAGGAAGCATAGCCGACTATATGATTTTGTAGGGATAACTTTCTTTGGCCAAAGTATTTTGAGAAGACATGATTGCATTGTTAGTATGCTTGAAGTATTATTATTTCTTATGCCAATATAGACTTTTATCTTGAATTTTTCAGATCTGAACATTCATGCCATAATTAAGAGAATTACATTGAAAAACTATGTTGGTTCGCATTCCACATCAAAAATACTATTTTTATTATTTACCTACTCGAGGACGAGCAGGAATTAAGCTTGGGGATGCTTGATACGTCTCCAACGTATCTTTAATTTTTTATTGTTCCATGCTATTATTTATGATGTTTTGGATGTTTAATGGGCTTTGTTATACACTTTTATATTATTTTTGGGACTAACATACTAACCCAAAGGCCCAGTCCAGATTGTTGTTTTTTGCCTGTTTCAGGGTTTTGCAGAAAAGGAATATCAAACGAAGTCCAAATCGAATGAAACCTTCGGGAGAGATATTTTTGGAGAAAATCACCCACGGGAGACTTGAGAACCTCGGAGTAGGGGCTACGAGGTGCCCACGAGGGTGGGGGCGCGCCCCCTGCCTCATGGGCCCCTCGTGAGTCCCCCGGTGTCCTCCTTCCTCCTATATAAGCATACGTACCCCGAAACCATCAGCAACAGAGAGAAAACCCTAATTCCACCGTCGTAACCTTCTGTTCCCGTGAGATCCCATCTTGGAGCCTGTTCCGGAGCTCCACCGGTGGGGGGATCCATCACGGAGTGCTTCTACATCATCATCATCACCCTCACCATGAGTTGTGAGTAGTTTACCACAGACCTTCGGTTCCATAGCTAGTATCTAGATGGCTTCTTCTCTCTCTCTGTATCTCAATACAAAGTTCTCCTCGGTCTTCGAGCAGATCTATTCGATGTAATCTCTTTTTGCGGTGTATTTGTCGAGATCCGATGAATTGTGAGTTTATGATCAAGATTATCTATGAGAAATATTTGGTTCGTTTCTGAACTCTTTATGTGTGCTGATAATATCCTTGGAAGTCTCTTCGAATTATTTGTTTGGTTTGGCCTACTAGATCTATAGTCTCGCAATGGGAGAAGTGTTTCGCTTTGGGTTCAATCTTGCGGTGTCCTTTCCCAGTGACAGTAGGGGTAACAAGGCACGTATTGTATTGTTGCCATCGAGGATAAAAAAGATGGGGTTTATATCATATTGCTTGAGTTTATCCCTCTACATCATGTCATCTTGCTTAAGGCGTTACTCTGTTCTTATGAACTCAATACACTAGATGCATGCTGGATAGCGGTCGATGTGTGGAGTAATAGTAGTAGATGCCGGCAGGAGTCGGTCTACTTGTCTCTGACGTGATGCCTATATACAATGATCATGCCTAGATAGTCTCATAATTATTCGCTTTTCTATCAATTGCTCGACAGTAATTTGTTTACCCGTCGTAGAATATCGCTATCATGAGAGAAGCCACTAGAGAACACTATGGCCCCCGGGTCTATTCTCAACATATCAATCTACATCTACTTTACTTTTTCCGCTTTTACTTTCTGTTCTTATAAACAAAAATACCAAAAATATAAACGATCATCTCTATCAGATCTCACTTTTGTAAGTGACCATAAAGGGATTGACAACCCCTTATCGCGTTGGCTGCGAAGTTCTTATTTGTTTGTGCAGGTGCGAGGGACTCGCGCATGGTCTCATACTGGATTGATACATTGGTTCTCAAAAACTGAGGGAAATACTTAGGCTACTGTGCTGCATCTCCCTTTCCTCTTCGAGGGAATACAACGCAAACTCGAGAAGTAGCATCTGTGAACTCCTTGGCCAGGCGGTCACATCCTTGGGCGGCGAGGCTGCGCTCCTGCTCCTTGGCGGCGAGTTCAGCCTGGACTCCGCCCAGCTGATTGCGGAGGTCGGTTACGGTTGCTGGCAAGAAAGGAGAAGGAGCATCAGCACCAGCAAGAAGACAAGACAATCTTGGAGTTCCTGGCCGCCTGCTCAGCAGCCGGCCCGGAACTCGGGGACTACACCCAGTGGGTGCCCTGACGCGCCCCCGCAGGGAGGAAAAGAAGACACTTACTCCGGCTTTCGGCCAGGGCAGCCCTCAGTTGAGCCAGCTCCTGATGCTGGGAGTTGTAGGCCGCCACCCGAAGATTGTGGTAATCCTGCAGTAAGAAACAAGTTAAACCACAAAGTAGCGCCTTGGAGTTCCAAGCCGCCTGCTCAGCAGCCCGCTCGGAACTCGGGGACTACACCCAGTGGGTGCGCTGACGCGCCCCCACAGAAGAAATTGAAGAAATAAAAATAGAAGCAAGGAGTCAACATACCCAGACAGAGGTTCGCGTTGCCAGGAACTCCCGCAAGGCCATTTGCATGACCTCGCCCACAGAGTTGAAGTGGTCGAGGACGTCTCGTGACGCGACGTTCAGCATGCCGCCACCATCGGGCGTCCAGCCTAGCGGCACTGCGCTGGTGGCCTCATTATCTGGTGATGACGAGCTGGCGGCGCCGGCCTCTACTTGTCGTGGCGCTGAGGCCGCCCTCGCGGGACGCGGACGGGCGGGGGCTCGGGGGGTCAGCAGCGGGCCTGCCACCAGCACGCCTTCTGCCAGCGGCACCTCCGCTCCCACGAGCCGGCTATCCTGCATCCCAGCGGGCGGCGTGGGAGGGACTGCTTCCGCCTCCATGGCGGTGGGCCCGTCCCCCTCCTTGTCAAGAGCCGGCTGGTCGCCAGCAGCTATCACTTGGACGGACGGCTCCGAAGGGCCCATGTCCTGTGGATTGGCGTGGTCCGCCGGCTGCTGGAGGCCTGCCTCCTGTTCCTGGGCTTGGGCGGCGGCATCTGCCTGGGCCTTGGTGGTTGCCTCGGCTTCAGCCTTGGCTGCGGCGTCAGCCTTCACCTGCTCGAGGGCCGCGGCCTCCCGCTCATCACGCGCCTCTCGGGCGTTCCTTTCCGTCGCCTCTCGGAGCGCGGCGGCAGGATCCACGCGGCGCGGCGCAGAAGGGCATCCGTGCCCCCAACTACAGAGCCCACATGTGCCCGCGAGAGAGAAAGCGGGGCACTGTTCGTGTATTCCCAAGAAGACAGTAAAATCAGCCACGAAGGGGGCGAAAAATTAGAACAAATAGAGAAAGAAAAGAGGATGCGGCACTTACGCGGACACGACCGGCCTGAGCTTGGGAACCCTAGGAAGGGCTGCTTTGGCGGCCGCCTCCTGGTGTTTGGTGGCGGCAGCTGAGACCTTGAGCTTCTTGAGCTTGCCACCAGTCGGCTCGGCAGAGGGCCGGCGCTTCACGCCGCCGGCTGCGGTTGGCGGCGCCACCAGGTAGCTGCCGCTCTCAAGCGGGTTCGCCCCTCGGATGCGAGGCAGCGCTTCCTTCCCCTCGTCGTCATCTGGCTAGTCCTCGACACCGCCTCCTGACGAGCCGCCTACTGGCTGACCTGCGCCGCCCGTCACCTCCTCTTCCTCCATGGCGGCGGCCCCTAGATCGGGGTTGCTCGTGTCGCTCTGAGAGCGGTCTGGTTGCAAAGGGCGGCCCGGCTGGTCGGAGCCCGGCTTTGGCTGGCCGGGGAAGATCTGCAGGTGGTACAAGGGTCAGGCGGCTGGGACAGGCGAAGGAAGGAAAGAAGAAGAAAGAAAGAGGGAGCTCACCGCAGGCAGCGGGTTGTTGCGGCTGTACGGCGGCTTGCCAAACGCCCAGCCCGAGTCGGAGAGCTTGTAGTTGGAGACGGAGTTCACCAGAAGGGCCACCTCCTTGTATGGCATCTGCTTGGTGCAGGTCCGGCTCAGGTCTCGGTGCCCGCTCATATCACAGATCAGATGCGGGCGGGACTGCAGCGGCAGCACCCGGCGCTCCGCAAAGGTGATCAGAAGGTCCGAGAACATCAGGCCCTCGTTTTCCCTCATCTCCCGGAGGCGCCGCACGGCGATGGAGGCCCCGGGTGTGAGGGAGACGGTCCGAGACTTCCAAGAGGCGCGGGGTTCGGCAGGCGGGCCAGCTGCAAAGTCCGACAGGTTGATGAAGTCGTGCGCTGGGTCGACGTTGGAGACGTAGAAATACGTCTTTTGCCACAACTTCGCCGAGTGCACGAGAGCAGGCGGCAGGAAGTAGTTCTTGGCCCCGGTGCGCTTCACCGCGATGCACCCACCGCACTGAACCGCCATGTCCTGGACCGCGGTGCCGAGCTTCAAATAGAAGAGCTCGGTCCACAACTCGATTGTGGGGAGTATCCCGTGGTACCCCTCACAGAGGACGATGAAGGCAGACAGCGTCACCACCGTGTTTGGCATGAGGTGGTGAGGTTGCACGTTGAAGAATTCAAGGAAGGAGCGGAAGAAGCCGCCGGCGGGGAGCCCGAAGCCGCAGGGGTAGTGCGAGCGGAAGACGACCCGCTCGCCGAACTGTGGCACTGGCCTGATTTTCATCACCGGCGCCAGACACACGGCGACCTTGTCGGCAGAGGGCAATCGCCATGCGCGGCGGAGATAGAAGATGTGCTCGTCGAGGACCTCGCTGCCGTCCCACTCGCCGGAGCGGTGGGCCTGCGCCTCCGCAGCCATGGCTTGAGGCAAGAGCTCGTTCCGACGGAGCGCTACGAGCGGTGGTGGCGAGGTGCGCGAGAGAGAGCAAGGAGGAATAAGAGAAGGGAGCAGGGGTGTGTGCGCGAGCGGCGCTGACCCCCTCCCGGGCCTACTTATAGGCTAGGGGCGCCGAAGCCG
Organism: Secale cereale; assembly: GCA_902687465.1. NCBI lineage: Eukaryota > Viridiplantae > Streptophyta > Magnoliopsida > Poales > Poaceae > Secale > Secale cereale. The sequence continues at coordinate 606,393,273 of LR738714.1, read as the reverse complement.
AGGGGGCAAGGGCGTGGGATTAACTACTCCACACCTCGCACGATCCCCACCTTTTTTGCACCTAATCTGCACGCATTAAATGCGCGTGGGGAGGGCAATCGATTGCCTCTGCCGCAATAGATCCACACACGCATCAAGGTCCTGTAGTGGCGGGCCCCGGCCCGCTGCTACGTCCCATCGTGCGCGTGGGCTGGCAGGCTGGCTTGATGGGGCGATGACGCGTGGAACACCGCCAACGGGTGGCAAGACCACACCACAGCCCGCCATCCAGGCGGTATCTTCTCCCCGGAGATTAGAAGACAGAGGCCCGGCTGCGAGAAGTCGGCCCTTTTCAGAGGACGGACAAGAAACACCACCAAACCTTACTTGGAGTGGGAAGCTGCTGGAACCCCGCAGCAACGATCGCGACCACAGAGTTCCAGCAGCTTCGGGGAATACTGTCGGAGATATTGACCACGGGTGTCCTCATCAACCACCCATGGTATTTTAAGACGATTGGGGGCCGCCTGTCACCCTCCGGCCGCCTGCTCATCGGGCCGCCTCCTGGGACCGCAATGCCCAGGAGTCGGCTGCCAGCAAGCGGCGGGGCCTGGACAGGCTGCAGCCTAATGACCAGCATCCAGAAGACGGCCCCACGCCTCCCCCTCTGGAAGTGTGCTGGGGGACCACGACAAAGCTAAGGCATGGCTACAGTTGAGCATGTCCTTAGAGAATCAATAAGGGCGTGGCTACAGTGAGGGCATACATTACGGACACTCCTTAAGCGGCGTATCACTATAGCATGTTATCGATGACCTAGCCCCGGTCAAAGGAAGCCATGATCCCACTACCCATAGGCGGCAGGGCCAGCAGGCGGCTGGCCCCACCAGCCAGTGGGCCAACAAGAATCAAGCAACCTTTGGCAGGCGGCCAGAGGGACAGGCTGCCTGGTAGCAGGCGGCTAACCGTTCCCTAGGGGTCTGAACCCCATCAAGATGACAAGACAGGACGTGGTGGCAGCGTACGGCAGGAGGCGGCGACACTGTAGCCATTCCCCTCCCGACGATGCTACCGTCAGCAGAAGAGCGCCCATAGTGAAAAGAAATCATGAGGGCCCACAGACGGCGGGCCCCAACAAACAGGCGGGAAGGCCGGCTCCCGAAGACGCTGACAGCTGGGGGCTGTTCCGCCCAGATTACCGTTGTACCCCTGGGGGGTAGTGCTACCTCTTGAGCTTGCGTTGTATTCCCTCGAAGAGGAAAGGGAGATGAAGCACAGTAGCGTAAGTATTTCCCTCTGTTTTTTAGAACCAAGGTATCAATCCAGTAGGAGACCACGCACGAGTCCCTCGCACCTGCACAAACAAATAAGAACTTCGCACCCAACGCGTTAAGGGGTTGTCAATCCCTTTACGGTCACTTACGAGAGTAAGATCTGAAAGAGATGATAAGATAATATTTTTGGTATGTTTTGGTATAGAAACAGAAAGTAAAGAAAGCAAATAAACAACGGCGACAGAAATTGGCTAGTTGACGGGAAAGTAATATGATAAAGATAGACCCGGGGGCCATAGTTTTCTCTAGTGGCTTCTCTCATGATAGCAGCATTCTATGGTGGGTGAACAAATTACTGTCGAGCAATTGATAGAAAAGCGAATAATTATGAGACTATCTAGGCATGATCATTGTATATTGGCATCACGTCCAAGACAAGTAGACCGAAACGATTCTGCATCTACTACTATTACTCCACACATCGACCGCTATCCAACATGCATCTAGTGTATTGAGTTCATACGAACAGAGTAACGCCTTAAGCAAGATGACATGATGTAGAGGGATAAACTCAAGCAATATGACGAAAACCCCATCTTTTTATCCTCGATGGCAAGAATACAATACGTGCCTTGCTGCCCCTACTGTCACTGGGAAAGGACACCGCAAGATTGAACCCAAAGCCAAGCACTTCTCCCATTGCAAGAACTATAGATCTAGTAGGCCAAACCAAACCAAGAATTCGAAGATACTTGCAAGGATACTATGAGCACACATAAAAATTTCAGAGAAGAACCAAATATCTTACATAGATAACCTTGATCGTAAACTCACAATTCATCGGATCTCGACAAAAACACCGCAAAAAGAGATTACATCGAATAGATCTCCTCGAAGACCGAGGAGAACTTTGTATTGAGATCGAAAGAGAGAGAAGAAGCCATCTAGATACTAGCTATGGACCCGAAGGTCCGTGGTAAACTACTCACAACTCATGGTGAGGGCGATGATGATGATGATGAAGGCCTCCGTGATGGATCTCCCTCCCGGAACAGGCTCCAAGATGTGATCTCCACGGGAACAGAAGCTACGGCGGTGGAATTAGGGTTTTCTCTCCGCGTATGGAGTTTCTGGGGTACGTAGGTATAAATAGGAAGAAGGAGGGCACCGGGGGCCGTGTGGGCCAGCCTCGAGGCAGGGGGCCGCGCCCTGGGAAGGGGGGCGTGCCCCCCACCCTCGAGGGCAGGCCTTCCGTCCCCTGACTTGGTCCTGAAGTTTCCCGAGCGTGATTTCCTCCAAAAATATCACTCGCGAAGGTTTCATTCTGTTTGGACTCCGTTTGATATTCCTTTTCTGCAAAACCCTGAAATAGGAAAAAAAACAGCAATCTGACTGGGCCTTTGGGTTAGTAGGTTAGTCCCAAAAATGATATAAAAGTGAATGATAAAGCCCATTAAACATCCAAGACTTCATAAATAATAGCATGGAACAATAAAAAATTATAGATACGTTGGAGACGTATCAAGCATCCCCAAGCTTAATTCCTACTCGTCCTCGGTAGGTAAATGATAAAGAAAGAATTTTTCATGTGGAATGCTAACCAATATAATTTTTCAATGTAATTCTCTTAATTGTGGCATGAATGTTCAGATCTGAAAGATTCAAGATAAAAGTCTATATTGACATAAGAAATAACAATACTTCAAGCAATACTAACAAAGCAATCATGTCTTCTCAAAATACTATGGCTAAAGGAAGTTATCCCTACAAAATCATATGGTCTGGCTATGCTCCCTCTTCATCACACAAAATATTCATATCATGCACAACCCCGATTTCAGCCAAGCACTTGTTTTCATACTCTATTCTTTTCAAACCTTTCAACTTTCACGCAATACATGAGCATGAGCCATGGACATAGCACTATGGGTGGAATAGAGGTGGTTGTGGAGAAGACAAAAAGAGGAAGATAGTCTCACATCGACTATGCGTATCAACGGGCTATGGAGATGCCCATCAACGGATATCAATGTGAGTGAGTAGGGATTGCCATGCAACGGATGCACTAGAGCTAAATATGAATGAAAGCTCAACAAAAGAAACTAGTGGGTGTGCATCCAACTTGCTTGCTCACGAAGACCTAGGGAATTTGAGGAAGCCCATTGTTCGAATATACAAGCCAAGTTCTATAATGAAAATTCCCACTAGTATATGAAAGTGACTAATCATGAGACTCTCTACAATGAAGATCATGGTGCTACTTTGAAGCACAAGTGTGGAAAAAGATAGTAGCAATTGTCCCTTCTGTCTTTTCTGTCAAAATTTTTGGAGGGGCTTTATTTAGCCCCTCTCTATATTTTTTTTGGGCCTTCTCTTTTTTTATTGGCCTTTCCTCACAAGGGACAATGCTCTAATAATGATGATCATCACACTTTTTGTTACAACTTGAAATTACAACTCGATACTACAACAAGTATGACTCTACATGAATGCCTCCGGCGGTGTACCAGCATAAGCAATGAATCAAGAGCAACATATATGAGAAATTATGCATGGTTGTTTTGCCACAACTATGATGTCAACTACATGATCATGCATGGCACTATGACAATATGATGCGTGTCATATGAATGGAACGGTGGAAAGTTGCATGGCAATATATCTCGGAATGGCTATGGAAATGCCATGATAGATGGGTATGGTGGCTGTTTTGAGGAACAATATGGTGGCTGTTTTAAGAAAGGATATATAGTGGGTTTATGGTACCGGCGAAAGTTGCGCGGTACAAGAGAGGCTAGCAATGGTGGAAGGGTGAGAGTGCGTATAATCCATGGACTCAACATTAGTCATAAGAACTCATATACTTATTGCAAAAATCTACGAGTCATCAAAAACAAAGTAATCAACGCATGCTCCTAGGGGGGAGGTTGGTAGGAGTTAACCATCGCGCGCCCCCGACCTCCACACAAAGGTTGGCAATCTACAAATACCTCATGCTCTAACTTCGTCACATAGCAGTTCACCATACGTGCATGATACGGTAATCACTAACCTTAACACAAGTATTCTTCAATTTCATAATAACTCTGCTATCATGACTCTAATATCATTATCCTCATGTCTCAAAACAATTATCAAGCATCCAACATCCCATTCTATTCAATGCACTTGGTGTGAAAATTTTACTACATTGACATTGGATGTTCATCATGTGAAGACTAGTTTCTTTAGCCTAAACACATTACCATGCTGTTTTAATGGACTCTCAAATAGATATAAGTGAAGCATGAGAGTTCAACAATTTCTACAAAATATTACCACCATCGTGCTCTAAAAGATATAAGTGAAGCACTAGAGCCAAAACTATTCAACTCAAAAGATATAAGTGAAGCACTAGAGCCAAAACTATTCAACTCAAAAGATATAAGTGAAGCACATAGAGTGTTCTAGCAATTTCTAGGCCATATTTAACTCTCTCAAATAGGTGTGTCCAGCAAGGATGATTGTGGCAAACTAACTAGCAAAGACTCAAATTATACAAGACGCTCCAAGCAAAACACATAGCATGTTGTGAATAAAAATATAGCTCCAAGAATAGTTCCCGATGGATGAAGACGAAAGAGGGGATGCCTTCTCGGGGCATCCCCAAGCTTAGGCTTTTGATTATCTTGATTTTACTTGTGGTTCCATGGGCATCCCCAAGCTTGGGCCTTTGCTACTCCTTGTTCCATAGTCCATCAAAGCAATACTCAAAACTTGAAAACTTCACAACACACAACTTAGACAAAAATTCTCGTGAGCTCCGTTAGTAAGAGAAAGCAAACCACCACTCAAAGGTACAGCAAGGAATTCATTCTTTGTTTATATTGGTGTTAAACCTACTGTACTCCAAGTTCTCTATGGTTCATATCTTCCAATATTACTCATAGATGCATCGGAATAAGCAAACAACACAACAAAAACAGAATCTGTCAAAAACAGCCTGTAGTAATCTGCCGGGTTCGCCTACTTCTAGAACTCCAAAAAATTAAAAATAAACTGTTAAATTTGCGCAATTTGTCTAGAAATCAGCAGCAAAAAGAATCAACTAAAAAGAACGTTCCAGTAAAATCTGAAGACTACTTTAGCAAGCGCTGACGATTCTGTTTTTCACAGCAAGATCAAATAAACTTCGCACAAGTCCTACCAAAGGTTCTACTTGGCACAAACACTAACCAAAACATGAAAACGCATCTAATCAGAGGCTAGATGCAATATTTATTCCCTAAAGGCAACAAAAGGAAAAAACATAAAATTAGGTTGCCTCCCAACAAGCGCTATCTGTTTACGCCCCTAGCTAGGCAAGATACAAGATAGATCTAGGTATTGCCATCTTTGGAAGGCAATCCATAAGTGGCTCTCATGATAGATTCATATGGTAATTTGATTTTCTTTCTAGGAAAGTGTTCCATGCATTTCCTTAATGGAAATTGGAATCTAATATTTCCTTCCTTCATATCAAAAATTGCACCAATCGTTCTAAGGAAAGGTCTACCAAGAATAATAGGACATGAAGGATTGCAATCTATATCAAGAACAATGAAATCTACGGGCATATAATTCCTATTGGCAACAATAAGAACACCATTAATTCTTCCCATAGGCTTCTTAATAGTGGAATCCGCAAGATGCAAATTTAAAGAACAATCATCAAGCTCATGGAAACCTAGCAAATCACACAAAGTTTTTGGGATAGTGCAGACACTTGCACCCAAATCACACAAAGCATAGCATTCATGATATTTTATTTTTATTTTTATAATAGGTTCCCATTCATCATAAAGCTTCCTAGGTATAGAAATTCCAACTCAAGTTTTTCTTCATAAGATTGCATCAAAGCATCAACTATATGTTTAGTGAAAGCTTTATTTTGACTATAAGCATGCCGAGAATTTAGCACGGATTGCAAGAAGGAAACACAATCAATCAAAGAGCAACTATCATAATTGAATCCCTTGAAATCCAAAGTAGTGGGTTCATCACTATGCAAAGTTTTAATCTCTTCAATCCCACTTTTAGCAATTTTAGCATCAAGATCTAAAACTCCGAATTATTAGGACACCTTAAAGCAGAGTCATCTCCAATCCTATTATCATCAAGATTAATACTAGAAAACAAGGATCTAATAGGAGACACATCAATAACTTTCAGATCTTCATCTTTATTTTCATGATAACTAGAAGAACACGATTTAATATAATCTTCTCTTTTAGCACGCATTCTAGCGGTTCTTTCTTTGCATTCATCAATGGAAATTATCATGGCTTTGAGAGACTCATTGATATCATGCTTAGGTGGGATAGATCTAAATTTCAAATAATCAACATCAAGAGTAATTCTATCCACACTTCTAGCCAATTCATCAACTTTAAGCAATTTCTCTTCAAGCATAGCATTGAAATTCTTTTGCGAGATCATAAACTCCTTAACACTAGTTTCAAATTCAGAAGGCATCTTTCCATAAGAGTTGTTGTAGGAATTGCCAAAATTATTAGAGGAATTACTAGGAAAAGGCCTAGGATTAAAATTACCTCTATAAGCATTGTTACCAAAATTATTCCTACCAACAAAATTCACATCCAAAGATTCATTGTTATTCTCAATCAAAGTGGACAAAGGCATATCATTAGGATCAGAAGAAGCACTCTTAGAAGCAAACAATTTCATAAGTTCATCCATCTTTCCACTCAATACACTAATTTCTTCGATAGCATGCACTTTTTTACTAGTAGATCTTTTGGTATGCCATTGAGAATAATTAATCATAATATTATCTAGGAGTTCGGTAGCTTCTCCTAAGGTAGTTTCCATGAAAGTGCCTCCGGCGGCCGAATCTAAAAGATTTCTAGAAGCAAAATTCAAGCCAGCATAAAAGTTCTGAATAATCATCCATAGATTCAGACCATGTGTAGGGCAAGTACGTATCATTAATTTCATTCTCTCCCAAGCTTGTGCAACATGCTCATGATCTAGTTGCTTAAAATTCGTAATATCGTTTCTAAGAGAGATGATCTTAGCAGGAGGGAAATACTTAGAGATAAAAGCATCTTTGCACTTATTCCACGAATCAATACTATTCCTAGGCAAAGAGGAAAACCAAGTTTTAGCACGATCTCTAAGTGAAAACGAAAATAACTTCAATTTAACAATATCGTTATTCGTATCCCTTTTGTAAGGGCATATTTCTCCCTAAGTAGTTTTGGTGATTGATGACAATGCATTTGCGGACTAATCGTGTGCTCTAAGCTCCTACGGGTATATCTCACTTAGGCACAAGACGATTGATTGCCCCTCGGATTCGATGGAAGACGGTGTTTTATTTTTGCTCCCTGTCGGTGGGTTTGAGTAAAAGGAAAACCGTACTATTAAGAGGGGGTCCGCTTCGGAAAGGTTTGGGTGGAATCAACACGTACACATCTTTCTCTCGCACCACCTTTCCCTTGCTTCTCTGGAGTTCCAACCGTTTATTATCGTATATGCAAACTGTGACTTCTTAACTAAATCATCTGCCTGGCAAGCGGTAGTACCGCTCTACTAAGCGGTAGTACCGCGCAGCCACACGGTAGTACCGCCTGCCGACACGGTAGTACCGCTCCAACGGTAGTACCGCGTCTCCAGAGCGGTAGTACCGCGTATCTGGCCCAGTGCTGATTCTAAGTGCAGAAGTAGGTGCGGAAGTAATTTTTTTACTTCCGCATCCAATGCGGTAGTACCGCTTAGTCCAAGCGGTAGTACCGTGTCGCATTTTGCTACTACCGTTTTCCCTGCGGATGTAGCCGCGGATGTAATTTATTTCATATGTGGTCGTCAATCATGTCGCATATTTTTGCCTAGCGGTAGTACCGCTCCTAGAGCGGTAGTACCGCTCAGCCAGCGATAGTACCGCAACTTACGTGCGGTACTACCGCTCTCTGCGGGCTGAAAACACACATAACGGTTGGATTAGCTCTCCCACTATATATAGGGGGGTCTTCTTCTCCAAGAAGACTTACCTCTTCCCCCACTACTCCATTGTTGCTCCAAAAGCTCCATTTCCGCCCGATCTCTTTCCCTAGCCAATCAAACTTGTTGATTTGCTCGGGATTGCTTGAGGAGGCATCGATCTACACTTCCACCAAGAGATATTTGATTCTCCCCACTAATCCCTTGCGGATCTTGTTACTCTTGGGTGTTTGAGCACCCTAGACGGTTGAGGTCACCTCAAAGCCATATTCCATTGTGGTGAAGCTTCGTGGTTTTGTTGGGAGCCTCCAAGTTGTGGAGATAGCCCCAACCTTGTTTGTAAAGGTTCGGTTGCCGCCTTCAAGGGCACCACTAGTGGAATCACGGCACCTTGCATCGTGTGAGGGCGTGAGGAGAATACGGTGGCCCTAGTGGCTTCTTGGGGAGCATTGTGCCTCCACACCGTTCCAACGGAGATGTACTTCCCCTCAAAGGGAAGGAACTTCGGCAACACATCCTCGTCTCCACCGGTTCTACTTGTGGTTATTTCTTACCTTTACTTGTGCATGATTTACTTGTTCAACTCCTATAGCATGCTTGTGTAGTTGTTATCCTTCTTTCCTTTAGTTGTCTTCTTAGTAGAAAATCTAGACAACTTACTTTGTCGTTTAACTTAAAGTGGTTAAGAAAAGTTAAAAATTGTTAGTTGCCTATTCACCTCCCCCCTCTAGTCAACCATATCGATCCTTTCAATTGGTATCAGAGCCTCGTCTCTTTTTTAAGGACTTTACCGTCCAAAGAGTATGGGTGACAACGTAGTCGAGACGGAGGATCATTCCGGTGGAACTTCGTCCTTGCCTACGTCAGATGGGGGAGCCTCGGTCTCTCGTGAGGAGTTCAATGTGGCCTTGACCACATTGAAAGAATCACTAGCGAGCGAGGTCAAAGGCATGTTTAAAGATTTGCTTGAGGGGCTTAAATTATCCACCACACCGTTGGAAGTGGCTCGTCCCGCTACCAACGTGTCGGAGGCTCATCCCGACAAGGGAGAAGCTAGTAGCGAACAACCCCCGGTTACTAAGAATGGGAATGGGAAATTTGCCCAATCCGCTCCTCCTACTCACTATGGAGGACCCGTTCCCACACCGCACTTAAACTCTGTTGGCCCCCCTCCCAAGTTTATCAAAAATACTGATTTTGCTACTTGGGTGTTTCGTTTCAAACGTCATATTAATCATTGTTCCACTAACCTTTGGAGAATTATTGAGCAAGGTTTTTATCCGTATGATCCCGACAACATGACTCCAAGAGAAACTGCAGATCATCAGTTCAACGAGTCCGCTCTTTGCATTCTTCAAGATTCCATCCCTCCTGAAGACATTGCCCACCTTCGACCCTTCACTGTTGCCAAGGAAGCTTGGGATCATGTTGGCACGATGTACAAGGGAAGCACCAGTATTCAACGCTCCAACTATGAAGTGGTGCAAGATGAAGCTGATGAGTTTGCTATGATCGAAGATGAAGATCCTCGTGAACTTTATCGAAGATTAACTATCCTTGCGGTTTCTCTTCGAGATCATGGCAGTAAGGATACGGATGACAATTGGATCAAGCGCAAGTTCCTCAAGGCCATGATGCCCTATCATAAGGCCATGTCCTCTGTCATACGTCAGAGACCGGACTTCCACACTTTATCCTCAAATGAAGTGTTGGATGAATTTGTTGCCATGAGGATCTTGGACGTGACCGCCGACAATGCGGTCTTAAGAGCTCAACGATCAAAGAAGCCTAATATTGCTCTGAAGGCCAAGGCTTGTGTGGAAGAGGAGGAAGTGGAAGATGATGATGAGTGTTGCCCCGAGGACACCAAATATGCCTATCATGAGCACATGGCTCTTGCTTCAAGGCAATTCTGGGGCAAGAAGAACACAAGATCCAACTTCAACAGGAACAACTCTAGTGGGAACAAGGGGAAGCAACGAGTAAGGACATGCTTCAACTGTGGAAATGTAAGTCACTTCGTTGTGGATTGCCCATATGAGAAGAGAGAAGACTTTGGGGGCAAGCTTATTCGGAAGGACAAGTCTAAGTCCGATCCCAACAAGAACAACTTCATCAAGAAGACTCCTCCGAAAGTGTTGGTGGCCCAAGAAGAATATGTGGAGGATGATGATAATGATGAAGACGATGAGGTGACCACTATGGCCACAATTGCAATTGCAACTACTCCGCACTCATCTCTCTTCGACTCACCAAACGAGAACATCACCGCCAAGTGTCTCATGGCCAAGGCCACCAACAAGGTAACCCCAAACATCAATACTACTATCTCTTCTAATCCTTCATTGACAAATTGTATTGATGAGGGTGAGGGTGTTAAGGAGGGAGAAAATGAATTTGAGTTGTTCATGAAAAATCTCAAGGGCAAACCCAAGAAGCATTTTGTTGCTCTCTTGGAACAACTCGGTGAGGCCAAAGACATGATCGAGGCTCACGAGGAAACCATTACTAAAATGGAAGGACATAGTTGAGACTATGCCGATGAGATATCGGATCTCTCTAACGCCTTAGAGGAAGAGCGTAGTCTTCGTTTGGCTCTTGAGGAGTCACACAACGATGGTCATGCTAAATTAAAGAAAGATCTTGATCATGCTTTAGTTGTCTCTCGCGTCCTTAACTCCGAGAAGGAAAAACTTGAGGTTGACCATGCTAAACTCAAAGAGGAGTTTGACATACTTGACAAGGCTCACAAGGCCTTGAAAAGTATGCATACTACTCTCAAGGAGTCTCATGACCAACTCCAAGTTTCGCTAACCAAGGAAAAGGCTATCTTTCCTCGCATGGTTTTAATTGATAATGCAAATGCTACTAACCCATGTTGCGAGCATGTGCATCTTGTTGAAGAGAATGCCGAGTTGAAGAAGCAACTTGAGAAAGGCCTTGTGACTTGCATACAAGGTGAGAAGAACCTCAACACCCTTTTGAGCAATCAAAACGAAGTTGTGGCAAAGGAAGGAATTGGGTTTGTTCCTAAGCCCAAGAAGAAGAAGAATGACAAGACCAAGCAACCACCCCCTCTCCGACAATCTTTTGTGAAAGAAGGAGAGGGCATGTCCATGAAGAAGCAAAGTGGTGGTGTCAAGAAAAACTCCACCATACCATCAAACATGGCCGGCGACTTTAATCCTTCATATGTTTTATGCCATGCTACTGATGGTCATGTGTTTGCTAAATTTGTTGGTCCTTCGTATGAGTACATTGAATGGTCCATTTGGGTTCCTAAGACCCTTGTTACTAACCTCAAAGGACCCATTACCAAATGGGTACCTAAATCCAAGCATTGATCTATTGTAGGAGTTTGCTTCCGGTGGGGGATCATGGTTGCTCGATAGCAGAGCCACAAATCATATGACCGGAAGCAAAGACTTGGTGGTGGACGTGCATCTCGGTTCATCTATGGCCACCAACGTCGAATGGGGTGATGCTTCATCCTCTAAGGTATTGGGACTCGGCAAGGTTGTTATCTCTCATGATCTCACGATCGAGAAAGTCATGCTTGTTGAGTCCCTTGCATATAATTTACTTTCTGTACGCCAACTTGCACTCATGGGCTTTGCTATATTCTTTGATATTGATACCGTGGCCCTCTTGTGGAGCAAGACTCTTAAAGTAGCCTATGTTGGGCATGTCGAGAACGGCCTTTATGTGATTAACTTCTCGAAGCAATCCACTAAGGTCGCGACATGCCTAACGGCTAAAGTTGATGTGGGATGGCTTTGGCATCGCCGTTTGGCCCACGTCAATATGAGATCTTTGCAAAGTCTTCTCAAGGGGGACCATTTCCGAGGACTAACAAATGTTAGTTTTGCCAAAGATTGTGCTTGCAGGGCTTGCATTGAAGGAAAATTACATGAGAAGGCTCACCCTCCCACGACTATCATCTATTCAAAGAGACCCCTAGAGCTCCTCCACATGGATCTCTTTGGGCCTCCATCTTTTGATAGTCTTGGGGGTAGTGGATGATTACTCAAGATACACCTGGGTATATTTCTTCAAGAAGAAGAGTGAGACCCAACAAACCGTCATCAACTTTGCAAATGAAGCTCGACGACAACATGAAGCAAAGATCTTGATGATCAGAAGTGACAACGGCACCGAGTTCAAGAACTACACCTTGGATGAGTTTCTTGGTGATGAGGGGATCAAACATCAATATTCAGCCCCTTATACCCCTCAACAAAATGGTGTAGCGGAGAGAAAGAACCGAACTCTAATGGATGCTGCAAGAACCATGATGGCTGAATTCAAATCTCCATAGAACTTTTGGGGCGAAGCCATCAACACCGCTTGCCATGCATCAAATCGTCTCTATCTCCGCAAAGGCTTGAACAAAACTCCATATGAGATTCTTACCGGTAGCAAGCCCAATCTCAAGTACTTTCAGGTATTCGGGTGGAAGTGTTTCATTCTCAAGAAAGGTGTTCGTTTGTCTAAATTTGAATCTAGAGCTCATGAGGGCATATTTGTTGGTTATGCTACAAACTCTCATGCTTACCGTGTCCTCAACAAGTCCAATGGACTCATTGAGGAGACGAGTAACGTAGAGTTTGATGAAAATAACGGCTCCCAAGTGGAGCAAAGTGGTACTTGTGATGCAGGTGATGAAATTCCTCCTCAAGCCATAAGAAGAATGGGTGTTGGATATATCCTACCCATTGAGGAACCCCTTGTGGCCGAAGGAGAAGGACAATGTTCCACTCAAGTGGAACCATCACCAACCCAAGACCCACACGCACCCGAAGAACAAAGTGAAGGCCCTCAACCTGATGAACAAGGCCAAGTGCAAGATCAATCTCAAGTTGGTGGAGAGCCACCAAATGATGCACAAGGCCAAGTTATGTCCCCCGAGCAAGATCAAGATCAAGAGGAAGCTCAAGATCAAGATCTAGCTCCTGACGACGCTCAAGATGATCAACTCAGTGCTCCTCAGTTAACACTTGAAGAGCAATTAGAGCGTCGTGCTGCAAGAGTTGCCTCCAGGCTAGCTTCCAACGAGCATCACATCGAGAACATTCTAGGAAGCATCAAAAGGGGGGTAAGCACTCGTAGACAATTAGCAAACTATTGTGCTCATCAAGCTTTTGTCTCCTATGTTGAACCTCAGAAGGTTTATGAGGCGCTCGAAGACCCTGATTGGCTCAATGCCATGCATGAAGAACTCCATAACTTCGAGCGCAACAAGGTGTGGCGTCTGGTGCCAAGACCAAAGGAGAACCATAATGTCATAGGAACCAAATGGATCTTTAAGAACAAGCAAGATGCTCATGGCATTATCATCCGCAACAAGGCGCGCCTGGTGGCTCAAGGCTACTCCCAAGTCGAGGGTATCGACTACGGTGAAACCTTTGCCCCCGTTGCTCGTCTTGAATCCATTCGTTTGTTGCTTGCCTATGCTTCCCATCATAACTTTAAATTACAACAAATGGATGTGAAAAGTGCATTTCTTAATGGTCCTATTAATGAGTTGGTGTATGTTAAACAACCCCCGGGGTTCGAGGATCCTAAGTTCCCCAATCATGTGTACCAACTCGATAAGGCACTCTATGGCCTTAAACAAGCCCCACGTGCGTGGTATGAGCACCTTACCGAGTTGTTACAAGATCGTGGGTTTGAAATTGGGAAAATCGACCCCACTCTTTTTACTAAGAAGGTCAAAGGGGAGTTGTTTGTATGCCAACTGTATGTTGATGATATTATCTTTGGTTCTCCTAACAAAGCTTTCAATGATGAGTTCGCTGCACTCATGACCACACATTTTGAGATGTCCATGATGGGAGAGTTGAAGTACTTCCTTGGATTTGAGATCAAACAAAGAAGAGAAGGCATCTTCATCAAACAATCCAAGTATACTCAAGACATGCTCAAGAGGTTCAATCTAAGTGATGTCAAGCCGGCTACTACTCCAATGCCAACCAAATGCCAACTTGACATTGATCCCAATGGTAAAGCGGTGGATCAAAAGGTATATCGCTCTATGATCGGATCCTTGCTTTACCTTTGTGCATCTAGACCGGATATTATGTTGAGTGTAGGAATATGTGCACGGTTTCAAGTCTCACCTAAGGAGAGTCACTTTGTGGCTGTCAAGCGAATCTTTCGATATTTGGCTCATACCCCAAACTTTGGCTTATGGTACCCGAGAGGAGCAAATTTCAACCTTGTAGGTTTCTCTGATTCTGACTGGGCGGGAGACAAAGTGGATAGGAAGTCCACTTCGGGAGGGTGCCAATTTCTTGGTTGCTCTCTTGTTAGTTGGTCTTCCAAAAAGCAAAGTTGTGTATCTCTCTCGTCCACCGAAGCAGAGTATGTGGCTTCTGGCAGTTGTTGTGCTCAACTCTTATGGATGAGGCAAACCTTAAAGGATTACGGTGTCACTTGTGACAAAGTGCCTCTTTGGTGTGACAATGAAAGTGCCATCAAGATTTCTCTCAACCCGGTGCTACACTTCAAGACGAAGCATATTGAGATTCGGTATCACTTCATCCGGGATCACATAAGGCAAGGAGAGATCGAGCTTCACTACGTCAACACTCATGATAACCTTGCAGATATCTTCACGAAGCCATTGGATGAAGCAAGAATTCGCGAGTTAAGGCATGAGCTAAATATCATCGATTTGAGCAATGTGGTTTGAATCTGTGCACACACCCCTCACACTCAATATAACTATCTTGTCTAGATGTAGGCATGGACATAGGGGGAGTATTGTTCTCTCAATGAACCGTTCCTCCCCCCATTATGCATAAACTAATCAAGTCTTTATCATTGCCATACATAGTTGGCTTAAATGCTTCAAGTCGAGTATTGGTCATGGGCCCAAGGATAATTCTTCGCGGTGCCATATCTATAAACTCAAACATAGGTGGCCTCGGCCACCGCCCTCCTCTGAGGAGTTGTGTTATTTGTTTTGCTTGTGCGTGCGTTTGCTTTTCTCTCTTTCTGTGCTTAAAGCCTCTTGTCAAAACGTGCAAGCTCTTGGAGGAGCGGTACTACCGTGATAGTTTACGGTACTACCGCAAAGGGGTTACGGTACTACCGCACATCCAGCGCGGCAGTATTTATTTACTGCCGCTGGTAGGGCGGTACTACTGCTTGGCGAGCGGTACTACCGCGATGACCGCGGTACTACCGCTCATATTTGAACGGGTGGGGGTTATAAGCAGGCAGGGGGAGTTCCAACTCCCCCATACCCATTCACTCCTAACCCCCACATCGCTCCTATCTCTCCCTCTCAAGAACGCCGCCGGAGGACCTCGCCGGATCTCCTCCCTCGGCCACTCTCCTCGCATTCCGACCGGTGGGATCGCTCCCCACCGCGCCCTCTTGCCATGGATGAAGGTTTCTCCCCTTTTCCCCTCTTCTTGTTGCCTTGTTGTTGTTTTTAGGGTTAGGGGAGATGCTTGGTGTTCTTGTTCTTCGTGTTCTTATCCATGGAAGTTTAGGATGTAGGAGAGTGTTTTTGCACTAGAAATACGAATATGCATGTTGCTACCAAGGTACTATGATCAGCCGTAGTACCGCTAGTCGATCTATATGGCCTTCTCTAGATCTGTTCATCTCAGATCTGTTTCGTGCGGTACTACCGCTAGAGAACCGCGGTACTACCGCACGATCTGGTAAGTGCAGAAGTAGGTGCAGAAGTAATTTTTTACTTCCGCATCCAATGCGGTAGTACCGCTTAGTCCAAGCGGTAGTACCGTGTCGCATTTTGCTGCTACCGTTTTCCCTGCGGATGTAGCCGCGGATGTAATTTATTTCATCCGTGGTCGTCAATCATGTCGCATATTTTTGCCTAGCGGTAGTACCGCTTCCAGAGCGGTAGTACCGCTCAGCCAGCGGTAGTACCGCAACTTACGTGCGGTACTACCGCTCTCTGCGGGCTGAAAACACACATAACGGTTGGATTAGCTCTCCCACTATATATAGGGGGTCTTCTTCTCCAAGAAGACTTACCTCTTCCCCCACTACTCCATTGTTGCTCCAAAAGCTCCATTTCCGCCCGATCTCTCTCCCTAGCCAATCAAACTTGTTGATTTGCTCGGGATTGCTTGAGGAGGCATCGATCTACACTTCCACCAAGAGATATTTGATTCTCCCCACTAATCCCTTGCGGATCTTGTTACTCTTGGGTGTTTGAGCACCCTAGACGGTTGAGGTCACCTCGAAGCCATATTCCATTGTGGTGAAGCTTCGTGGTTTTGTTGGGAGCCTCCAAGTTGTGGAGATAGCCCCAACCTTGTTTGTAAAGGTTCGGTTGCCGCCTTCAAGGGCACCACTAGTGGAATCACGGCACCTTGCATCGTGTGAGGGCGTGAGGAGAATACGGTGGCCCTAGTGGCTTCTTGGGGAGCATTGTGCCTCCACACCGCTCCAACGGAGACGTACTTCCCCTCAAAGGGAAGGAACTTCGGCAACACATCCTCGTCTCCACTGGTTCTACTTGTGGTTATTTCTTACCTTTACTTGTGCATGCTTTACTTGTTCAACTCCTATAGCATGCTTGTGTAGTTGTTATCCTTCTTTCCTTTAGTTGTCTTCTTAGTAGAATATCTAGACAACTTACTTTGTCGTTTAACTTAAAGTGGTTAAGAAAAGTTAAAAATTGTTAGTTGCCTATTCACCCCCCCCCCTCTAGTCAACCATATCGATCCTTTCACCTTTTATTTTGCATATCACACAAATCAACAAAGTTGTTTAGATGGGTAGCGGCATCTTCACTAGGAAGGTCGGAGAATTGATCTTTCATGACAAGATTCAACAAAGCACCATTGATCTCACAAGATTCAGCATCGGTAATAGGAGCAATCGGAGTGCTAATAAAGTCATTGTTGTTGGTATTGGAAAAGTTACACAATTCGGTATTGTTCTGAGCCATAGTGACAAGCAAGCAATCCAACACACACAAGCGAACAAGAAGCAAGCGAACGAAAAACACACGGCGGAAGAAGGGCGAATAAAACAGCATGGGTGAAGTGGGGGAGAGGAAACCGAGAGGCAAATAAATGTAATGCGAAGGATAAGGGTTTGCGTAAGCCTCCCCGGCAACGGCGCCAGAAATTCTTCTTGCTACCTTTTGAGCTTGCGTTGTATTCCCTCGAAGAGGAAAGGGAGATGCAGCACAATAGCGTAAGTATTTCCCTTAGTTTTTGAGAACCAAGGTATCAATCCAGTAGGAGACCATGCGCGAGTCCCTCGCACTTGCACAAACAAATAAGAACTTCGCAACCAACACGATAAGGGGTTGTTAATCCTTTACGGTCACTTACGAGAGTGAGATCTGAAAGAGATGATCAGATAATTTTTTTGGTATTTTTTGGGTATAGAAACAGAAAGTAAAGAAAGCAAATAAACAACGGCGACAGAAATTGGCTAGTTGACGGGAAAGTAATATGATAAAGATAGACCCGGGGGGCATAGTTTTCTCTAGTCGCTTCTCTCATGATAGCAGAATTCTACGGTGGGTGAACAAATTACTGTCGAGCAATTGATAGAAAAGTGAATAATTATGAGACTATCTAGGCATGATCATTGTATATAGGCATCACGTCCGAGACAAGTAGACCGAAACGATTCTGCATCTACTACTATTACTCCACACATCGACCGCTATCCAGCATGCATGTAGTGTATTGAGTTCATACGAACAGAGTAACGCCTTAAGCAAGACGACATGATGTAGAGGGATAAACTCAAGCAATATAATGAAAACCCCATCTTTTTATCCTCGATGGCAACAATCCAATACGTGCCTTGCTGCCCCTACTGTCACTGGGAAAGGACACCGCAAGATTGAACCCAAAGCCAAACTCTTCTCCCATTGCAAGAACTATAGATATAGTAGGCCAAACCAAACCAAGAATTCAAAGATACTTGCAATTATATTATGAGCACACATAAAAAGTTCAGAGAAGAACCAAATATCTTTCATAGATAACCTTGATCATAAACTCACAATTCATCGGATCTCGACAAACACACCGCAAGAAGAGATTACATCGAATAGATCTCCTCGAAGACCGAGGAGAACTTTGTATTGAGATCCAGAGAGAGAGAGAAGAAGCCATCTAGATACTAGCTATGGACCCGAAGGTCTGTGGTAAACTACTCACAACTCATGGTGAGCGCGATGATGATGATGAAGAAGGCCTCCGTGATGGATCCCCCTCCCGGAACATGCTCCAAGATGGGATCTCCACGGGAACAGAAGCTACAGTGGTGGAATTAGGGTTTTCTCTCTGTGTATGGAGTTTCTGGGGTATGTAGGTATATATAGGAAGAAGGAGGGCACCGGGGGCCGTGTGGGCCAGCCTCGAGGCAGGGGGTGCGCCCCCCACCCTCGAGGGCAGGCCTTCCATCCCCTGACTTGGTCCTGAAGTTTCCCGAGCGTGATTTCTTCCAAAACTATCTCTCGCGAAGGTTTCATTCCGTTTGGACTCCGTTTGATATCCTTTTCTGCAAAACCCTAAAATAGGCAAAAACAGCAATCTGGACTAGGCCTTTGGTGTTGGGGAACGTTGCATGGGAAACAAAAATTTTCCTACCGTTCACCAAGATCAATCTAGTAGATGCAACTACGAGGGGAGAGTGTGATCTACGTACCCTTGTAGATCGCTAAGCGGAAGCGTTATGAACGCGGATGATGGAGTCGTACTCGTCGCGATTCAGATCGCCGAAGACCTAGCACCGAAGCAACGGTGCCTCCGCGTTCTTCACACGTACGGCTCGGGGACGTCTCCTCCTTCTTGATCCAGCAAGGGGTGGAGGAGAGGTTGATGGAGAACCGGCAGCACGACGGCGTGGTGGTGATGGTGGAGAAGAACTCCAGCAGGGCTTCGCCTAAGCACCGCGGGAGAAGAAGATGTAACGGGAGAGGGAGGGCAGCACCGAGGCACAAACTGTGTTAGCTGCCCTCCCTTTGCCCCACTATATATAGGGGGGGTGGAGAGGTGAGGGCGCCCTAGGGTTTCCCCCTAGGGGCCGGCGGCCAGGGCAAGGGGAGGGGGCGGCGGCCAGGGCAGGGGGGCGGCCATGCCCTAGGGTTTCCCCCCCTAGGTGCCTTGCCCCCCAAGGCCAAGGGGTGCGGCCAGCCCTAGGGGGTCCCACCCCCTTAGCCGCATGAGGAGAGGGCCCAGGGGGGGCGCACAGCCCCCTGAGGGCTGTGGTGTTCCCCCTTGTGGCCCACTAGGCCCAGAACCACTTCCGGACCCCCCGAAACCCCTTCCGGTACTCCGCCGATTTCCCGATGCTCC
Source organism: Secale cereale (assembly GCA_902687465.1). NCBI lineage: Eukaryota > Viridiplantae > Streptophyta > Magnoliopsida > Poales > Poaceae > Secale > Secale cereale. Next base: position 606,373,730 of record LR738714.1, on the reverse strand, counting down.
CCGGAACACTTCCGGTACTCCGAAACCTTTCATCCTATATATCAATCTTCGTCTCCGGACCATTCCGGAGACCCTCGTCATGTCCGGGATCTCATCCGGGACTCCGAACAACCTTCGGTAACCATACACTTTTCTCACTAACAACCCTAGCGTCACCGAACGTTAAGTGTGTAGACCCTGCGGGTTCGGAAACCATGTAGACATGACCGAGACACTCCCAGGTCAATAACCAATAGCGGTATCTGGATACCCATATTGGTTCCCACATGTTTCTCGATGATCTCATCGGATGAACCACGATGTCAAGGATTCAGGCAATCCCGTATACAGTTCCCTTTGTCTCGTCGGTATGTTACTTGCCCGAGATTCGATCGTCGGTATCTCTATACCTAGTTCAATCTCGTTACCGGCAAGTCTCTTTACTCGTTACCGTAATACATAATCCCGTGACCAACCACTTAGTCACTTTGAGCTCATTGAGATGACGTACTACCGAGTGGGCCCGGAGATACCTCTCCGTCACACGGAGTGACAAATCCCAGTCTCGATCCATGTCAACTCAACAGACACCCTCGGAGATACCTGTAGAGTACCTTTATAGTCACCCAGTTACGTTGTGACGTTTGGCACACACAAAGCACTCCTACGGTGTCAGTGAGTTACATGATCTCATGGTCATAGGAACTTATACTTGACATGCAGAAAACTATAGCGATAACTGACACGATCAAAAGCTATGTTAACGTTTGGGTCTCGTCCATCACATCATTCTCCTAATGATGTGATCCCGTTATCAAATGACAACTCATGTCTATGACCTGGAAACCGCGGTCATCTTTGATCAACGAGCTAGTCCTGTAGAGGCACACTAGGGACACAAAGTCTGTCTATTCATCCACACGTGTATTGAGTTTCCAATCAATACAGTTATAGCATGGATAATAAACGATTATCATGAACAAGGAAATATAATAATAACTCTTTTATTATTGCCTCTAGGGCATATTTCCAACAGTCTCCCACTTGCACTAGAGTCAATAATCTATCATTACAAGGTAATGAATCTAACACCCATAGAGTCTTGGTGTTGATCGTGCTTAGCCCGTGGAAGAGGCTTAGTCAACGGATCTACAACATTCAAATCCGTGTGTACTTTGCAAATGTTTATGTCCTCCTCCTTGACTGAATCGCGGATGGAATTGAAGCGTCGCTTTATGTGTCTGGTCCTCTTGTGAAACCTTGGTTCCTTGGCTAGAGCAATGGCACCAGTGTTATCACAGAACAGAGTCATTGGGTTCAGTGCACTAGGCACAACTCCAAGATCTGTCATGAACTCCTTCATCCAGACACCTTCCTTAGCCGCCTCCGAGGCAGCTATATACTCCGCTTCACATGTAGAATCAGCTACCACGCTCTGCTTGGAACTGCACCAGCTTACCGCTCCCCCGTTGAGAATATATACGTATCCGGTTTGTGACTTAGAGTCATCCGGATCTGTGTCAAAGCTTGCATCGACGTAACCCTTTACGACGAGCTCTTGATCACCTCCATAAACGAGAAACATATCCTTAGTCCTTTTCAGGTACTTTAGGATATTCTTGACCACTGTCCAGTGATCCATACCAGGATTACTCTGAAACCTTCCGGCCATACTTATGGCAAGGCTGACATCTGGTCTTGTGCACAGCATTGCATACATGATAGAGCCTATGGCTGAAGCATAGGGGACGACACTCATCTTTTCTCTGTCATCCGCAGTCACTGGGCATTGAGTCTTACTCAACTTCGTACCTTGCAATACCGGCAAGAACCCCTTCTTGGATTGATCCATTTTGAACTTCTTCAAAACTTTATCAAGGTATGTGCTTTGTGAAAGTCCTATCAAGCGTCTTGATCTATCTCTATAGATCTTGATGCCCAATATGAAAGCAGCTTCACCGAGATCTTTCATCGAAAAACTCTTGTTCAAATACCCCTTCACGCTATCCAAAAATTCTATATTGTTTCCAATCAGCAATATGTCATCCACATATAATATTAGAAACGCTATAGAGCTCCCACTCACTTTCTTGTAAATACAAGCTTCATTGTAAACTTGTATAAACCCAAACGCTTTGATCACCTCATCAAAGCGAAGATTCCAACTCCGAGATGCCTGCACCAGCCCATAAATGGAACGCTGGAGCTTGCATACCTTGTCAGCATTCTCTGGATCGACAAAACCCTCTCGTTGCATCATATACAACTCTTCCTTAAGAAAACCGTTAAGGAACGCTGTTTTGACATCCATCTGCCAAATTTCATAATCGAAATATGCAGCTATTGCTAACATGATTCGGACGGATTTAAGCATCGCTACGGGTGAGAAAGTCTCATCGTAGTCAATCCCTTGAACTTGTGAAAAACCCTTTGCCACAAGTCGAGCTTTATACACGGTGACATTACCGTCAGCGTCCGTCTTCCTCTTAAAAATCCATTTATTCTGAATGGCCTTCCGCCCTTCAGGTAATACTTCCAAAGTCCATACTTTGTTTTCATACATGGATCCCATCTCGGATTTCATGGCCTCTAACCATTTGTCGGAATCTGGGCCCACCATCGCTTCTCCATAGCTCGTAGGTTCACCGTTGTCTAACAACATGACCTCCATGACAGGGTTACCATACCACTCAGGTGCAGTGCGTACCCTTGTCGACCTACGAGGTTCGGTAGTAACTTGATCAGTAGCTTCTTGATCATCATCATTGGCTTCGTCTTCAACCTCTGCAGGCTCCACAAAAACATCTTTCTGTGCTGCGCTACTTTCTGGTTGAAGCAGAGGTTCAATAACCTCATCAAGTTCTACCTTCCTCCCACTCAATTCTTTCGAGAGAAACTCTTTCTCGAGAAAGGACCCGTTCTTAGCGACAAACACTTTGCCCTCGGATCTGAGATAGAAGGTGTACCCAACTGTTTCTTTTGGGTATCCTATGAAGACACATTTGTCCGCTTTGGGTTCGAGCTTTTCTGGCTGAAGCCTTTTGACATAAGCATCGCAACCCCAAACCTTGAGAAAAGACAACTTCGGTTTCTTACTAAACCATAGTTCATACGGCGTTGTCTCAACGGACTTAGATGGAGCCCTATTTAAAGTGAATGCAGCTGTCTCTAACGCATATCCCCAAAACGATAGTGGCAAATCGGCAAGAGACATCATAGAACGTACCATATCTAATAGGGTTCGATTACGACGTTCGGACACACCATTACGCTGTGGTGTTCCAGGTGGCGTCAACTGTGAAACAATTCCACATTTTCTCAAGTGATCACCAAACTCATAACTCAGATATTCTCCCCCTCGATCAGATCGTAGGAACTTGATCTTCTTGTTACGATGATTTTCAACTTCACTCTGAAATTGCTTGAACTTTTCAAAAGTTTCAGACTTATGCTTCATTAAGTAAATATACCCATATCTACTCAAGTCGTCAGTGAAGGTGAGGAAATAACGATATCCACCGCGCGCCGTTACACTCATCGGACCGCACACATCAGTATGTATGATTTCCAATAAGTCACTTGCCCGTTCCATTGTCCCTGAAAACGGGGTCCTTGTCATCTTGCCCATGAGGCACGGCTCGCACGTGTCAAGTGATTCAAAATCAAGAGACTCCAAAAGTCCATCAGCATGGAGCTTCCTCATGCGTTTCACGCCGATATGACCGAGACGGCAGTGCCACAAGAAAGTGGTATTATCATTATCTACTCTACATCTTTTGGCATCAATGTTATGAACATGTGTATCATCACTATCGAGATTCAATAAGAATAAACCCCTAACTTCGGGTGCATTACCATAAAAGATATTACTCATATAAATAGAACAACCATTATTCTCTGACTTAAATGAGTAACCGTCTCGCAATAAACAAGATCCAGATATAATGTTCATGCTTAACGCAGGCACTAAATAACAATTATTCAGGTTCATAACTAATCCCGATGGTAATCGAAGAGCGAGCGTGCCGACGGCGATCACATCAACCTTGGAACCATTTCCCACGCGCATCGTCACTTCGTCCTTCGCCAGCCTCCGTTTATTCCGCAGTTCCTGTTTAGAGTTGCAAATGTGAGCAACCGAACCGGTATCAAATACCCAGGCACTACAACGAGAGTTGGTAAGGTACACATCAATAACATGTATATCACATATACCTTTGTTGTTGTTGGCCCCCTTCTTGTCCGCCAGATACTTGGGGCAGTTCCGCTTCCAGTGGCCGTTCCCCTTGCAATAGAAACACTCAGTCTCTGGCTTGGGCCCAGCCTTGGGTTTCTTCACTGGATTAGCAACTGCTTTGCCACCCTTCTTAGAGTTACCCTTCTTGCCCTTGCCATTCTTCTTGAAACTAGTGGTTTTATTGACCATCAACACTTGATACTCCTTCTGGATGTCTGCCTCAGTGACTTTCAGCATCGAAAACAGCTCGGCGATGGTCTTGTTCATCCCTTGCATGTTATACTGCTGCACGAAGCTCTTGTAGCTTGGAGGGAGTGACTGGAGAATTCTGCCAATGATAGCCTCATCCGGGAACACAAGTCCCAGATCAGCTATGCGGGTATAGTACCCAGACATCTTCAGTAAGTGCTCACTGACAGACGAATTCTCCTCCATCTTGCAAGCGAAGAATTTATCGGTGGTCTCATACCTCTCGATCTTAGCATTCTTCTCAAAGATGAACTTCAACTCCTGGTACATCTCATATGCACCATGACGTTCAAAACGTCTTTGAAGTCCTCCTTCCAAGCCGTACAACATGGCACACTGCACTATCGAATAGTCATCCGAACGTGTCTGCCAGACGTTCAAAACGTCTGCAGGGGCTGTAGGAGCGGGGGGGTCACCTAGCGGTGCATTCAGGACATAAACCTTTTGGGCAGCTGTGAGGATGATCCTCAGATTGCGGAGCCAGTCCACAAAGTTGCTCCCGTCATCTTTCAGTTTAGCTTTCTCTAGGAACGCATTAAAATTCAGGGGAGCTACTGCGCGAGCCATCTACAACCAAAATTTGCAAAGACATTTTAGACTATTGTTCATGATAAGTGAGTTATTACCTAATCAAATTATTTATAACTCCCACTCAAATTGACATCCCTCCGGTCATTCGAGCGTGACATGATCCAAATTCACCAACCCAAGTCCGATCATCACGTGAGATGAGGTGGTGTCAATGGTGAACATCAACATGTTGATCATATCTACTATATGACTCATGCTCGACCTTTCGGTCCTCCGTGTTCCGAGGCCATGTCTGTACATGCTAGGCTCGTCAAGTCTAACCCGAGTGTTCTGCATGTGCAAAACTGGCTTGCACCCGTTGTATGCGAACGTAGAGTCTATCACACCCGATCATCACGTGGTGCTTCGAAACGACGAACCTTCGCAACGGCGCACACTCGGGGGGAACACAATTTTATCTTGAAATTTTAGTGAAGGATCATCTTATAATGCTACCGTCGTCCTAAGCAAAATAAGATGCATAAAAGGATTAACATCACATGCAAATCATAAGTGATATGATATGGCCATCAACTCGTGCTTTTGATCTCCATCTCCAAAGCACCGGCATGATCTCCATCGTCACCGGCGCCACACCATGATCTCCATCATCATGATCTCCATCATCGTGTCGCCATCGGGGTTGTCGGCGCCCACCATGCTCTTACTACTATTGCTACCGTTTAGCGATAAAGTAAAGCATTACAAAGCGCTTGAAGATTGACACGCAGGTCATACAAAAATTAAAGACAACCCTATGGCTCCTGTCGGTTGCCGTATGCATCGACATGCAAGTCGATATTAACTATTACAACATGATCATCTCATACATCAAATATAATTCATCATGTCATTGGCCATATCATATCACATGCATACCCTGCAAAAACAAGTTAGACGTCCTCTAATTTGTTGTTGCATGTTTTACGTGGCTGCTATGGGTATCTAGCAAGAACGTTTCTTACCTACGCAAAACCACAACGGTGATATTCAAGTTGCTATTTAACCTTCTACAAGGACCGCCTTGTTCTATTCCGATTCAACTAAGATAGGAGAGACAGACACCCGCCAGCCATCTTATGCAACAAAAGTCACATGTCTGTCGATGGAACCGGTCTCATGTACGTGGACATGTAAAGTTGGTCCGGGCCGCTTCATCCTATAATACCGCTGAATCAAGAAAGACTAAGGAGGGCAGCAATTTAAACATCAACGCCACAAACCCTTTTGTGTTCTACTCGAGAAAGCATCTACGCAAGATCCTAGCTCTGATGCCACTGTTGGGGAACGTTGCATGGGAAACAAAAATTTTCCTACCGTTCACCAAGATCAATCTAGTAGATGCAACTACGAGGGGAGAGTGTGATCTACGTACCCTTGTAGATCGCTAAGCGGAAGCGTTATGAACGCGGATGATGGAGTCGTACTCGTCGCGATTCAGATCGCCGAAGACCTAGCACCGAAGCAACTGTGCCTCCGCGTTCTTCACACGTACGGCTCGGGGACGTCTCCTCCTTCTTGATCCAGCAAGGGGTGGAGGAGAGGTTGATGGAGAACCGGCAGCACGACGGCGTGGTGGTGATGGTGGAGAAGAACTCCAGCAGGGCTTCGCCTAAGCACCGCGGGAGAAGAAGATGTAACGGGAGAGGGAGGGCAGCACCGAGGCACAAACTGTGTTGGCTGCCCTCCCTTTGCCCCACTATATATAGGGGGGGTGGAGAGGTGAGGGCGCCCTAGGGTTTCCCCTTAGGGGCCGGCGGCCAGGGCAAGGGGAGGGGGCGGCGGCCAGGGCAGGGGGGGGCGGCCAGGCCCTAGGGTTTCCCCCCCTAGGTGCCTTGCCCCCCAAGGCCAAGGGGTGCGGCCAGCCCTAGGGGGTCCCACCCCCTTAGCCGCATGAGGAGAGGGCCCAGGGGGGGCGCACAACCCCCTGAGGGCTGTGGTGTTCCCCCTTGTGGCCCACTAGGCCCAGAACTTCTTCCGGACCCCCCGAAAACCTTTCCGGTACTCCGCCGATTTCCCGATGCTCCCCGGAACACTTCCGGTACTCCGAAACCTTTCATCCTATATATCAATCTTCGTCTCCGGACCATTCCGGAGACCCTCGTCATGTCCGGGATCTCATCCGGGACTCCGAACAACCTTCGGTAACCATACACTTTTCTCACTAACAACCCTAGCGTCACCGAACGTTAAGTGTGTAGACCCTGCGGGTTCGGAAACCATGTAGACATGACCGAGACACTCCCAGGTCAATAACCAATAGCGGGATCTGGATACCCATATTGGTTCCTACATGTTTCTCGATGATCTCATCGGATGAACCACGATGTCAAGGATTCAGGCAATCCCGTATACAGTTCCCTTTGTCTCGTCGGTATGTTACTTGCCCGAGATTCGATCGTCGGTATCTCTATACCTAGTTCAATCTCGTTACCGGCAAGTCTCTTTACTCGTTACCGTAATACATAATCCCGTGACCAACCACTTAGTCACTTTGAGCTCATTGAGATGACGTATCACCGAGTGGGCCCGGAGATACCTCTCCGTCATACGGAGTGACAAATCCCAGTCTCGATCCATGTCAACTCAACAGACACCCTCGGAGATACCTGTAGAGTACCTTTATAGTCACCCAGTTACGTTGTGACGTTTGGCACACACAAAGCACTCCTACGGTGTCAGTGAGTTACATGATCTCATGGTCATAGGAACTTATACTTGACATGCAGAAAACTATAGCGATAACTGACACGATCAAAAGCTATGTTAACGTTTGGGTCTCGTCCATCACATCATTCTCCTAATGATGTGATCCCGTTATCAAATGACAACTCATGTCTATGACCTGGAAACCGCAGTCATCTTTGATCAACGAGCTAGTCCTGTAGAGGCTCACTAGGGACACAAAGTCTGTCTATTCATCCACACGTGTATTTGAGTTTCCAATCAATACAGTTATAGCATGGATAATAAGCGATTATCATGAACAAGGAAATATAATAATAACTCTTTTATTATTGCCTCTAGGGCATATTTCCAACATTTGGGTTAGTAGGTTAGTCCCAAAAATGATATAAAAGTGAATGATAAAGCCCATTAAACATCCAATACTTCATAAATAATAGCATGGAACAATAAAAAATTATAGATACGTTGGAGACGTATCAGGTAGGCCTATATAAACCCCCCAGGGTGCTCCATGTGTGGGGGTTGGTTTCCGGTTGTTCGACCATTAGTTTACACAAAGAGACACAGAGAGAAAGAGAGAGATCGCGGGGGAGAAACCCTGGCGGCCATTCCCGTTCCCTAGAGCGTAGGTAGAGGGCTAGCCTTGCCCTTCTTCCTCCTCTAGACGACATAGTTCAAGGAGCAACCTTTTAGCTACCATTTTGCCATTAGTCATGACGCGGAGCCCCCGAAAAGCAGGACTAGGGGTGTTATCTCCTCGGAGAGCCCCAAACCTGGGTAAGATTCGTAGGCGTCCTAAGTATCGCCTTATCCCGCATCCAGGGCCCGGCGATGTTCTATTGTCCCCATGCATGATAAGCCATTCTTTGGCATATGTCGCACCAAAACCCTGACACTCGGTCATGTCTACATAGTTCTCGAACCCATAGGGTCCGCACGCTTAACGTTTGATGACGGTCGGTATTATGAGTTTATGAGTTTTGATGTACCGAAGGTAGTTCAGAGTCCCGAATAAGATCACGGACATGATGAGGAGTCTCGGAATGTCCGAGACATAAAGATTGATATATTGGACGACTATATTTGGACACCGGAAGGGTTCCGGGAGGTTTCGGGCATATACCGGAGTACCGGGGGGTTACCGGAACCCCCTGGGGAGTTAAATGGGCCTCATGGGCCCTAGTGGGAGAAGAGGAGGAGCGGCCAGGGCAGCCGCGCGCCCCTTCCCCCTCTAGTCTGAATTGGACAAGGAGGGGGGTGGCACCCCCCTTTCCTTCTCTTCCTCTCTCCCTTTCCTTCTCCCCTCCTACTCCAACTAGGAAAAGAGGGAGTCCTACTCCCGGTGGGAGTAGGACTCCTCCCTTGGCGCGCCCTCCCCCTTGGCCGACCGCCTCCCCCCTAGCTCCTTTATATACGGGGGCAGGGGGCACCTCTAGACACACAAGTTGATCAAGTTGATCTCTCCCAACCGTGTGCGGTGCCCCCCTCCACAGAAACACACCTCGGTCATACTGTTGCAGTGCTTAGGCGAAGCCCTGCACCAGTAGCCTCATCATCTCTGTCACCACACCGTCGTGCTGACGAAACTCTCTCGTGAAGTTCTACTGGATCAAGAGCTCGTGGGACGCCATCAAGTTGAACGTGTGCTGAACGCGGAGGCTCCGTACGTTCGGTGCTTGATCGGTTGGATCGCGAAGAAGTTCGACTACATCAACCGCGTCACTAGACGCTTCCGCTTTCGGTCTACGAGGGTACGTAGACACACTCTCCCCTGTCGTTGCTATGCATCTAGTAGATAGATCTTGCATGATCGTAGGAAAAAATTTGAAATACTATGTTCCCCAACACAATTGCCCTTTGTGTGCGAGGGGAAGAGAGTCATCATTTCATGCTCTACTGGTTTGTCCAAATGCATCGGCTTTTCGGGATTCGATGCAAAAGCAATGGCCTCTCCCCAATCGTACCGATATCACTTGTACAGGTGACGAATGGTTTCTCCATCTTCTCACACATTCTCAGCCACAAAGCAGGGATATGATCATCATGATGCTATGGCGCACATGGCATCTCCGTAATGAACTTTCACATGGCAAATCTATAATGAGTGTGGAGATGCCATGCTCTTTTGTAAGTAGCTACTATAATTCGTATTGCCAAATTTTATCCAGTGTAGAAGAAATTATTGAAGGAAAATTTCCGTTGGTCATGGATGTGGTGACGAATAATCTGGCATCTGAGGCTGCTACTCCCGCAAGCAGACCATGGCCGAACCCAACTCAGGGTTGGGTCGCCTTATCGGTCGATGGTTCCTATGCCACACATGATGACAAGGCTCTGGCACGGGGATAATTTTACGAGATAATAACGGCAAGATGATCTTCGCAGCATACAGAAGACTCTTCCATTGCAGTGATGCCTTAGAAACTGAAATCCAAGCAATGATGGAAGGTCTCTCCTTGGCACTTGAAAGATCAAGCTTACCTATACAACTTCAGTCCGATTGCACAGTTGCTCTTAAAGCCCTCACTGATGATTCCCTGGACAAATCAGCATATGGTCATTTGATTACCGAGATTAAACGTTCCATGAATGATAGGGTAGTTGTTCCAGTAAAAAATTCTCACTCTCAGAATAGAGTTGCACATTTTTAGCGACATTTGGACGGAATGAGGATACACTGCATGCTGGCTAAACCACCCTCCTCCGTGTGTCACGAGTAAGATTGTAATTCTATAACCTTGGAATAAATACCCTATGATTCCGGCAAAAAAAGAAGGATGGGACTCCTTTCCATGTGATCCTGAAGTGCTCTTTCTCCTTGGGGGTTTGGTTCATGGTTTCTTCGTGGAGTGGTAATCACGAGTTTACCCTGAGCACGAACTCTTGCATCTCCTTTGCTTCCTAGCAGAGTGACATGATCTGCACCCCATCCGAGAAGGACATAAGAACAACCATCTGCATCGGCTAGCACATATGAAAGGAGCGTAATGCCAACTTCTACACGTGACCCCAAACAAATGTTCATTTGGTCCGAATTTGATTCGCTTCGGGTGGGACAACACTACAACAGATGTTCATGTCTAGTTTGGGGCGGCCAACTGTCGAGGCACCCAAGGTGCGGCCGTGTCCCTATTTTTTTTTTTGCGAGAAGCCGTGTCCCCAACTTAGCCGTGCTGGACTTAAAGAAACATCAAAAAAGGCATGAAAGAACAAAAAAAAGGCATTGTAGAATAGCTTATAAATTATAAATAACTTAATTAAACAGTTCGCCTGCACAGTACTTAAGATGAAATTAAAAAACTTAAAATATATAATGTGGCCACCACGCGTGCCGCAAAAGCCATCACCATCGCCGTCGATGCCGTCGCAGCTGCCGTCTTCAGGCGCCACCATACTCGTCGTCACTCGTCAGGTCGTTGTAGGGTGGGGGCGCTAGAGGTGGGGCGGCGGCCCCAGAATGGTTCGCGCGTGTGGTGTGCAGGCGGAGCGGGCGGCGGTGCTGCTAGTGGTGACCACAACGCCCATGCACGCTCCTCCGTGGGCTCCTCCATCTCCTGCTTGGCATCGAGCTCCGGCACGTACACATCTCCGGAGGCTGACACGTCGAGCATATCCCACATGCCCTCCCACTCCTCCTCCTGCTGGCGCCTGTACTCCCACTCGGGGTCCCCCATGACGGCCTGCAGGAGCCGCTCCTCCTCCTCGGCTATCATGGCGGGAGGCTATGGGGGTGGTGGTGCTACTTCTCGAGCTTGCGTTGTATTCCCTCGAAGAGGAAAGGGTGATGCAGCACAGTAGCGTAAGTATTTCCCTCAGTTTTTGAGAACCAAGGTATCAATCCAGCAGGAGACCAAGCGTGAGTCCCTCGCACCTGCACAAACAAATAAGAATTTTGCAGCCAACGCGATAAGGGGTTGTCAATCCCTTTACGGTCACTTACGAAAGTGAGATCTGTTAGAGATTATAGTTTGATATTTTTGGTATTTTTGGATATAAGAACAGAAAGTAGAAGCGGAAAAGTAAAGTAGATTGTAGATTGATATGTTGAGAATAGACCCGGGGGCCAAAGTGTTCTCTAGTGGCTTCTCTCATGATAGCAACATTCTACGGCGGGTAAACAAATTACTGTCGAGCAATTGATAGAAAAGCGAATAATTATGAGACTATCTAGGCATGACAATTATATATAGGCATCACATCCGAGACAAGTAGACCGAAATGATTCTGCATCTACTACTATTACTCCACACATCGACCGCTATCCAGCATGCATCTAGAGTATTAAGTTCATAAGAACGGAGTAACGCCTTAAGCAAGATGACATGATGTAGAAGGATAAACTCAAACATAGTGATATAAACCCCATCTTTTTATCCTCGATGGCAACAATACAATACGTGCCTTTCTGCCCCTACTGTCACTAGGAAAGGACACTGCAAGATTGAACCCAAAGCCAAGCACTTCTCCCATTGCAAGAACTACAGATCTAGTAGGCCAAACCAAACCAATAATTCCAAGAGACTTGCAAGGATATTATAATCATACATAAAGAGTTCAGAAAAGAACCAAATATTTCTCATAGATAATCTTGATCATAAACCCACAATTCATCGGATCTCGACAAACACACCGCAAAAAGAGATTACATCGAATAGATCTCCTCGAAGACCGAGGAGAACTTGGTATTGAGATCCAAAGAGAGAGAAGAAGTCATCTAGATACTAGCTATGGACCCGAAGGTCTGTGGTAAACTATTCACAACTCATGGTGAGGCGATGATGATGATGTAGATGCACTCCGTGGAAGATCCCCCCTCCGGCGGAGCTCCGGAACAGGCCCCAAGATGGGATCTCACGGGGACAAAAGGTTACAGCGGTGGAACTAGGGTTTTCTGTGTTGTTTTGATAGTTTCGGGATACGTAGGTATATATAGGAGGAAGGAGAGCACCGGGGGCCAGACGGGGTGCCCACGAGGCAGGGGGCACGCCCTATAGGGGGGGCGCCCCCACCCTCGTGGACGCCACGTCAGCCCTACTCCATGGTTCTCAAGTCTCCCGTGCGTATTTTGCTCCAAAAATATCTCTCCCGAAGGTTTCATTCCGTTTGGACTCCATTTGATATTCCTTTTCTGTAAAACCCTAAAACAGGCAAAAAAACAGCAATCTAGACTGGGCCTTTGGGTTAGTAGGTTAGTCCCAAAAATAATATGAAAGTGTATAACAAAGCCCATTAAACATCCAAAACATCATAAATAATAGCATAGAACAATCAAAAATTATAGATACGTTGGAGAAGTATCAAGCATCCCCAAGCTTAATTCCTGCTCGTCCTCGAGTAGGTAAATGATAAAAACAGAATTTTTGATGTGGAATGCTAACCAACATAGTTTTTCAATGTAATTCTCTTAATTGTGGAATGAATGTTTAGATCTGAAAGATTCAAGACAAAAGTCTATATTTACATAAGAAATAATAATACTTCAAGCATACTAACAAAGCAATCATGTCTTCTCAAAATACTATGGCTAAAGAAAGTTATCCCTACAAAATCATATAGTCTGGCTATGCTCCCTCTTCATCACACAAAATATCCATATCATGCACAACCCCGATTTCAGCCAAGCACTTGTTTTCATACTCTATTCTTTCAAACCTTTCAACTTTCACGCAATACATGAGCGTGAGCCATGGACATAGCACTATGTGGAATAGAGAGGTGGTTGTGGAGAAGACAAAAAGGAGGGAGATAGTCTCACATCAACTAGGCGTATCAACGGGCTATGGAGATGCCCATCAATAGATATCAATGTGAGTGAGTAGGGATTGCCATGCAACGGATGCACTAGAGCTAAATATGTATGAAAGCTCAACAAAAGAAACTAGTGGGTGTGCATCCAACTTGCTTGCTCACGAAGACCTAGGGCATTTGAGGAAGCCCATCGTTGTAATATACAAGCCAAGTTCTATAATGAAAATTCCCACTAGTATATGGAAGTGACTAAATATGAGACTCTCTATCATGAAGAACATGGTGCTACTTTGAAGCACAAGTGTGGAAAAAGATAGTAGCAATTTTCCCTTCTCTCTTTTCTCTCCTCTTTTTGGAGGGGCTTTCTCTTTTTTTTTTAGCCCCTCTCTATTTTTTTGGGCCATCTCCTTTTTTTATTGGCCTTTCCTCGCATGGGACAATGCTCTAATAATGATGATCATCACACTTATATTGAATTACAACTCGATACTAGAACAAGTATGACTCTATATGAATGCCTCCGGCGGTGTACCAGGATATGCAATGAATCAAGAGTGACATGTATGAAAAATTATGCATGGTGGCTTTGCCACAAATACGATGTCAACTACATGATCATGCATGGCAATATGACAATATGAAGCGTGTCATATGAACGGAACGGTGGAAAGTTACATGGCAATATATCTCGGAATGGCTATGGAAATGCCATGATAGGTAGGTATGGTGGCTGTTTTGAGGAAAATATATGGTGGCTGTTTTGAGGAAGGATATATAGTGAGTGTATGGTACCAGCGAAAGTTACGCGGTACAATAGAGGCTAGCAATGGTGGAAGGGTGAGAGTGCGTAATATCCATGGACTCAACATTAGTCATAAGAACTCATATACTTATTGCAAAAATTTACGAGTCATCAAAACAAAGCAATCAATGCATGCTCCTACGGGGAAGGTTGGTAGGAGTTAACCATCGCGCGGCCCTGACCTCCGCACAAAGGTTGACACTTTACAAATACCTCATGCTCTAACTTCGTCACATAGCGGTTCACCATACGTGCATGCTACGGGAATCACTAACCTTAACACAAGCATTTCTCAATTTCATAATAACTCCACTAGCATGACTCTAATATCACTATCCTCATATCTCAAAACAATTATCAAGCATCCAACTTCTCATCATTTTCAATGCACTTAGTGTGAAAGTTTTTACTACATTGATATTGGATGTCTATAATGTGAAGGCTAGTTTTATAGCCAAAGCACATTACCATGCTGTTTTAATAGACTCTCAAAAGTATATGAGTGAAGCATGAGAGATCAACAATTTCTACAAAATATAATCACCACCGTGCTCTAAAAGATATAAGTGAAGTACTAGAGCAAAAACTATTCAACTCAAAAGATATAAGTGAAACAAATAGAGTGTTCTATCAATTCCTAGGCCATATTTAACTCTCTCAAATAGGTGTGTCCAGCAAGGATGATTGTGGCAAACTAACTAGCAAAGACTCAAATTATACAAGACGCTCCAAGTAAAACACATATCATGTGATGAATAAAAATATAGCTCCGAGTATAGTTACCGATGGATGAAGACGAAAGAGGGGATGCCTTCCCGGGGCATCCCCTGTCAGGACCCCGATCCTAAGTCACACCGAAATAGCTTGTAACACATCATATCACTTTGCGGCCTCATGCACGGTTTCCCCACGGGTGCCACCTTACCTGGCCCGGGACCGTTTGCGCATTTTGGCACATGTATATGATAGTGTCGCTAGCATCCATATGACAGAGAACCCGGGCCGACATGGCTAGTTATAAACCAAAAGTGGCACTAAACTACAGAGACAGGCATCCGTGACCCAGCAACGAACGTGTCGGTCATCAACGTATGAACCCAAGTCGTAGCAAGCTACATGGATTTAAAGGAACAATGCGTGACATTTCTCCTAAGGGACGGACACAGGAACGAAGAAGGACACGTGCCGGCCAGCCTACGTGTTCCGAGCAGTAGCAAGCTACCAAGGCTCAGTGGAAGCACTAGGAGGCATTTCCCTGTAAGATAGGCTACCAAAGGTAAACAACTAGGTGTCGGATCCCACACATACCAAGCATTTCAATCATACACACAACATGCTCAATATGTGCAAATACAACATTGCATCACAACAGAACTCTATGACTCAAAGTACTTTATTTAAGAGGCTCCGAAGAGCCATACATAACATATCCATACAGGTAGGGGTCACATGACCCAACACTCAAGTCATAGAATCATACAAGCACAAGCGGAAGCTAACATGTCTGAGTACAGACAACTTGGAAATAAAACAGGCTTGGTGTAGCCTGACTATCTACAAGGCCCTTCACAAGCTCAGGATCTCCGTCTAGGTAGCAAGCTACTCGTCGACGTCAACGTCTATGTAAAACACATCAAAAGCGGACTTGCAACAGTTATTAAGCAAACATGAGTACAAAGGTACTCAACCAGACTTACAACAGATCCTATCATACATGCATCATTATCAACAAGGGTAGTGGAGTTCATAGCAGCAAGCCAGCTTTGACTCTTGGCTAACCTATACTACAACTCTCAGCAGATTGCAAGATAAGACTACATACACGAGTCCTCTACTCACCCCAACAATACACTGCCGTGGATCCTCTTCCGTCATCCTACGGAAGGGCCATCCATGGCACTCACACTTGTCTTGAGGCTTTTAGTAGTATCCATCAACTTGTCTATGAACTGTAAGAGCAACCAAGTGGTCCGTACCGCGAACAACGGATTTCGAATAGATTGGTAACCCTGCAGGGGTGTACTTCTTCACACACGCTTCCACCACTTATCACCTTTTACTCGACATGTACTCAGGAACCTTCAAGCGGAAGCCTAGCGAGGGTGTCGGCCACGACCTGACTAACTACACAAGTCCCTAGTCCAGGTTTATCGCCTATTTTGGTTCCATCTGTGGGGAGATCCGGCCAGGGTGTCGCTCACGGCCCCAAACGATGTGTACAGGGTTCCCGAGTCACCAAACGGGCGACCGGTACACCGCGCTACGTACCTTCCGCATCACAGCCCACCCCGAGGGTCAGCGATGTGCACGACCACCAGTAAACTACAAACACCAGAAACTAGTTGCAACTCCTGGACAGAGGACAAGGGCAGTTAATAAGTCGAGAGGGCTTGGAGCGCCCGGAGCCCAACGCGTGGTAGTAGATGTAACATGAATCACACATACAGATCTCGGGTCTTATGGACGGTTCCAATGAAACAACCCACCATGTACTCCTACATAGCCTTTCATCGATACCTTTACCAAACATGTTCCACACTTCCCTCTCTTTATCGAGCATGATCATTTCACTCTGATCCATCACCCAGATGAACCAGACCTGACACAACTCTAAGCATAGCAGGCAACATAAACAAATAGCATGGTGGAACACACATCACATGGCTCAATCAACTCCTACACATGCTAGTGGGTTTCAACTATTTACTGTGGCAATAACAGTTCATGCAAAGGAATAGGGTTCAACTACCGCAGCAAGTAGCAGTTCACACGCTGTTGCCTTAATGCAGTAAAAGAGAGCACGAGCGAGAAGATGGGTTTGTATCGGAATGATCAATGGTTGCTTGCCTGACAGATTGGTTGTCGGGTACTGCTCTTCAGTTGGATACGCAGAAGTATCCTCGGGAGCAGGACCTACCACGGAGAACACCGACGATACAATCAATATACAAACAAATGCAACAATATGATGCATGCTCATGACATGGCAAGATGAATGTGTTTTGGGTTAATGCAACTATAAACGGAAAGGTTTGAGCTCATTTGAATCAAAGATTCAAATTTATACCCAAACTATTATTTATTAAAGTGCATTATCATGTTTTAATGTGAACAGCAATGTTAACTTCCTCAAAAATGCATGAAACCAGTGCCATTGGAAAGATTGGATTTTTCTGATCAATTTTCATATATAAATCTTTTCCATCTGAGCTACTGCTGAATTTATAGGATTTTTTGAAGTTTAAAGCATTTTCTGGAATTTCCTGAATTGTTTTAAATCAATTAATCCCAGAAAAGCATTTACTGCATCAGCATGACATCATGCTGACGTCAGTAGGTCAACAGACCTGGTCCAAGCCAAACCTGACTGGTGGGTCCCGCGTGTTAGTGTCACAGGGTCTAATCCCGGTCAAAACTAGAGCTGACTGGGTTTGACCACGCGGAGGGGCCCACTGTCAGTGGCTGTGGTGGTTAATCTAAACGTCATTAGCCACTAACTAAGTGGCCACGTCAGCCAGCCGAAGTTTGGCCGGCGGCGACCATTTCGCGCGGCGGAGGCACGCCGGAATCTCTGTTCCGGCGACCATTTGTCGCGCGGGTGGGTTCTAAGTGATCATGGGGATGCACCGCATCCAACAGTGCCACTGGTTGGTCAAGAAGTCGCCGGAGCTAACGGCGACGAGCACGTCTGTGGCGGCGCTCGCACGGGGTTGGCCGGAACGGCGTTGTGGTGCACGGGAGGAGGAGCTAGAGGTGGCGTTAGCTTGCTCGCGAGCTACTGATCCTAGTGGCGTGCTCGGCTGCGAGGCACAGCGCCTGTGGCCACGGCGGCGAGTTGGCCGGCGGCGGTGGATTTCGGTCAGCAAGGGGGCGGCGGCTACAAGGCGTAATCAAGCTCGGGGAGAGGGGGGTTCGACGTGTGAGCTCACAGCGGTCGCAGAGGGCGTCGAAGCGGGCTTGGAGAAGGCCGGACGACAACGTACGGGCGACGGCGATCTCCGGTGCTGGAGGTTGAAGACGACGGCGAGGACGGCGCTACGGGGCTTCCGGCGTCGTGTGCGTTGGTGGAGAGCTTCAGGGCGACGCGGCGAAGCCGATGGGTGCGTCGGGGAGGCGAGGAGGTGGCTTAGGGCGCGGTGGCAGCGAACGGCGGCGAAGAGCCCGCTCGGTGGAGCTCGACAGAGAGGGATAGAGGAGGGGGAGGACACGGGGGAGAGTGAGAGAGAGGTCAGGGGCTGCGTGGCGACGCATAAAAGCGTCCAGGGCGTCGGGGACGCAGGCAGCCAGGCAGGAGGTGGCCGGACGCGTGTGTGCACGCCGCGGCCACACGCCATGTCCTCCTGGCGAGAGGAGGAGGACGACTCGTGGTCGCCAGCGGGCTGGGCCGTGTTGGGCCAAGCCAGGTAAGTGGCCCAGGTAAGTGGGCTATCCCCCTTTCTCTCTTCTTTTTTTTATTTTCTTTCTGTTTTGTTTTTTTTTCAACTTTGTTGAATTAATAAAAATGCTAGAGCATTTTTATAAATCATAAAACTAGTCATGCCCACTGTATATAATATGAACAGCATGGAACATTTTAGTTGATGATTATTTGGGCACCTAAAATATTTTATAGCTTTTAAATGCCCAAATGCAATTACAATATGAATTAATCCAGAGACCTTTGGAAGTCCTAGAAAATTGTGCACCATCTTTGTCAGAGGTTTAAGACCAAGGCAAAGATGATGAACATTTTTTAAGGGCATTTTGGGTACATTGGAAAAGATTTTATTAAACCCTAGTTGTTAGAATAGGGGTGTTGGGGTTTCTGTCATTCCCATTTCAAGTTTCTGTAGAAAGTAAACATGATGCACACTCTAGCTAGTCCTAATGCAAGCACTGACTAGGGATGTGATAACTCACCCCCACTCAAAAGAATCTCGTCCCGAGATTCGGGTTCCTCTGGAAAAAGGGTGGGGTACTCAAGTCGAAGATGATCCTCCCTTTCCCAAGTAGCTTCATTCTCGGAATGATGTGACCATTGAACCTTGAGAAACTTGATATTATGACGTCGAGTGGTACGCTCGGTTTGATCGAGAATACGAACGGGGTATTCTCGATATGTGAGATTGTCCTGGAGATCAAGCGTTTCGTGGTCCACCCCGCGGATAGGATCCGAGAAGCAACGCCTGAGTTGAGAAATGTGGAAGACATCATGAACTCTGGAAAGGTGCGGAGGTAGTTCCAATTGGTAGGCAACTTCTCCTAGTTTGGCAAGAATGCCAAAAGGACCGATGTAACGAGGAGCCAATTTGCCTTTGATACCGAAGTGATGGGTTCCCTTAAGAGGGGTAACCCGAAGGTAAGCCTTATCGTCGACTTCAAAAGTCACAGCCTTATGATGACTATCATATTGGCTCTTCTGGCGAGACTGGGCTGTTTTCAATTTCTCACGAACGATGCGAACTTGCTCTTCTGCTTCCTGGATCATATCCGGACCAAAGAATTGTCTTTCCCCGGTTTCTGACCAGTTAAGAGGCGTTCGACACCTTCGTCCATATAGAACTTCGAAGGGAGCCTTGCCCAAGCTGGCTTGATAACTATTGTTATAAGCGAATTCGGCGAATGGAAGACACTTCTCCCAATCCATACCGAAAGAGATGACAGAGGCTCGAAGCATATCTTCCAGAATTTGATTGACTCATTCTACTTGACCACTTGACTGAGGATGAAAGGTGGTGCTAAAAGAGAGATGAGTCCCCATAGCATTCTGGAAACTTTCCCAAAATCGTGAAGTGAAAAGACTTCCACGGTCTGAGTTAATCTCCAACGGCACACCATCAAGTGATACTATCCGGGAGATATACAAGTCTGCTAGCTGGCTAGCAGTTATACTCTCTCGAACAGGCAGGAAATGGGCTACTTTGGAGAGGCGATCGATAACGACAAAGATAGCATTATTCCCTTTCCTGGTCCTGGGAAACCCGGTAATGAAGTCCATACCGATCTTGTCCCATTTCCATTCAGGAATAGCTAAAGGTTAAAGGGTGTTGGCAGGCTGTTGATGCTCTGCTTTGGCTCGACGACAAACATCGCAGTTAGCAATGAACTGAGCGATTTCTCTCTTCATCCTAGTCCACCAGAACCTCTGGCGTAGGTCCTGATACATTGTGGTGCTACCGGGATGAATCGTGAGAGGAGATTCATGAGCCTCCTTAAGGATTAGCTGCCGTAGATGTTGGTTCTTGGGAACCACTAAACGGTTCTTGAAGAAAACAACACCTCTGTTATCAATGGAGAAACAACCTGCAACTCCTTTGTGAATGTTTCTCTTGATTCATGAAATCCCTGTATTTTGATTCTGGGAAGCTATGATTCGATCCGTAAGGGTAGGTTTCGCCACCAAGATGGAAAGGAATCATCGAGGAACAATGTGAAGGTTAAGCTTACGAAATTCCTCGTGGAGAAGTGGTTGCCCTTGTTGTAACATCAGGTTGTTACAATAAGACTTACGACTTAGTGCGTCAGCCATGACATTGGCCTTCCCAGGGGTGCAGGTGATTCCTAAGTCGTAATTTGTGAGCAACTCAACCCAACGTCTTTGCCTGAGATTCAAATCCTGTTGGGTGAAGATGTATTTCAGACTTTGGTGATTAGTGAAGATTTCACAGCGATTACCAAGAAGGTAATGTCGCCATGTTTTGAGTGTGTGGACCATAGCTGCAAGCTCTAGGTCATGCGTAGGATAGTTATCCTCATGTGGACACAACCGCCGAGATGCGTAGGCAATCACTTGACGATCTTGCATGAGTATGCAACCTAGTCCTTGTCGCGAGGCGTCACAATAGATAATAAAGTCTTTGGAAAAGTCTGGTGGTACCAGTACGGGTGCAGATGTCAGGCATCTTTTCAGTTCCTCAAAGCTGGACTCGCACTGTGGGATCCACTCGAACTTTTTATCTTTCTTGAGGAGTTCAGTTAGAGGTTTAGCAACCTTGGAGAAATTCTCGACAAAGCGTCGGCAATAGCTAGCTAAGCCAAGGAAACTCCTAACTTGCTTGACCGATTCAGGGGGAGTCCAATCAAGGACGGCCTGAACTCACTCGGGATTGACGGCAATGCCCTTACCAGAGATTACATGACCCAGATAGGTCACTTCTGGCAACCAGAATTCACACTTGGAGAATTTGGCATAAAGGCGGTGCTCTCGAAGTTTTGTCAATACCAGCCTTAGATGCTCGGCATGATCTTGCTTGTTGGAGTAAATGAGTATATCATCGAGGTATACCACGACGAATTTATCCAAGTACTCCATGAATATAGAATTCATTAGCCAGGAGAAAGTGGCTGGGGCATTGATTAACCCGAAGGACATGACGGTGTACTCGTACTGACCATAACGAGCAACAAAGGTCGTCTTGGGAATGTCCCCATTCTTGATTTTGATTTGATGGTAGCCCAACCTCAAATCCATTTTGGAAAAAACTGAGGATCCAGCGAGCTGATCATACAGGTCATTGATCGTGGGGAGCGAATACTTGTTCTTTATGGTGACCAGATTGACAGGTCGATAATCTACAACCATCCATTCCGTTCCATCCTTCTTCTTGCCGAAGAGGACGGGACAAGCCCAGGGAGAAGAACTAGGACGGATGAAACCCTTTTTCAAGGACTCATCGAGTTGTTTCTTAGGCTCAGCTAGTTCTAGGGGTGCCATCTTATAGGGTCTCCTAGAGATTGGGATAGTTCCTGGAACAAGATCTATCACGAACTCGACATCTCCGTCAGGTGGAACACCTGGCAGTTCTTCTGGAAAGACATCCGGAAAGTCACGGACTACCGGAATATCTTCGAGTTCTGGTAGAGGGCTGGCATTAAGAGAGTAGAGTTGACGCTCAGCCATTTGGGCCAAGACATTGACTGACTTGCCGGATGGGTGTGTAAGTTGAACAGTCCTAGTGTAGCAATCAATCTTGGCGTAATGAATTGTCATCCAGTCCATACCCAAGATGATGTTTATGTCCGAGGACTTGAGAGCTATTAGTGATGCAAGGAAAACAAGTCTATCGACAAGAATTTCATTTCCATGGCTTACCCCTAGAGGTTTGCCACTTTGAACCAGGAGTTTGAATAACCATGGAAGTGGGCATGTCGCAAAAAGTCATGTTGTGCATTCGAGCATAGCTCTCAGATATGAACGAATGAGATGCTCCAGTATCGAAAAGAACAGATGCCGGATGGCAGTTAACGAGAAGCATACCAAGGACGACGTTAGGATCCTCATAAGCTTCCTCGGCAGAGACATAGTTGACATGACCACGTGCAGTGGGGATTGGCTTGACATAGTTCACCTTGCCTGTTGGCTTACCACGGCCAACGGACCTTCCTGGATGGTTCTGAGGACACTCTCACATGTAGTGCCCTGGTTCTCCACACTTGAGGCATGTCACAGTGCGAGTGCGTGGAGCAAAGTTGGCAGGTGGTCCTCCATAAGTCTTGGCAGGTGCATACTGTTGGGTTGGGCGAGGCGCCTCATAGGATGGCCTCGGAGTTAACCTGGGTGGAAGAGCAGTGTTAGGAACCCACACACGACGCTTGTGAGAGCCAGTGCCGGATGAGGAACCAAAGTCACGAGGATGCTTGCGTGTGGCTTCGAAATCAGTCTAGCCCGTCTCAGCACTGATGGCTTTGTTCACCAACTTCTGGAAGGACGTGCACTCGTGCAGACGTAGATCTTGGCAAAGTTCAGGGCTGAGTCCCTTGCGGAACCTCACCTGCTTCTTGGCATCGGTGGACACTTCCTCGGGAGGATAGCGTGCCAAGTTGCCAAACTCACGACTATAACCATCCACGGTTAGCCGGCCCTGGGTGAAATTGCAGAATTCCTCCCGCTTGCGATCCATGAGACCTTCCGGAATGTGATGTTCACGGAATGCCTCACTGAACTCTGCCCAAGTAGTGAGTTGGCCAGCAGGACGCATAGCTTCAAAGTTTTCCCACCAGAGGCTGGCAGGACCCTCAAGATGGTAGGCGGCGTAAGTAACCTTGTCAGCTTCGGCCACACGGGCAGAGTGTAGCTTGTGGGTGATACTGCGAAGCCAGTCATCTGCATCAAGAGATTCAGCAGAATGATGGAACTTCGGTGGGCACATCTTGATAAAGTCATTGATTGACACCACGTCATTCCTCTGGCGAAAAGCAGTATTCTGCTCTATGCGTTCCAGCAGACAGTTGGTCTCTCTCTTGTTCCTTTCTGCCTCGAGCATAACTTCAGCCAAGGAGGGTGGTTGGGGCAGATTCTCATCTCTAGCCCCACTGGCCTCACCCTGCTCCTGAGCAGCAGGAGTGCTGCGAGTGTTGACCATCCTAGGAAAACAAAACAACGGTTTAGACAAGGATGGCAAACTTTGACATAGCAGTGCAGAATGTAATGGATGGCACGGAATGCAGAGATGTTCATCCGTATGACATGGTAATATAGAAACTGCCATATATACACCAGTGGTCATACACACCAAACATAGTTTAGTACAAGCCAAGGCTAAAGTACAACTGCGGTG
This sequence comes from Secale cereale, assembly GCA_902687465.1. NCBI lineage: Eukaryota > Viridiplantae > Streptophyta > Magnoliopsida > Poales > Poaceae > Secale > Secale cereale. The sequence continues at coordinate 606,349,921 of LR738714.1, read as the reverse complement.
AAAGACGATACATCTCATCAGAGGCACTCCAAGCTCCTATACATTATTTAACTACGCCTCCGGAACTCAGTACAAACTAAGTCATATTCCACAAGACATGCAGGACTGTGGAAATACAACTACTATGATACTACTACTGCCATGGTCTAGCTCAGACACTCCCGTAGTAATCTTCGTAAAGATTACCACCGTAGCCTGGAAGTGGAACAGGTGGATCTGGAAACTCTTGAGCACTCGAAGGCTGTGGACCATAGGGACATGGATGCGGTCTCGGTCCCGTTGCTGGTGGTAACCGACGCCCACGTGGAGGTGTAATACCCCCAAGCCAATCCATACGATCAGGCAGACGAGTCCGCACGGGGTACAAATCTCGCATATCCAGATATCCGGCATGCACGGCAGGTGCAAGCCATGTCAAAGTAGTCCAGTGGGCGGCTCGAGTGTTATAAAGCTCCATCTGGAGGGCACGGACCTCACGGTCCCTATCCTCCAGCATCTGAGTAGTAGTCTGAAGCAGTGGCTCCTCATGAGCGGCATGAGTATACAGACCAGTGTAGTAGCCTTCCTCTCCAGGAAGTGAGGCTGGCATGTAGCAGAACTCAGTGTTCAGCAGCAGGGCATGCCTAGCCCGAATGATGGTCATCATCTAGTAAGCAGCATCCTGCACTGCCATCTTGATGGTAACCCCGAGTCCATAAGACCAATGGATGGGGTCGGTAGCTCCAGGATATGAGGGGTATATCCGGACGGTGCAGAAATACTGACTCTGGTTGAAATCCCGGTACTGTTCCTCCACAGTGTACTCAGGATACCAACGGTAGCCGGTCTCAGTCAACACACGGACTACATGGCCGTGTGACCTGGCACATTAATGCACCGAGTCAAACGGACCACCTGGTGAGGTGTGCGATCAGACATCTGAAACACGGAATAATGCAAAGGCATTAGAATTTCTGGAAGAGATCGGGCAGCATAACAACTGTAAATGCTCAAAAAAAGATTTTGAGACATCATACAAATGATAGCAAGGCCACTCAACAACATCATATCAAGGTTCCGGGACCAACTAATCAACATACTAGAAGGGTAGAAACAGAACTGAGGCTTGAAACCAACAATCCTAAGAGTCTACGGATTAGTAACACGTGAACCTAGTAAGGATGAGAGGCCTAGTCCTAAACCCCCGTAGAAAGAATAGGCTGACTCAGATCAGAAGGGCATATGGTAAAGAAGTAAAAAGAGCCTTACGTTCCCTTCCACAATCAATTCCCCTACATATAACTAAGAATTTTTCTAGACTCAACATCGACCGGTCTGTCTTGAGAAACCTACAGGCAGTCCGCTCTGATGCCAACGCTGTCAGGACCCTGATCCTAAGTCACACCGATCTAGCTTGTAACACATCATATCACTTTGCGGCCTCACGCACGGTATCCCCACGGGTGCCACCTTACCTGGGCCGGGACCGTTTGCGCATTTTGGCACACGTATATGATAGTGTCGCTAGCATCCATATGACAGAGAACCCGGGCCGACATGGCTAGTTATAAACCAAAAGTGGCACTAAATTACAGAGACATGCATCCGTGACCCAGCAACGAACGTGTCGGTCATCAACGTATGAACCCAAGTCATAGCAAGCTACATGGACTTAAAGGAACAACGCGTGACATTTCCCCTAAGGGACAGACACAGGAACAAAGAAGGACACATGCCGGCCAGCCTACGTGTTCCGAGCAGTAGCAAGCTACCAAGGCTCAGTGGAAGCACTAGGAGGCATTTCCCTGTAAGATAGGCTACCAAAGGTAAACAACTAGGTGTCGGATCCCACACATACCAAGCATTTCAATCATACACACAATATGCTCAATATGTGCAAATACAACATTGCATCACAACAGAACTCTATGACTCAAAGTACTTTATTTAAGAGGCTCCGAAGAGCCATACATAACATATCCATATAGGTAGGGGTCACATGACCCAACACTCAAGTCATAGAATCATACAAGCACAAGCGGAAGCTAACATGTCTGAGTACAGACAACTTGGAAACAAAACAGGCTTGGTGTAGCCTGACTATCTACAAGGCCCTTCACAAGCTCAGGATCTCCGTCTAGGTAGCAAGCTACTCGTCGACGTCAATGTTTATGTAAAACCCATCAGAAGGGGCAGGGTTCTCCTCTGCAACAGTTATTAAGCAAACATGAGTACAAAGGTACTCAGCAAGACTTACAACAGACCCTATCATACATGCATCATTATCAACAAGGGTAGTGGAGTTCATAGCAGCAAGCCAGCTTTGACTCTTGGCTAACCTATACTACAACTCTCAGCAGATTGCAAGATAAGACTACGTACACGAGTCCTCTACTCACCACAACAATACACTACCGTAGATCCTCTTCTGTCATCCTACGGAAGGGCCGTCCACGGCACTCACACTTGTCTTGAGGCTTTTAGTAGTATCCATCAACTTGTCTATGAACTATAAGAGCAACCAAGTGGTCCGTACCGCGAACAACGGCTATTCGAATAGATTTGTAACCCTGCAGGGGTGTACTTCTTCACACACGCTTCCACCACTTATTGCCGTTTACTCGACATGTACTCGGCAACCTTCAAGCGGAAGCCCAGCGAGGGTATCGGCGACGACCTGACTAACTACACAAGTCCCTAGTCCAGGTTTATCACCTATTTGGGTTTCATCCATGGGGAGATCCGGCCGGGGTGTCGCTCACGGCCCCAAACGATGTGTACAGGGTTCCCGAGTCAGCAAACGGGCGACCGGTACACCGTGCCACGTACTTGCCGCATCACAGCCCACCCCGAGGGTCAGCGCTGTGCACGACCACCAATAAACTACAAACACCAGAAACTAGTTGCAACTCCTGGACAGAGGACAAGGGCAGTTAATAAGTTGAGAGGGCTTGGAGTGCCCGGAGCCCAACGCGTGGTAGTAGTTGTAACTTGAATCACACATATAGATCTCGGGTCCTATGGACGGTTCCAATGAAACAACCCACCATGTACTCCTACATGGCATTTCATCGATGCCTTTACCAAACATGTTCCACACTTCCCTCTCTTTATCGAGCATGATCATTTCACTTTGATCCATCACCCAGATGAACCAGACCTGACACAACTCTAAGCATAGCAGGCAACATAAAAAAATAGCATGGTGGAACACACATCACATGCCTCAATCAACTCCTACACATGCTAGTGGGTTTCAACTATTTACTGTGGCAATGACAGGTCATGCAAAGGAATAGGGTTCAACTACCGCAGCAAGTAGCAGTTCACATGTTGTTGCCTTAATGCAGTAAAAGAGAGCAGGAGCGAGAAGATGGGTTTGTATCGGAATGATCAATGGTTGCTTGCCTGACAGATTGGTTGTCGGGTACTGCTCTTCAGTTGGATACGCAGAAGTATCCTCGGGAGCAGGACCTACCACGGAGAACACCGACGATACAATCAATATACAAACAAATGCAACAATATGATGCATGCTCATGACATGGCAAGATGAATGTGTTTTGGGCTAATGCAACTATAAACACAAAGTTTTGAGCTCATTTAAATCTAAGATTCAAATTTATACCCAAACTATTATTTATTAAAGTGCATTATCATGTTTTAATGTGAACAGCAAGGTTAACTTGCTCAAACATGCATGAAACCAGTGCCATTGGAAGGATTGGATTTTTCTGATCAATTTTCATATATAAATCTTTTCCATCTGAACTACTGTTGAATTTATAGGATTTTTTGAAGTTTAAAGCATTTTCTGGAATCTCCTGAATTGTTTTAAATCAATTAATCCCAGAAAAGCATTTACTGCGTCAGCATGACATCATGCTGACGTCAGCAGGTCAACAGACCTGGTCCAAGTCAAACCTGACTGGTGGGTCCCACGTGTCAGTGTCACAGGGGCTAATCCCGGTCAAAACTGGAGCTGACTGGGTTTGACCATGCGGAGGGGCCCACTGTCAGTGGCTGTGGTGGTTAATCTAAACGTCATTAGCCACTAACTAAGTGGCCACGTCAGCCCGCCGGAGTTTGGCCGGCGGCGACCATTTTGCGCGGCGGAGGCACGCCGGAATCTCTGTTCCGACAACCATTTGTCGCGCGGGTGGGTTCTAATTGATCCTGGGGATGCACCGCATCCAACGGTGCCACTGGTTGGTCGAGAAGTCGCCGGAGCTGATGGCGACGAGCACGTCCGCGGCGGCGCTCGCACGGGGTTGGCCGGAACGGCGTTGTGGTGCACGGGAGGAGGAGCTAGAGGTGGCGTTAGCTTACTGGCGAGCTACTGATCCTAGTGGCGTGCTCGGCTGCGAGGCACAGCGCCTGTGGCCACGGCGGTGAGTTGGCCGGCGGCAGTGGATTTCGGTCAGCAAGGCGGCAGCGGCAACAAGGCGTAATCGAGCTCGGGGAGAGGGGGGTTCGACGTGTGAGCTCACAACGGTCGCAGAGGGCTTCAAAGCGGGCTTGGAGAAGGCCGGACGACGACGTACGGGCGGCGGCGATCTCCGGTGCTGGAGGTTGAAGACGACGGCGAGGACGGCGCTACGGGGCCTCCGGCGTCGTGTGCGTTGGTGGAGAGCTTCAGGGCGACGCGGCGAAGTCGATGGGTGCGTCGAGGAGGCGAGGACGTGGCTTAGGGCGCGGTGGCAGCGAACGGCGGCGACGAGCCCGCTTGGTGGAGCTCGACAAAGAGGGATAGAGGAGGGGGAGGACACGGGGGAGAGTGAGAGAGAGGCCAGGGGCTGCGTGGTGACGCATAGAAGCGTCCAGGGCGTCAGGGACGCAGGCAGGCAGGCAGGAGGTGGCCGGACGCGTGCGTGCACGCCGCGGCCACACGCCCTGTCTTCCTGGCGAGAGGAGGAGGACGACTGGCGGTCGCCAGCGGGCTGGGCCGTGCTGGGCCACGCCAGGTAAGTGGGTTGTCCCCCTTTCTCTCTTATTTTTTTTATTTTCTTTCTGTTTTGTTTCTTTTTCAACTTTGTTGAATTAATAAAAAATGCTAGAGCATTTTTATAAATCATAAAACTAGTCATGCCCACTGTATATAATATGAACAGCATGGAACATTTTAGTTTATGATTGTTTGGGCACCTAAAATATTTTATAGCATTTAAATGCCCAAATGCAACTACAATATGAATTAATCCAGAGACCTTTGGATGTCCATGAAAATTGTGCACCATTTTTGTCAGAGGTTTAAGACCAAGGCAAAGATGATGAACATTTTTAAGGGCATTTTGGGTACATTGGAAAAGATTTTATTAAACCCTAGTTGTTAGAAAAGGGGTGCTGGGGTTTCTGTCATTCCCATTTCAAGTTTCTGTAGAAAGTAAACATGATGCACACTCTAGCTAGTCCTAATGCAAGCACTGACTAGGGATGTGACATCCCCAAGCTTAGGCTTTTGGTTGTCATTGAATTTTACCTTGAGGTGCCTTGGGCATCCCCAAGCTTAGGCTCTTGCCACTCTTTGTTCCATAGTCCATCAAATCAATACTCAAAACTTGAAAACTTCACAACATAAAACTTAGACAAAAATCTTGTGAGCTCCGTTAGTATAAGAAAACAAACCACTACTCAAAGGTACTGCAATGAACTCATTATTTGTTTATATTGGTGTTAAACCTACTGTATTCCAACTTCTCTATGATTCATACTTCCCAATACTACTCATAGATGCATTGAAATAAGCAAGCAACACACGAAAAACAGAATCTGTCAAAAACAGAACAGTCTGTAGTAATCTGCAGTTTTCGCATACTTCTGTAACTCCAAAGAAATTGAAATAAATTGTTAAACGTGAGGAATTTGTCTATTAATCATATGCAAAAACAATCAACTAAATAGCACGCTCCAGTAAAATCTGGTGACCTTTCTAGCGAGCGCTAACGATTCTGTTTTTCACAGCAAGATCATATAAACTTCACACAAGTCTTCCCAAAGGTTCTACTTGGAACAAACACTAATTAAAACACAAAACCACATCTAAACAGAAGCTAGAGGCAATATTTATTCCTAAACAGAAGCAAAAAAAATTGGGTTGCCTCCCAACAAGCGCTATCGTTTTACGCCCCTAGCTAGGCACGAGAATTGAATGATGCTCACATGAAAGATAAGAATTGAAGCATAAAGAGAGCATCATAAAACATGTGAAAATCATATCTAAGTCTAACATATTTCCTATGAACAGGCATTTTATAGGAAAACAAATTAACAAGACAAGCAAGGTCTAGCATATGCAAGGAAGAAGAAAGAAACAATAGCAATCTCAACATAACGAGAGGTAATTTAGTAACATGGAAATTTCTACAACTATATTTCCCTCTCTCATAATAATTGCATGTAGGATCATAAGCAAATTCAACAATATAGCTATCACAAAACATATTTTCAACACGATCCACATGCATACGAAGTTGGCACTCTTCCAAAATAGTGGGATCAACATTAGCTAAAGTCATGACCTTTCCAAACCTACTTTTATCAAAAATTTCATAAGATTGAATATTCTCCAAATATGTGGGATCTAAAGTTGACACTCTTCCAAACCCACTTTCAGTATTAATGCAAACATTATTATCAATCTCATATTCATCATGGGGATTAAATAAATATTCAAGATCATAAGAAGAATCATCTCAATCATGATCATTGCAACAAATAGTAATCATAGCAAAACTAGCATCCCCAAGCTTGAGGTTTTGCATATCATTAACACAATTGACCTTAATAGAATTTATAATAACATCATTGCAATCATGCTTTTCATCGAAGGAACTATCAAGTATGGGTGCAATAGCAACGATCTCATGTTTAACATAGGGAACTATAGCAAATTCATCTTCATAAATATTGGCATCATGGCCACAAGAATAGCAAGCATCATGTTCATCAAGGGATATTTCAATCAAATCATCGGAATCATAATTATCTATAGATTCATGCATATCATTATTTTCCTTCAAAGCAGCGGTCATTCTTTCAATAAATTCTTTGACATTGACAATATGACCATAGTTTTCATAGCCATATTTAAGTATGTCAAAATTTTCAGATTCATAGAGAGTAATATCATACTTTTCAATCAAAGAAACAACTTCATAAGCACCCTTAAAAGCAACAGATTCTTCAATTTGTTCGATATCATAGTAACTATAAACACCCTTTGCATAAGAAGATAAGATTTCATTATCATTAAACTCACATAGGTAGGGAAGTTGTTTTTTAGGGTTCTTAGAGCAACAAGTAAAGTCACAAATTTCACAAAGATTCCAAGCATAACACAGCAATCTGTTTATTTGATCCCATAAGAGTCTCCCTTTTTCAGACAAACGGTGATGCACAAAATGAGCATGCTCATCTAAATATTTCCCATCAACTAGGCTAGTTGGGGATTCAGCAGGAGAGCATAAGGATTAAAGATGATCCAAGTAGAACACTTTAAGGTGATCCATAACAATAGATTTTTAGCAAGCAAAGATGCAAGCACATAGAAGGAACAAGCAAACAAGAAGCAAGCGAACTATAAACACACGTCAGAAGAAGGGCGAATAAAACGGCAAGGGTGAAGTGGGGGAGAGGAAAACAAGAGGCAAAAAAATGTAATGCGAAGGATAAGGATTTGTGATAGGTACTTGGTATATGACTTTTGCGTAAGCCTCCCCGACAACGGCGCCAGAAATTCTTCTTGCTACTTCTCGAGCTTGCGCTGTATTCCCTCGAAGAGGAAAGGGTGATGCAGCACAGTAGCGTAAGTATTTCCCTCAGTTTTTGAGAACTAAGGTATCAATCCAGTAAGAGACCACGCGCGAGTCCCTCGCACCTGCACAAACAAGTAAGAACTTCGCAGCCAACGCGATAAGGGGTTGGCAATCCCTTTACGGTCACTTACAAAAGTGAGATCTGATAGAGATGATAGTTTGATATTGTTGGTATTTTTGGATATAAGAACAGAAAGTAAAAGCGGAAAAGTAAAGTAGATTGTAGATTGATATGTTGAGAATAGACCCGGGGGCCATAGTGTTCTCTAGTGGCTTCTCTCATGATAGCGATATTCTACGGCGGGTAAACAAATTAATGTCGAGCAATTGATAGAAAAGAAAAAATTATGAGACTATCTAGACATGATCATTATATATAGGCATCACGTCCGAGACAAGTAGACCGAATCGATTCTGCATCTACTACTATTACTCCACACATCGACCGCTATCCAGCATGCATCTAGAGTATTAAGTTCATAAGAACGGAGTAACGCCTTAAGCAAGATGACATGATGTAGAGGGATAAACTCAAACATAGTGATATAAACCCCATCTTTTTATCCTCGATGGCAACAATACAATACGTGCATTGCTGCCCCTACTGTCACTGGGAAAGGACACCGCAAGATTGAACCCAAAGCCAAGCACTTCTCCCATTGCAAGAACTACAGATCTAGTAGGCCAAACCAAACCAATAATTCGAAGAGACTTGCAAGGATATTATAATCATACATAAAGAGTTCAGAAAAGAACCAAATATTTCTCATAGATAATCTTGATCATAAACCCACAATTCATCGGATCTCGACAAACACGCCGCAAAAAGAAATTACATCGAATAGATCTCCTCGAAGACCAAGGAGAACTTGGTATTGAGATCCAAAGAGAGAGAAGAAGCCATCTATATACTAGCTATGGACCCCGAAGGTCTGTGGTAAACTACTCACAACTCATGGTGAGGCGATGATGATGATGTAGAAGCACTCCGTGGAAGATCCCCCCTCCGGCGGAGCTCCGGAACAGGCCCCTAGATGGGTCTCATGGGAACAGAAGGTTGCGGCGGTGGAACTAGGGTTCTCACTGTTGTTCTGATAGTTTCGGGGTACGTAGGTATATATAGGAGGAAGGAGGGCACCGGGGGCCAGACGGGGTGCCCACGAGGCAGGGGGCGCGCCCTATAGGGGGGGTGCGCCCCCACCCTCGTGGACGCCATGTCAGCCCTACTCCGTGGTTCTCAAGTCTCCCGTGCGTATTTTGCTCCAAAAATATCTCTCCCGAAGGTTTCATTCCGTTTGGACTCCGTTTGATATTCCTTTTCTGTAAAACCCTAAAACAGGCAAAAAAAAGCAATCTGGACTGGGCCTTTGGGTTAGTAGGTTAGTCCCAAAAATAATATGAAAGTGTATAACAAAGCCCATTAAACATCCAAAAATCATAAATAATAGCATGGAACAATAAAAAATTATAGATACATTGGAGACGTATCAGGCGGCGACGAGGAGCAAGGTGACATCGGCATCAGGCCGCACACCCGCGTGCGGCTACACACTCTTGGCGAGCTCGGTGCACGCACACGAGGCGCACGGCGCATGGGCTGCACTCTCGGACACACGGGGCGGGCTACGACCACGAGCGACAAAAAAGGTTTGCTGACGCATGTCGTGCTCGTCCTGGAACCATGTGTCCCAGAGGGGCGAGTCGACGGCGTATCCGCGGTCGGCGAGGAGCTCGCGTGTAATCCTAGCGTGGCGGGGGCGATCTCCTGGAGGCGGGCACAACCGATCATTGGGACGGGGGGGATGGGCACCCGATCTGGGCTCAGATGCCACCCATTGGGGAGGAGCGCATCTGACCACGGCAGCGGGGTGCCGGTCTCCCAGTACCGATGGCACACTTCTACCTTGACGTATGGCCGGAAGCATGGCGGGGCCGCCGTAGGAGAGATGGAGAAGGACGCCGGCGAGGTCGAGTGGTTGGCCGCGCTTCCGGGGGAGGCGGACGATGACCCCGCCTCGTGGTCGTGCTTGCACTTCTTGCCGGGGTGCCACTTCCAGAAGCCCATGGCTGGCGGGGAGCAAGGTGGACGTCAACTAGAGTTTCGTGTCTCCAATGGAGGGGGCAATGGTGGGGAGGTGGAAGTGGCAATGCAAGTCCACAGCTTCGCCATAAAAGGGGATGTGGCCGAAAGCCGTCTGGATGGCTGACTTGCAGGCCCACCCCCCTGCACATTGACTAGGGTCGATGGGAGGTGGTTGGACAGCTGGCATGCGAGTCTGAGGCGGACGCCGAGACGCCACATGCCCGTATGTTCGTTGTCCGCACGACTACAAAGCTCGCTCAAGTATGCGCCGAAAATGAGTTGAGTCGGACAAAGGACGGGCACAACTTAAAGATAAGATTATGCGTTGGGCCGTCTCTTTCGTCCGTTTGGGTCCAAATGGACACGACCGGACGTCTGCGTTGGAGTTGGCCAATATACGAGTTTCCGAGGGTTCTTTAAGCACTGTCGCCCTTCATAACCTCATCAAACAGGACATCCTGCAATCCTCCTCTTCGACTCACTGGCTATTGTATACGAATACTACCCACCTTCATAATTAGATATTTTTTTGCGAGAGAAATTCTCAATCTATTCATCAATCATGGTAGTACAGAGAACATAAGAGGTAGTAAAAATTGCAACCAGGTCTTTGGACCACCTAGCGATGATCTCAAGCACTGGAGTGAGCCGAAGGCGCGCCGCCGTCATCGCCCCTCCATCACCGGAGCTGGGAAAACCTTGTTGTAGTAGACAATCGGGAAGTCATCGTGCTAAGGCCCCAAGGACCAACACACCAGAGCAGCAACCATCGCCGATGAAGAGAGTTGTAGATCGGAAAGGTCAAACCTGGAACCACATGAACGAAGACAAACAAAAACTGGATCCAAATATATCCACCGAAGACCAGCACCGATCGAATCCCATGAGATCCAACGGAGACACACCTCCACACATCCTCCGACGATGCTATTCGCGCGTCGGGACGGGGATAGGACATGGGAGACATTATTGCTACCGAGGGACATCACGCCGCGACATAGCCCCAACCAAGACGTTCAACCTAGCAAAAACGAGAACGGGGTCTCTCCCGCCGGCGCGGGGGGGGGGGGGGAGATCCTCCGCACCTCCACAGGCCAAAGGCCATAGTAGGCGCGGCGGTACCGACGTGAGGAGGAAGAAGACAAAAAGGCAACAAAGTCTTTCCTCCTCTCCAAGAACTGTATTGTTGTTGGCACTTTCGCCTTGTAAAACATTGTATCAACTTTCTATGTTGCCCTCTTCTTAGTCTTATTTTTTTCGAGAATTCCTAGTCTATCTACAAATACACTATGCTCCCTGATCTTTAAGGTCTTTAATTTAAAATTGGGTCATCCGACTTTGATTGGGTCATAAATTTCTTAAGGCGCTCTCACATTTATTTCTTTTAATTCATTATGTGCTCCCTAATTTTGAAGCTCACCAATTTAATCGAGTTATTCAATTTTAGATTTGGTTCACGATTTTGACCGGGTCAGCAAATTTTCAAATCAGTAGGCAGCAACAGACATATAAAAACATATCAATTCCAAGCACCCTCTCATCATCTAGAAAAAGAAGCGCTAACATGTGATACTATAGCACAAGTATAATACATGCAGCCACTCATGCAAAAAAAACCACATAAGTATGGGTTGATTAGCAGATAACACAAAGTCACACTGCCAAAGGCCCACCAAAACACCGCATTATAACTACAAAGAAAAGATACTTCGTCATCTTCCCCACTCATCAAACCAAATACTCCATCGGTTCAAAAATATAAGGTGTATAAGTTTTGTGAAAAGTCGTTTTTTAAAACTTTGACCAATTTTAGAACCAAATAAATTAAATTTGCAAATTCATTTCATGATGAATCTAATGATACTTATTTGATATAGGATATTGTTATATTTCTCTAAAAAAATGTCAAACTTAAAGGTGCTTGCCTTACAAAAAACTAATACACCTTACGTTTTGAAATAGGGTGAGTAATATATTTTTGTAAAAACCCAGCAACCAATGGCGCAACAAAACGCGTCCAACCCTTCTACTATTATAAATGGGCAAACATTGCCAATTCCTCAAAAACAAAAAACTGCCGGGTGTTCAATTACCATGCTTAAAATTCTACCATTCGGTTTGTAGCAAAATGCCAAAGATTTATTTCGATCTTACACTAAGAGTCAAATTATACTGATGGTGCTAGAACTTGACGTGAACGGTTGCTTTGGTGCTAGAACTCGCGGCATACATCGAACGGGTGTAAAAACTTGGCTCGAGCGTGCAAATACGGTGCAAATCGCATTTCGATACGAAAGCGGCGCTGACTAAGCTTTGCCTGCGTGGTGCCAGTCACCAGACAAATGTCATGTTATTTTGCAAAAAAAAAAAAACTCAGTTTTTTTTTTTACCTCATGATAGAGCCACTGGTGCGGGTCAAAGTGATAGTGTCAAAAACATCTTACATTTTAGAAAGAAAAGAGTATATTATTAAAAAATTAGCCACGGCTGAGAATCAAACCCTGGATCTTAACATCTTGTAGCACTAGCTTAACCACCAAAACTACCAGCTTTCCTTGTCCGAATTGGATAAGTTCACTATATATCCTTTACGTCCTATGTGGGCTGAAGTCGTGGGGCCCGTTTTGCACAAATATTTATTTTATAAATTATATGTATATTGTAATCATATATTTTAAATAATACATACTAACAAAAGAAATGACATTGTAAAAATGAAAGCTTTTATATAATGCACGAATATTTTATAAAAATCATTAACATTTTTAAACATATATGAGCATTTATTTAAATATATATATAAATATAAATGACATTTTATGTTTTTGGTAATTATGCAAATTATTACGTAAATAATTTGCAATTTATAATTTCCTTATATGGATAATTTTCAGTTAATAAGTGAATAATTGTATTTCATATATATTTATATATATTATTTATAATATTTGATTATAATTTACATATATTTTATAAACTTCTAAAGTAATTGTGAAAGATGGGCCGCATGGGGTGTATTCCTTATAAGATTTGAAGGATATAAAATGTACCACCTTATTCCTAACTGTATCTTCATTCCAAAACAGAGGGTGTATTTATTTAATTTTAAGAAAACACTCAAACACTTTTTAAAACAACAACAAAAAATCTGAAATCATGAACACTTTTATATACTACATCAATTAATATATTTCTAAAACTCTAAACATTTTTAGACCTATATAAGCGTTTACTGAAATATACGGAAAATATATAACTAATTTCATATTTTTCTATTCAATATGCATATTATCATTTAAAAAAATTAATCATATGAATATGCATATTATCATTTTAAAAAATTAATCATATGAATATGTTGAACTATAAAGACATTTTATATTTCATAAGTATTATTTAAATATATGCATAATTTTTAAGTAATGCGTGAAATTTTTGAAAAAATATTTATTTGTTTTGTATTTATAATATTTATACTGCAAGAATAATTAAGACATATTTTTATTGCCGAGATTAGAATTTACATACCTTTAAAAATATATAAAATAGCAGGTGCGAATGGGCTGCACTGATTGGCAACACATTTGAGATCCAGGAGCGACTTTATTCTTCTACATTTAACTTTGAGTTATGTAATGAGGACGTCAAGACGTAATGGGTTGATTACTTAAGTTCTGATGTTCTTCTCAAAAACAAAAACAAAAACTTAAGTTCTAATGTGTGCTAGCCATGTCGCTTGTTCGAGGCCCGGGCCTTATATTTTTCGTTCTAGTTCTAAATACTACCCTGATAGGCGGGACCTACTGGTAATAGAGGCAAAAAAACTGGAAATGCCAACGTCAACAACGGCTTCTGTGTGAGAAGTAAGAAAAATCAAGGGAGTTTGTGACCCTCACTTGCTGATCGTACAAGAGCAGTGCATGCCGATCTGTATAACTGGGACCGGGAAACTCTGAAGGGACCAAAGGTGAGAATTAGGAAATTAAAAAAGAATTAGAGAGAATAAGGCGTGGCCCATTGAATACGGAGTCTAAGGAAATTATTGTGCTAATTGAAAATATCTTGGACCAAGAGAAAAAAAATTGGTTACAGAGAGGACGGGCGAACTGGTTGATGCACGGGGATCGTAATACCTCTTTCTTTCATAACGCTGTCACGGCCAGGAAAAAAAGAAATAATATAAAGAAACTATTAAACGAGTCTGGAAATTGGTTAACATGAAAGGAGTTGACAAATCACATCACTGAATATTTTACAAAGCTCTTTATATCGGAAGTTCATACTCCGAATCAAGAAGTCTTATCACTAGTCCGTAGGAGAGTGTCAAACGAAATGAATAATGCTCTACTTGCTCCTTATACCGCGGAAGACGTTCGCAAGGCTTTATTCCATATTGGAGACCTGAAAGCTCCAGGGCCAGATGGACTCCATGCCATTTTCTATAAAAGGTTCTGGCCCATGCTGGGGGAAGACCTAATTGAGGAGATTTTGAAAGCAATCAATACATGTACTATCCCGAATGGATGAAATGATATGGCAATTGTGATGATTCCTAAGATTAATACACCATAAAAGGTAACTCAATTTAGGACGATCAGCTTATGCAATGTGGTATATAAAATAATTGCAAAAATGGTGGCTTCTCGACTCAAGACTTTCCTACCAGAAATCATTAGCCCAACACAAAGTGCATTCGTACCGGGTAGATTGATAACGGACAATATTTTAGTGGCCTACGAATATTTCCACACAATCAAGAATAAAAGAGAGGGAAGAGAGGGTTTGTGTGCTATAAAACTTGACATGCACAAAGCTTACGATAGAGTCGAGTCATTTTTTTAAAGGAGATTATGTTGAAGTTGGGTTTTCGTCGAGAGTGGGTTATTTTGGTCATGCAATGTGTCACAACTGTAGAATACAAAGTAAGGATTAATGCAGAGGAAAGTGAGAGCTTTCAATCTACTAAAGGGCTGAGGCAGGGGGACCCGCTATCACCATACCTCTTTCTGCTATGCACAGAAGGGTTGAACGCTTTGCTCTTGCATGCCGATGAGAACGGGAAAATATCAGGAGTTAAAGTTTGTAGAGACGCCCCGCCAGTTACAAATTTTCTCTTTGCGGATGATTCTTTGATCTTGATGAAAGCCAGCCAAGAGAATGTGGCGGCTCTGAAATCAACACTAGATTTATATTGTGCGGCGTCGGGACAACTGGTAAGTGTAGAAAAGTCCAGTATTTTCTTTAGCCCTAATACAAAGGTTGAGATCAGAGAACAAATGTGTACAATGTTGAATATAATGACGGAGACCCTGAATGACAAATACTTGGGCTTGCCAGCAAATATGAGTGTTGATAAAACAGATTGCTTTAAATTTCTGATTGAACATATTATTAAGAAAATTAGTGGTTGGAAGCAATGTTGAGGATATCGCTTATCGTTATCGTCTCGGTCAGCTGAGGATTAGAGATTAATCGAAAATCGGCCGATAAATCGATTTTATCGGTCGACTATTAATCGGTCATTTTTTTCAAATCCTAGGTTCCCAACAGTAAAATATGCTATATTAAACACCAAAACAATATTGGACAGGAGTGTTACCTTGAATCCTAGCCTTTGAATCATGATATAATGGCAAACAAAATAGAAAAACATTACATATTGCGTAACAAAGTTCACAAAACACAAATAAACATAGTTCTTGCAAACATAGTGCTACGAATAGTCCCGATTTATCGGTAGATTCCCGATAAATCGCTTGTCATAGCGATAAATCGGCCCAAACGATAAATGATGAAGATAAGGCATAATATTATCGTTCACCCCAAGAGTAGCGATAAATCAGACGATAAATCGCTGAATCGGAAGATTTCTTGAACAGTGGTTGGAAGGAAAAATTACTATCTACCGGAGGGAAGGAGATCATGCTCAAGGCTGTGATCCAAGCCATACCTACCTATGCAATGTCGGTCTTTAAAATTCCTAAAAAAAATTGTAAAGGAATCATCGACGCGATTGCGCATTTCTGGTGGGGAGATAAGGAGAACCAGAGGAGGATGCACTGGATGGCCTGGTGGAAAATGTGTATACCAAAAGTCCAAGGAGGAATGGGTTTGCGTGATATCCACTGTTTCAACCTGGCTCTGCTTGCCAAACATGCATGGCGTCTCCTTGATAACCTTGAATCCTTGTGTGCCACCATTCTAAGGGCCAAGTACTATCCTGATGGCGACTTGCTGAATTCTAAGCCAAAGCATGGTGCTTCCTTCACCTGGCAAAGCATCATCGCATGCATAACTACTCTTGAACGTGGCTATATTTGACGAGTGTGGAATGAACATAATATCAATATTTGGAAGATGCATGGATACCAAATTATGCCACTAGGAAGATTGTGACTCCTAGGGGGGGCACTGTTATCAAAAGTGGTGGATTTGATTGACCCCATTTCCAATAATTGAGACGAGGACCTGATTAGACAAACTATGTGGCCTATTGACGCACAACAGATTCTTTCAATCCCAATTTCGCAACATAACATGACCGATTTCATTGCCTGGGGTTATACAAAAAATGGTATGTTCTCGGTACGGTCTGCTAACTCTGTGGAGTGGAACTATCAGTATGGGAGTCAACTAAAACACTCTAATGGGATGGGGCCAACCACACCTAACCCTATATGGTGTCAGATATGGAAGCTATCATGTCCGGCAAAAGTCAAAAAAAATTATATGGCGTACGTTACATGGCACCCTCCCATGTCGGGCAACACTCGCTAATAGACACATGAAAGTTTCGCCCTTGTGCCCTACTTGCTCTCATGGTGTAGAAGACACGAAACATATGATTTTTCTATGTACTAAAGCAAAGGAAGTCTGGAAGAGACTAGGGATGGAGGACATTATTGATAGAGCTTGTGAGGTTGACCGTGCTGGAGAGGCGATATTGGAATACCTTTTACTTCTTCCAGAGCAAGATTTGCGTATTATGGGGTACCAAAATGTACGAGAAATGATGGCTATTTCAGCTTGGTATATATGGTGGGAGAGACGGAATTAGTGCACAAGGAAGTAACTCAGAATGCAGCTCAGATATCAATGGGGATCACAACCCTTACATACAATTTTGTAAATGCATCATCTTCAAAGGCGTCCATAAAAAAGGGGGGTTGACTTTGTCCTCCGAGAGGTTTCGTGAAACTCAATGTTGATGCATCTTTTGACCATGACATGCTGAAGGGTACAATGGGGCAGTCTTGTGAGACGACAAAGGTAGGTTTATTGCAGGAGGAAATGGAAAGATCAACTATTGCATGGATGTTCTGATGGCAGAAGTATTAGCTCTGCATTAGCTCTCAAATTTGGACTAACACTAGCGCAAAGGGCGGGGTGCAATCGATTAATCAAATCAGATAATATGGATGTGATTGAGACCATGCTGGAGGGAGGACAATCAACGGGTGCGGCGGCGGCAATTTTCGATGACCGCTTTCACCATGCATATGATTTTATCATGACTATATTTGAACACTGTAATAAAGAGGTAAATAAAGTAGCACATGAACTTGCTAGATTAGCTAGATTTTTTTCAACTTCTGATTGGTTTGAGGAGCCTTTAAATGAAATTCTAATGATCCTCACAAACGATGTACTGATAATTTCTAATGAATAAACTTTCATTTTAACTCAAAAAAGGGAGTTTGTGAGAAAAAATAGGCCACACGCCCTCCTCCCTGCCTTCCCGGTCACTGACAGCACACACGCCATGTAGGCGAGCCTAGTCAGCCCTACTTTCGTATCCAAACTCAATTTGCATCGCATTTGCATACCCGAGCCAAGTTTTTAGGCCTCCTTTGGTTTGTAAGAATCTTGTAGGAATTTCATAGGATAGGATTTTAAAAGGAAAAATTCCTATGTGGTCCTTTGGTTTGTAGGAATGTATTCCTATTCCTATGTAGGATAGGATCCAATCCTTCACATTTTAAAGGAAAAAAATATTAGTCTAGACTCAATGGAAAAATTCCTATCATATGCATCAAATGACATATCTTGCTCTATAGGAATTGAGATGCATGTCATCTCACTTCCTATGAAATTCCTATTCCTACAATATTTTTACAGTTTTGTTAGAACTCATCTAGATGAGATATAATTTGGTCTCATTCACGTTTTATAGCAATTAGATGTAAACAGATACAACCCACGTCAGCACACACGCATCTTATAGCATCACATCTAATGGCTATAAAACGTGAATGAGACCAAATTATGTCTCATCTAGATGAGTTCTAGGTACTCCCATATTTCTATCCTACGAACCAAAGGAGACCTTACATCTATTCAATATATACAACAAGTTCCAGCATCAAAGTAACCGTACACGTCAGTTCTAACATCACCTGTGTAATTGACTCTTACACTAACTATCCTATTTGATTCAACAAGACAACGTGGCTTACACTCACTGCACTCAGTGGCAACGTAATGCAGGTCAATAATCGATCGCACGATACTGATTTGCAAAGTAAGCACTACCATTAGTAGTCGTAGACTCGTAGTAGCCTTCATCGTCGTCGTCGTCAACTCGGCATCATCAGTTCTGGCTGACTAATGGCTTAAACAAAATGGGCATATCGCTTTCGTACGTTTAACTCGCAGTGGCCAATCCGTGCAAGCCACTAACCGATCGGCCCAGCTACAAGCAGGAGACGGACGGACCTGGTCAGTTCCTGCGTGTAATTCCCGTCGATCGCCGCCGCAACCGTGCGTCATCTATTCTGCCTGGGCAGGCGCCATGCAGTCGCGCCGGCGGCACGCCGCCGCCGCGGCCCTCTCCGTTACGGCGCTCCTCGCCTTCGTCTGCGTCCAGGCCGGCCTCGTTGCATCCCCCCTGCGCGACACGCGCTCGCGCGCCCTGCTCGTGCCGCCGCGCTGGCTGCCCCTCGGCCTCCGCGCCGTCCGAGCTGGGGCAGACACGCCTGCGGGCGGGGGAACGGAGGCCGTGCTGCTTCCGGGCTGGGAGGTCATCGTCCTGGTTCGACGACCCGACGTCGCCAGTGCACCCGCCGACGTGAACGCCACGTGCGTGTTCCGGGGCGGGGCGTCCTCCCCGGCGCGTGCGCTCGGGCCGCTGCAGGCGTCCGGCCGCCACGCTTACAGCTGCATCATGCCCAAGCCAGCGCGGACTCACCGGCACGACACGCCGCTCGTGCTCTTCTCCACCTCCACGGTCGGTAACGCCGGCGACAGCGCCTCAGGCCGCTCGCCGGAGATGCTGAAGTGGAGCGACCGCATCGTGTACGAGTCCGTCGTGGTCGACGGCGGCGACGTGCTCGTCTTCGCCAAGGGCGTCAACCGAAGGAAAAAAGTCAACCGCGCGGCTGCAGACGTCCGGTGCGTGTACTACCGTGGCGACGCCGGTAACGTGGTGGCCTCGCTGCCGGCCACCACCTCGGCGCAGCAAGTGTTCCAGTGCCCACCTCCACCGGCGACGACTCCGGTAGACCGAGAGCTCCGCGTCACGCTTGCCGTGGTCGGCGAGGAGCCCATCCCCTCACTGGCCGCCTACGATCCGCCACGTCTTCCCGACTCGTCGCCGGCGACTGGATCAACGCCGTCAGTGAAGAGGCTGATTTGCGCCTGCACCATGGTCCGGGACGTGGCCAAGTTCCTGCGGGAGTGGGTCGTCTACCACTCGGCCGTGGGCGTGGACCGGTTCTACGTCTACGACAACGGGAGCGAGGATGACCTGGCGGACCAGGTGCGCCATCTCACCTCGGACGGATACGAAATCTTCACTCTGACCTGGCCCTGGCCAAAAACTCTAGAGGCCGCGCTATCCCACGGTGCAGCGGTGCATCGTGATTCGTGCGAGTGGATGGTCTTCATCGACGTTGACGAGTTCCTCTTCTCTCCACACTGGGTTCATTCGGAGAACCCTACGAAATCTATGCTCCATTCGATCACAACCGTCGAAGAAGACATTGGACAGGTGTCCATGTGGTGCGCGGATTTCGGCCCCTCGGGCCAGACCGCGCACCCAAAGGAGGGGGTCACCCAAGGCTACACATGCCGAAGGCAGATCATGGAGCGACGCAAGTCATTGGTCCGGCTCGACGCGATGGACCGATCGCTGACAAACTCTGTCCACCACTTCAAGCTTCGACCAGAGTTTCGAGGTGGATGGAACACGCGAGTTCGCGTGAACCACTACAAGTACCAAGCTTGGGACGAGTTCAAGGTGAAATTCCTCCGCCGAGCTTCGACATACACGGTCGATTGGACCGAGAAGGCGAAGCTTCATTCCAATGACCGAACCCCGGGTTTAGGGTTTGAGGCCGTCGAGCCGGCTGATTGGCCGCACAGGTTCTGCGAGGTGAATGACACTCTGCTCCGCGATGTGACCCGGAGATGGTTCGGCCTTGGATTTGGAAACAAGCTGGGTAGGCGACGAATATTTGGTACAACTACTGGCTCATCATATAATGTATGAAAACATGATCAAGAGACATTGATCTATCTCTCTGGTGTGTACAAAAGCTTCTTATGTACAAATTGTTCATTTCAATTGCTCCAGATGGCCCAGATCATGGAATACATGTCAAGTTTTTCAGTGCTCGATAAGCATTGTGCTTTTGGCAACGCAAAAGTGTTGCTGTCCCTTTGGGCGAGCTGTTAAGGCCGGGTCACTCTTCTCCCCCGCATCCCGGCTCTTCACCGTGGCCTGAGAGTGTTCTTCGGGGCACTGACCCACGGGGTGCCTGCAATGGCGAACCTCCATGGAGCCATGACATGTTCGGGTGACGTCGTACTCGGAGAAAATCGGCTATTTGCCACTTTCAATACTGGGCTTCATGGAGCCATGACATGTTCGGGTGACGTCGTACTCGAAGAAAATCGGCTATTTGCCACTTTCAATACTGGGCTTCGCAATACTGCCACTCCCAAAATTGGCTTCACAAAAATGCCATCCAGTTCGTGTGCACGTTGATTATTATGCCATTTTCCCTTTTTATTATTGCTTTCCTTTTCTTTTCCATTTTTTGGCACCCGATGAGACCAAAGTACCCCTGATGCTATCTTCACGTAATTGGGATTCAAATCGGCACTTGAAGCGAACGAGCTCTGCTGCCCCGCCGAGAAAAGTGCGCTTGCCTTATCCCCGATCGCCTAGATTTCTTGGGTCAATCGCTGGACGCCGCCCCCATCTTCTGTACGTCGCGTCGCCGCCGATTTCCTTGACGACGCGTGCCACCAATCTCCTCGGCGTCCAGTACGGCAGTGGCGACAGTTGCCAGCATCCGCAAGGCATGGGCAAGCACCCGCGGCGAGCCGCTGGCATGCGCAAGCATCCGCGACGCGAGGGTGAGCTGTGCCGCAGCGTCCAGACATGACGAGCGCCAGCGGAGAGCGGCAGTGACGAGGGCGAGCTGGAGCACAGCGCGCAGCCATGGACGAACGTCGACGGAGAGCGATAGTGACGAGGGCGAGTTGCAGCAGCGTGTGCAGCCATGGACGAGCGCCGGCGGAGAACGGCAGTGACGAGGGCGACTTGCAGCAGCGCGCGCAGCCATGGGCAAGCACCTGTGGCGACCAGTGGTTTCTCGGACAGGCATCAACGAGGCACAGCAGCGAGCAACCATGACGACAAGAACGAGCTAAGCCTCGGAGCAAAAGTCCGATGCCAACACAGGGGTACTTTGGTCCTTTCAAATGCCAGAAAAAGAAAAAGGAAATGAAAAAAGAAAAAATGGCATAGAAATCAAAGTGCACACCAGCTAGGTGGTATTTTTACAAAGCCAATCTTGAGAGTGGCAATTCGTAGCCCGGTATTGAAAGTGACAAATAGCCGATTTTCTCCGCGTACTCGATTCCAACACGGGGCCCAACCAAAATGTTCTCAGGTTCTGGTGCATCCAGAACTTCCAACCCACCTGAGACAGAACAAATTGATGGATAAGTATGACCACACGACGCAGAGCTTCAGCCGAGATCGGGCTGCGCGGCACCGTGCACTGGGAGGAAACATGCCCGGAGAACCCACAGCGGATACAGAGCGGCTCATTAGTGTAGTCGCACCGCCGATGCCCTCCTGAAAGCACCGAAAGCAGAGTCCAAACAAGTCCGGTGGGATCAGGCGCCTCTCCGAGGATGAGGAAGACGACGGGCGGCTCCACTGCCCGCCAGCCTCCTGCTGGTGCCGCAACACCCGACGACGCCTCCACCGGGCCTTGCGAGTAGGGCCTGGCCGGCGCCTCCACCACCGCCCGGGCCGCACCGACAGAGGACGAGTTGGCCGAACCCGGCGAGCCAGACAGACCAAGCCCAGAAACCACCGGCCTCTCGTGCTGGATGGCGGACGAGACCGAAGCCATGGCCGCGCACGGGGGAGTGGACGCCGGCGGAAGGGCCGGACGCCAGGCGTAGCCGCCGGCGCGGGGGGGG
>LR738714.1:606185179-606327573 GCA_902687465.1 Secale cereale | reverse complement strand
GGGGGTTGGGCGCCGGACTGGGAACGCTGTGGTGGATTGTATGCTCATTTTTCTTCAAAGACCCGATGTGTGCATGTTTAGAGAAGACTTAGTCCCTGTTTGGTTCATAAGTTTTATGATTTTTTTAGTCTCAATTTATAAGTTATAAGTCCCTAAAAAGTCTTTATCTGTTTGGTTCCTGGGACTTAACATGAACTACTAGACCATATTACTACTATAAGTTCCTATAAGTCCCTCCTTGAGAGTCTTATTTGATAAGTTCCAAATGCCCACTTTAAGTTCCTATAAGTTCCTCCTGTTTGGTTTAGATAAGACTTATAGGAGGGACTTATAGGGACTTATTTAAGTCCCTAGACCAATAAGTCCCTGGAAACAAACACCCTCTTAAATATATACGTAGTTTGGTAGAGACGTTGAGATAGACTATATTCATGTTAAGAGAATTGGGATGAACTATTTAAGAATGTAGGATGAAGGAGAAGGATGCCATAGGGTTGTGCAGTTGGATCTAGCTTGTACGTGGAACGCCATGTCAAGAAAATGGACTAATTTTATAAATTTACCCCTATGATTAATGCAGTTGACAAGAATACAACCTTTTCAGTGAAAATTGGCGAGAAAAATACCTTGGCAAAATCACAATTAAACGACATGTGTCATTTAGCCATCGCATGTGGGCGAAAAAAATACCTTGGCAAAATCATCGAGGTATTACTTTTGGCAAAATCATCGAGGTATTACTTTTGGCAAAATCATCGAGGAAAATTGGCGAAACAAAAGAAGTACGTCCCCCATCAGCGAGGGTGGGTAGTACTTTTGGCGATAGGCGACACGTGTGTCGCCTAGCTGCGCTTCTGCTAGGGCGTTTTTACCAATATCATCGAGAGAGGTGCATTCTTTTCAGTTTCATCATGTAGAGGGGTATAAATGTCAAAAGGTCAAGAAACAATAAGTCTCTAGTTGGATTGTCATACGCAGGGCTGTACATCACGGAAGATGGGCTGGCCTTGTGCAAACTGGAATTTTAAAAACAAAAATCTGGTGCAATATGGGCATCTAGTACAAATTGTCACACTTGCACAGATGCTTAATACCAATTGGAATGATGATGTGTATTACTCATCCTAGTCATCATCGCCGTATTTGTACGCTGGATCACGAGCCAAGCCGCCCGTGACATGACTTGAAACAAACGTATCCCTGTTTTTTTTTCTTTGAATCATTCAGCACAAGCAATAGTCCAAATACAAGGCAGAGGAGGAACTTTCCCAGACCCAGCGAGTCCGTTGCAATCTCCGGACACCGGCGCTCAATCCAAGAAATCATCGCATGCGACAGGAGAAAGGTTACCAAATCCTCCTAATAGCTACCATCTTCCGTTCCAAAGCAAATAGCATAACTGCATCAGGATGGACAGTGCTTCTTCTGGAATGCATAGGTCGACACTTGCGTCTGCAGTATAGCGAAACCGGCCGCCTCCGCCTTCCATCCATCCACCCCTTCTCCCGGAAGATCAAGAACAAGAAGCAGCACCGCCATAATACAGTACAGGTCTTTAAACCGTTGGCTGTACCTAAATTCCGGGTATCAGATAATCTGAGCCATCCATGTGTTTAGGGAGGTCTACCGAAGCAGAAGTGCTAATTTGTTGGTAGCTGGTGAGCAGATCGGGCACACGGGAAGTGGTGACGCATGGCAGAAGGCGGGAAGCCGGGAAGGGACGGCAGCTTTCATGATCTTTGCCGGCCGGTTTGGTGATCACCGTATTCCCTTCGATCCTCTGCTGCCGTACAGTGGTACACACATCAACACCAACCTTATTAGGACTAAATTCTAGATTATGAATATTAGATTAGAAGCTCTCAAAATTACAAGATTACCGACCGTACAAGAGTACTGCTCTAACTTTGATTTCCCGGCAAAAAACAAAAACTCGACACCGATCTCCAAATATATGGAAAATTATCTTTTTTCTTTTAGAAAGCGCATGAGACTTCTGGAATCCTAAGGCAAAACAGTATCATTAAGTTATTTATAAGTAATACGTTTTTAAACTGTTTCTCTGTAACAAACATATATGTATGCCGTAGGTACTCGTCAATAACACTTTTGTTTGACAATCCCGTCAAAAACACTTCTTTGCATACCCAAATATCTAAAACCTCGTATTCCCCGAAATGGAAGAATATTAATTTGCTAAACTAAACATTTATGAAGATCTATGTGCAAGTTCGTTAGATATATAGAAAATATACAAGTTCAACATTCTGAAAGAGAAACACAACCTAAGATTCAAATTAAAATCACAAAACAAATTCCAATTCTTATAAAAGATGTACAATGTGGAATGGCTAATTCAGTGTTGTAGTAATCCTTCCGTGTTTACCAAATCTAGTAAGGATGAACAGAACGTTTGATAATTGATAGTAAAGTAGACCGCCTTGCAGATGACCTTCCGTTTTCTAGATTGTGTATTATAACCCTATAAAGTATATTTATAACTAGGTGAATGCCCATGGTATTGCTACAAAACAACAAACTTAGACACAAAGATATTGATCAAAACATCATTGTATTTCACAATGTTTTGCATGTATCTTATGGTTGTGTTGCAACAAACATGATCTTCTACTTACTGATAAAACAAAATATCTAGGTTGTTGTTGAGACATATGAATTGTTATCAGTAGAATAACAAAGTAGATAAAAAGATCAACACAAAATTGTACTGTTAATGTTCTAACGTACCTCGGTTTGTCGGAAACTCAGTTGGTGTGAATGTGACACCACATAAATAACATCATCATTCGAGTCAGGAATTGCCGATTGCAGAGCAATGTTATGATTAAACGAAATCATTTGGCATTTTAACACATTTTCCTGGAGAGTGGGTAATTAAAATTACTTGCACACAAAGTGCAATTAAATGGGAGTATTTTTCATGATCCTAATATCGTGTGGTACTGAGTGACCAAGCATATTATCCAAATATACACGGAAGCATATTTAGAATTACATATTCAAAGGTTTAACAAACTAAAATCTACCCCAATTTTGGAAAAAAGGCAGAGCATTGCTTCATGTCATTAACCATTTTGGTTGATCTTTCCATTGACCGGAGCCACACAACTATAAACCCCTTGAGATCAACCATGAAAATGATTATACACAATGTAAGCATGAGGAACAAAAAGACACAAGTTTTCGTGTGCCCTTCATGGGTGTAAGAACAAAAATGGTGGAATATTTGTTTTCACTGCTTGAAACAATGCAAGATCAGCATATTTTATGGCCTCCAAAAAATCAGAGACACACAAAAAAGCTAAATACATAAGTTCAATCATCAACATGAGAAACAATAATATGTATGTGCATACTTTGGCCCTGTTTGTTCGGGTTGAGGCTAGACGAGAAACAACTGAAGCTGGTAGAGGCCATGTTTATTTGCGATGGGGTTGGAAGAGAAGCAACTGAAACTGGTAGAAGCAATGAAGGCCAAAAAATGTGTTTGGCAATTGCTTTTAGGATAGCCGGTGACCCGGTAGCTAGTAGTGAAAGTCTAAAATGACCCTGTATGTTGAAGATGTTATCTGAACACTGATATGCCATGATTTATTTTATTATGTTGTGTGTTAGCTCAAATAAGATGTCTACAACCTAATTTAGCCAAAAAAGATTTATTTTCAGTGCAAAGTAATTATAGTGAATACAATTTGGTAAATTTCCGTTTTTACGATTTCTTCCATGACCACATAAATGGTTTACTTATTGTCATGCCAGAAAGTTTTTTCTTAAAACTGAAACTAAACTAGTTTGATGGTATATATTGTGTTTCAATGAATTTGAAATATTAAACATATGAAGATATACCTTTGAAGACATCAAATTAAACCATCATTTCAGTTGCAAAATACATAGCAAAAATATCATCATCGAAGCCTTTGGCACATTGTATTTCTTCAACTTTTGATGGCCTCTTGATCCCGCATTTAGATTGACATCAATGTGCATAAAATTTAAACATAACAGAGCAACAAGACTAAGTATAACATCAACAACATCCCACCGAGCATTGGGGGGATCCATATATATATAGCCAATCATTAATTTGCATTAAAACATAGAATGTTGTTTGCAACCTACAAGATTTAATAAACTAGTTCCATCCAACACAAGCATCATACAGCAGCACCAGAGCACAACACAACACAACACAAATGGGCATGCACGCTACACACGTCGACCACCCACAAGACACACCCACCACCCGCATGCCACGCATAGAGGACGCACGCATGCCGGCTAACGCACATATGCCACCGCCATCTTCGGCCCCTCCGCCAGCCGGTCGTCAAAGGGGGGACGAGATGTTCGGTTCACATGACATTAGGGAGAACTTCTTGTAGCACCTCTTACTGAAACTACTTCATCAAATCTTAGGAATAACATGTTCTAAAACCAACCATACTTAGATCATCTACAATGGACTGGGCGAAATCCGCCGCTAAACGTCCATGGGTGTGACCGGACGCATCCGTAGACAGTGTCGGTCGGCCCCTCATTTGTCCTCTTGGACAACCACACTCTTCATATGTCAGTCCTCATATCCATGCAAATTCATGCACATCCATCATATATGATAATTCGATGATACAAAATAAATTATAATTCAACAATTCATTATATGTCAAAATAAGATTCAACAATTCATAAATAGATAGGGGACAGACACTTAGATCAAACACCTCCATTGTTGCGTTCGTTGATCCTCTTCTTCATGTCTATTAACCATTTACTTTCCCCAGCATCCAAGAGGCTAGTGTCCCTGCAACATGACCCCTGACTCCCCTGTCTCTCTCGCAAGTCTCAACTTCTCTCTTATAACTCCATTCCTTGCAATGTCGTCGCCTTTTCAAGCTCCCATTTTTCATATTTCTCTTGCTTCTCCGATTCTATTTTCTCCCACTCTATGTTCAACCTCTCTCGGTCAAACTCCATCTTCTCCATTTGCACATTTGTGAAGATCTTGTACCTATCCTCCTTCTTCACCTCCTTGGCAAAAAAATGCCCGTCCATCAGCAGATATTTTGCTTGTCGCGCCATCACGTGCGACCCTATCCTTCTCCCACTTGTTTCCCATCACCCGCCGGTTCCTATTTGACATGGTGGCTTGTATATCTGTCCCTCCACTTTGCTCTCCTTCGTAATTTAATTCAATTGATTGAGTGGAGATAGAACCATCGTTTTTCTTCATCTTCTTGTTGCCATTTTAGAGGGCCTCGAGGACAAGTTGCCACTTTGGTTTCCCATTCAATTTCAACCAACAATGGGACAAAGTGAATAGCTTCTTCTCGATTTGTTGGTACAAACTCGCCGCCAAAGTTTCATGGCTTTGTACTCCGATGTCACTTTGATTCTAGCTAACCACTTGTTTGTAGAAACAAACAAACTTGCTCACGCTCTCTTGGATGGTGGACCATCTATGTTGGGTAGAACCCTCATTGTGGTTGGTATGGATTGGGTGCGGCTCCACATGGTGTTTTTTTCTCATGATAGGGTATGTGGATTTTTTGCCAGTATTTGATGCCCTTTTGCTCGGTTCCACATATTGGATCCATGCTTGTGGCCAACCAAGATTCAACCAACAAAACATCTTGGTGTGTGAATGTCGGACCTCTTGGCTTCACTACTTTCTTCTTTTTAGTGTGCGATGTTTGCATGACTTCAAATAAAGGGGAATTGGTATCCCCCATGTCAAAATGCAAAGTCTATTGACCCATCACTAATCATGTTTACCATTATTTCATCCTACAATATGCATCGTAATTAAACAATCTTCCCTAGATTGATTGAATGATATGTGCAACAAATGAATCACCAATGGAAATGTCATATGGGGCAAAGAATGTACCGGGTCTTGGGCATATCTTTGAACAACATGTGGGCATGCCCAACTCTGGCCTTGCATGACGTTGAAGTTGTGGTGAGTCATACACCGTCACCTCGGCGACAGTCTTTTGGAAAGGAATTCAGGATGTCCGGCCAATGGGAGGCTATAACAGAGTCAAGCTCTGCCAACGGGTTCTTCTTTCCCACGGCCACAACGGACAAATCGGTCATGGTCGCCAGACGGCCCATGCTCAATTCCATATCATCATCACCAGCCATCTCTGCAATAGCCCTCTCTGATGCTTCATGATGGTGCTCCTCTGGTGACGTTCTCCGCCTTGCAGCTGACAGCCATGGTCGGGAGCCCCACGGATTCTGCCGAGGCATGATCCATGCCGATGACGGTGACAAAGTAACCAACGATGACATCTATGCCGGTGGACGAGGGCGATGACGTAGACGCGTAGCAAGGGTATAGGTGGTTGGCGACGCAAACGTGAGAAATGAAGGACGGATGTGGGGGGCTGCATTCGATTTGGTGGACTTGGTCAATTTGAAGCGGATTTGGGATTGGTCCAGCCTGTCGGATCCGACGTGGTAGACGTGCCCGGGCACGTCCGGATGTCCCCATATCTGCCCCACATATGGGTTGGGGCGCCGGTCAGCCCGGACGTTCGGACCGAGTTTGCCAGGTCCGATTGAGTGGCAATTTTTGTGCGAGCAGTGACCACGTAGGCCGTCTGGACGTTTGGGCAGATATGTGGGCTCTAGTCGGTTGAGTGGCAATTTTTGTGCGAGCAGTGAACAGGCAGATCGCCTTGGGCGGATATGTGGGCTCCGGTTGTAGATGCTCTTAGACGGACGATGTGGCCCTGCAGATGTAAAGAGAGGTTCACAAGTTTATGTATCGATCGCGATGGATATGACAGATTGCTAGTACATAATAAGCACATCTCCAACGTTGCCCCCCAAAACGAACATAATATTTGTCTGCAGATACATCCGTGGATAGTGATATGGGAGCCGAGCATCCAATGCTTGTCGCAAACACATTCAGACATAATTAATTCAAACACAACAAAATTCATGCAAACGGACATATCTTTGATATAATTTACATAAATCAGACTATATTTCGTCTATTCAACTAAAACCTAAAAAACCTAAACTAATTTGTAGCGGATGGTGACCTCGTACACCTACTCGGGCTGCCTGGAGGCCCTCCATTGTTGTCTATGTCATCGTTGTCACCATCGGAATGGCCCTTCCAATGGTGGAAGGGTGCGGAGGCGCCACGGCGCTACCCAACCGCCGCCTGGTTCTCACAGAGGAGCCGCTCCACTTCCTCCTGTGTTGTGTGGAGGGCTGCCTCATTCAATACTGCCGTAGTTGGGTTGCTCTACCCTTTCCCTTGCCGACGACGATGGTGGTGTCGCACAGGGACTACTCCTCCCAAATCTTGGTGAGCTCCTCGCCGAGGCGGCGCAATTGCCATACAAATGTCTCCAATGTGGTTATCGATCAGCCACGACACAAAACTTCACGAGGTTGGGTTCGTGAGGACCTAGGCCAGCGCCTCGTTGGATTTCGTGAACACTGAGCGACACACTATGTTGCACCGCTGATGGCTTCTCGCCCCTCGTTGGTTACCCCAAGTGGAAGGTTTGAGATGTAGTGTAGCGGTAGTTTTCCCTTGGCAAAGATACCAAGGATCGATTTCCCCTGAGACTCCAAGGTTCAACAAGAAGGTGTCAACTGCTAATGGCGCCAGATATTTAGCAATCAACTGGACCTGCACACAGATACAAATAACTTTGCTCCCAACGAGTACAGAGAGGTTGTCAATCCCTCCGGCCTTGTCGTTTACAAAGGATCAAACACAAGAGATAATAGTGATAGGTATTGCTGCAACTAGTAAGTAAAAGCAGAAAGTAAATAGCAGATGTGATTAGTGATGGTAATATGGACCGGGGTCCCATGATGTTCACTAGTGATGTCTCTCTCCCAAAAGACGATAAAACAGCTATGTGAGGTAAACGAATTACAGCTGGGCAATTGACAGAATTATGTGCGCAAACCAATGCTAACTATGTTACAAGAAAGGTAGAGGTTCAAAGCATGGGCGGTACGCCAAGGTAAGTAGACCGAAATCCATCTGCATCTACTACTAATCATCCACCTTAAGATATCTATCCAGAACATCTCGCTGGTATTAAGTTGCGAGTCCCACCCATAGTGTAAACTCAAAGCAACAGACAACTGCATTAAAAGAACTTTGCGTAAAGTAAACAATCCTTGCACCCGCGAGTACAAGCACCGTTGTTTTCCCCCTTGTGGCAATAACACATCCCCTAGACTCATGTTTCTGTCACTCAAACTAGTCATCGAGGGGCATGAACTCACAATCAAGCATAACGTTCCCTCTTGGAGTCACTACCTACTACTTGGCCAAAGCAATAAATAGCAACGGAGAACATGCAAGAATTACTCACGAACATAAATATAAAAGAGGTAAATCAAATATATTACTCAAACACAATCTGAACATAATCTCACAATTCATCGGATCCCAGCAAACTCATCATAGCAACAGCATAAGGATTACATATGTGCCTCGATCATGTAGGGCAGCTCACGAGGTCTAATTAGTGAAGCACAAGAAGGGGAGGAGAACATCACATAGCTACTGGTCATGGACCCATGGTCGAAGGGAGACTACTCACAACTCATCCGGGAGGCGTCCATGATGGTGGAGAGGCTCCCGGTGGTGATCCTCCCCTCCGACAGGGTGCCGGGAAGAGTTCTCCTGGTGCTCCCGATCTTGGAAGCGCGGCGGCGGCGGAACAGAGATGAGATCGCGAAAAAGGGTTTCGTCCTCGAGGGTTTCGGGACGCGTGTTAAATACTCCCTCCGTTCCTAAATGTAAGTCTTTTTAGAGATTCCATTACAAACTACATACGGATGTATATAGACATAGTTTAGACTATACATTCATTCCTTTTGCTCCGTATGTAGTCCATAGTGGAATGTCTAAAAAGACTTATATTTAGGAACGGAGGGAGTATATGCCAAAGGGGGGCATCAGCGGAGACCTGGGGGGGCCAGGCGCCCCCCCCCCCCCCGGCGCGGCCAGGAGGGGGGCCGCGCCACCAGGGCGCCTGGAGCCCTGGTGGCCCCCCTCCGGCCCTACTTTGGCCGTGTGGAAGCTTCCGGAACGCTGATTTTTTATATAATTTTTCCGGGATTTTTCTGGCAGTTTACGTAATGGGAAAACCTGAAATACAAAAACAACAGAAAACAGAAACTGGCACTGGGATGCACTGAGTTAATAGGTTAGTCCAAATATGATCAAAAGTGTATGGAAGTGTATAAATATCATAGCAATATCACACAAAAGAGGCATGGAGCAAGCAGAAATTATAGATACGTTTTGGACGTATCAACATCCCCAAACTTAATTCCTACTCGTCCTCGAGTAGGTAAATGATAACAAGCATAATTTCTGTCTTGACATGCTATTAACCATATAAGGACTTTTTATAATCACATGACAAAAGCTTACTGAGACAATGAATCTGTAGTAATTAAGTTGCCTCATGAGAAAATCACAAAGAACTGAAAGTTTTACAATATGATACTGAAACATCAAATAGATTTGTAATGAGTATGGTGTGCAAATATGATAAAGTGGTACCTCGCTTGCCCCCTTTAGTGAAGCAAAACATAAATGCAGGGGCACCTCCAAGGTTTAAGTGATGACTAGATACAATGATTTCAGAATAAACGATATCATAATCATGCAAAAGACAATGCTACTTTGGGACAATGCACATTACACTCAGAATGACAATCATGCTCTCAGTAGTTGGTGCTTAAAAGAAGGTGGAGACTCTCGAACCGTGGCTTTTGATGGCAAGGTTGAAAAACCGTGGTCGGAAACAAAAACTAAACATGTACCAGAGCTCTTGGTTTTAAAAACAGAAGTAAAAATTATTTTTTTGGATATGCATGTTTCGTCAACGAATGCTAGCAGATAACTCAATCACTTCTTGAGCTGGACAAGTTTCGAGGAACGGCTCCCGAATGAGGACGATCACATCCTCTTAATCTCCTTTGTTTATCACTGCCAAAGTTTTCTGATTTCTCATGAACAAAGCGTGAAGAAGGGTTTGTTTGTTCATATTATTTTTTTAATGAGTCGGGCGCACTCTATGCCAGTTCCTTCTCGTATTATGGGTTTGCACATTAGACATGCAATCCCGGGGTGAAGCTTGTCCAACTTAAAAAGATCATGAATTAACTACTACTTCCTCATGAACTAAAACAGAGGCACAAAATAGAAATGCTTTTTCTGAATAATT
Organism: Secale cereale; assembly: GCA_902687465.1. Taxonomy (NCBI): domain Eukaryota; kingdom Viridiplantae; phylum Streptophyta; class Magnoliopsida; order Poales; family Poaceae; genus Secale; species Secale cereale. The sequence continues at coordinate 606,317,323 of LR738714.1, read as the reverse complement.
TCGAGATGGTACATGAAAGTCTTCGTTAGGAATGACAGGTAAATACCATGTATAGGAAGGTATGGTGGACTCATATGGCATAACTGGTTTAAAGGATTTTGGATGCACAAGCAGTCAGTCCGCTTAGTATGGGTGGAGGTTAGCAAAAGACTGGGAGCGACCAACTAAGAGAGCAATGACGGTCATAATCATGCAGAGCGACAAAGCAACATTGAATCAGGCATGGATGTTATATCGCTACTCAGAAATTAAAGATCATCAAGGCTTGACAGACTTTCCTTACAGTCTTAAATATGCGTGAGCATACGCCAAGTCAATCAAAATAAATTCTTGAAGGAAGATATCACTAAACCATACCACATCATAGGCAAACAAATCATGTTGGTACTCCAATAACACATTGGGAACCCCCCAGCTATTTGAGACTAACCATAAGAAAACATGAACTACTAAGCACCATTATGCACGTAGCATTTTATCATAGACATATCGACCAATGCAACAGAAGCCAACTCTCTTAATAAGATAAGCATTATAACTAAAGAGAGTTCCAGCGACCAACTAAACAAAAGCTCTTTAAAAAGATAAGCATGAAAACTAAGAGCTAAGCATGACAGTAGCTATTGAAAGACCAAGAACATACACAGCAAAGATAAACATGAAAATTCTATGTTGTGTTCTAGGTTGAAGTGGAGCGTGTCTCTCTCCCACACAAAGAAAGCTGAGTTCCAACTCGTTATGAAAAGCAAGCAAAGCTAAAGAAAACTAAAAAGGAAACTAAAAGCAAGACACTCCAAGCATGGCACATAACACATGAAGTGATAAAAATATAGTGGAACGAAAGACGAACTGATAATGTTGATGGAGAAGGGGATGCACGGGGGCATCCCCAAGCTTAGATGCTTGAGTCTTCTTGAATATTTCTTGGGGGTGCATGGGGGCATCCCCAAGCTTGAGCGTTTGACACTCATGAATCTTTTTATCATCTTCCCTCGCACACTTGAAAACCCCCTTCATACATAACTCATCATAATCTGATTAGCGAGGTTAGTACCCATAATAAAATAATTGTTCCTTGCTGGAAATAAGGATATTCTTGAAGGTCTACTGTTTCTCAAGATTGCCAAAAGGTTTTTGCAAAGAAAAAGCAAGCTCAAGGTTTGCAAAATGAAGGAAAGGCAAAACAGGACAGAATCTGTGAAAAACAGACCAACAGGTAGTAAATGATTTTTTCGGGGCACTTCTACAACTCTAATAAAAAAACTCAGAACAGACGCCCGAAAGACAATTGTATAGAGCACGCTGTCGAAAAAATTCAGACCAAAAAGATGATCTGGTGATTTTATAAGAATTTTTCTATCCAAGGACATAATCTGTTTCCTGGACAGCACGTCACAACTTTTGAACTTTCTTGCAATCAGAGGCTACACTTGGCACAAAGTTGAAAAGTAAAGATACAATGATGTTGCTACAGTAATAACAAACATCAAGACCACTAAAAAAACTGAAAGCAAAGATAACAAGGGTTGTCTCCCTAGAGCTCTTTCTTTATAGCCATAAAGATAGGCTTAAGACTTTAATGATGCTCTCGTAGGAATAAGAGTTGAAGAACAAAAGAGAGCATCAAGAAGCAAATACCAAACACATTTAAGCCTAACATGCTTCCTATGCATAGGAATATTGCAATACAATAATTCATTGAAGCACAAAGCAATAAGCATAGGAAGACAAAACAAGTGCAGCTTCAAAACCTTCAACATAAAGAGAGGGAACTTGATATTATTGAAATATCTATAAGCATATGTTCCCTTCTCATAATAATTTTCAGTGGGATCACGAATAAACTCAACAATATAAGCATCACATAAAGCAGTGTTACCATGATCCACATGCAAAAAGGTATCATTACTCTTCATATAAGAAAAATCTTTCTTATTAGGAATAGTGAGAGTAAAGCAATCATAACCATCATGGTAATCATTGTATTTAGGAGGCATATCATAATCATAATAAATTTTATCCTCAATAGTAGGTGGACTGAAAACTTCATATTCATCATTGTAATCATATATAGGAAGCAAAGTATCATCAAAGTAATTTTCTCTTCAAAAGTTGGGGGACTAAAAATATCATGTTCATCAAACGTGTCATCCCCAAGCTTAGAGCTTTCCATGTCATTAGAAATATTGATATTCAAAGAAAGCATATTAATAACATCACCACCATCATGATTGTTATGCAAATAATAAAGTTCCATAGGTTTTTTAATTTTCTCTTCAAACACATCATGTCCCAAAGCAAGGTAGAGCTTATAAAGCTCTCTCATATTTTTGTTATTTTCCATTAAGCAAAACTAGTGAAAAGACATAAAGAAAACTGCAAGGTAAACTAACAAGACTAAAAAGCAAAGATAAAAGATAGCGTGCAACTCCCCTATCTTGAAGAGTGGAGTCCCCGGCAACGGCGCCAGAAAACATTGCTTGATGGCTTCTCGCCCCTCGTTGGTTACCCCAAGTGGAAGGTTTGAGATGCAGTGTAGCGGTAGTTTTCCCTTGGCAAAGATACCAAGGATCGATTTCCCCTAAGACTCCAAGGTTCAACAAGAAGGTGTCAACTGCTAATGGCGCCAGATATTTAGCAATCAACTGGACCTGCACACAGATACAAATAACTTTGCTCCCAACGAGTACAGAGAGGTTGTCAATCCCTCCGGCCTTGTCGTTTACAAAGGATCAAACACAAGAGATAATAGTGATAGGTATTGCTACAACTAGTAAGTAAAAGCAGAAAGTAAATAGCAGATGTGATCAGTGATGGTAATATGGACCGGGGTCCCATGATGTTCACTAGTGATGTCTCTCTCCCAAAAGACGATAAAACAGCTATGTGAGGTAAACGAATTACAGCTGGGCAATTGACAGAATTATGTGCGCGAACCAATGCTAACTATGTTACAAGAAAGGTAGAGGTTCAAAGCATGGGCGGTACGCCAAGGTAAGTAGACCGAAATCCATCTGCATCTACTACTAATCATCCACCTTGAGATATCTATCCAGAACATCTCGCTGGTATTAAGTTGCGAGTCCCACCCATAGTGTAAACTCAAAGCAACAGACAACTGCATTAAAAGAACTTTGCGTAAAGTAAACAATCCTTGGACCCGCGAGTACAAGCACCGTTGTTTTCCCCCTTGTGGCAACAGCACATCCCCTAGACTCATGTTTCTTTCACTCAAACTAGTCATCGAGGGGCATGAACCCACAATCAAGCATAACGTTCCCTCTTGGAGTCACTACCTACTACTTGGCCAAAGCAATAAATAGCAACGGAGAACATGCAAGAATTACTCACGAACATAAATATAAAAGAGGTAAATCAAATATATTACTCAAACACAATCTGAACATAATCTCACAATCCATCGGATCCCAGCAAACTCATCATAGCAACAGCATAAGGATTACATATGTGCCTCGATCATGTAGGGCAGCTCACGAGGTCTAATTAGTGAAGCACAAGAAGGGGAGGAGAACATCACATAGCTACTGGTCATGGACCCATGGTCGAAGGGAGACTACTCACAACTCATCCGGGAGGCGTCCATGGTGGTGGAGAGGCTCCCGGTGGTGATCCTCCCCTCCGGCAGAGTGCCGGGAAGAGTTCTCCTGATGCTCCCGATCTTGGAAGCGCGGTGGCGGCGGAACAGAGATGAGATCGCGAAAAAGGGTTCCGTCCTCGAGGGTTTCGGGACGCGTGTTAAATATATGCCAAAGGGGGGCATCAGCGGAGACCTGGGGGGCCCAGGCGCCCCCCCGGCGCGGCCAGGAGGGGGGCCGCGCCACCAGGGCGCCTGGAGCCCTGGTGGTCCCCCTCCGGCCCTACTTTGGCCGTGTGGAAGCTTCCGGAACGCTGATTTTTTATATAATTTTTTCGGGATTTTTCTGGCAGTTTACGTGATGGGAAAACCTGAAATACAAAAACAGCAGAAAACAGAAACTGGCACTGGGGTGCACTGAGTTAATAGGTTAGTCCAAATATGATCAAAAGTGTTTGGAAGTGTATAAATATCATAGCAATATCACACAAAAGAGGCATGGAGCAAGCAGAAATTATAGATACGTTTTGGACGTATCAACCGCTTCCCTGGTCGCCCTCTTCTCTATCGTGACGATGCCCAGCTACCGCCACCGCGGCCGAGGTAGTTGAGGAGGTGCCCGCACGCCTTCGCGTTCGATGAGGACACATCCTCCTTCACAGCCTTGTCGTGCAAGATTTGGCGCGATAGTGATATCGACACGTACTAGCTGTGCGGCGGTGACTCTAGCTCCTCCTTCATGCGACGTCCGATTTGGATGTCATGACTGCTCCGAAGGGGAGACTCGGCCTTGACGTTTCGGAGGGGCTGAGATGCCAGCTCCACCTTGACACAATGGTGAGGCGGTGACGCCGACTCCACCTTGACACGATGGTGAGGCGGTGACGCCGACTCCACCTTGATATGGTGGAGCGGCGGCGAGGGCAGCGCCAAACCACGATACTTGAGCGACCGCTCGATCCTGATCTCCATTTGTGTCCGGTAGTCTCGCATCATCGCTGCCTCCGTGAGGAGGCACGACTGTGGATTTTGCTCCTCCTTGTCGTAGGAGGATGATCTCCTCCTTCCCGAAGGTGTTGGGAACCATGGAGGACGATGGCCTCGGGGAATGATGGCAGCGGTGCCATGATCCAGATCCGGTGCGGAGAAAGGGGGTCGCCCACCGGTGCGGAGAACCCCGACTTTAGCATCAATGACCATGATGAACAAAGACGGAGAGGAGCAGCGGTGAGCGGAGATGAGATGATGTGAGGTATAGTTTGGACGGCGCCGACGCCATGCTTAAATAGTGGTGACCAGCCAAGCAGCCATTCCTATTATTGTTCGCGGATGACACAGGTAGTGATGTGTGTGGCCAACGGCAATAATAGGAAGTCTAGAAGGATGGTGTCATCTAATAAGTAGATGGGTGCGAGTGATTGAAAAATACATCACCAATCGCAACGTAGGCTTGCGCTGGTCGGTGTAGATAGAAAGGTAAAATTCATCCTCCACAATGCATTGTTCGAGCTCATATTCGTATGAATGGATTCTTCACATAGATGTGGTCCTTCTCGTGGGAAGGTTCGGCCAAGGGAGCTATGGTGCAACCGAGATGATCATGTTGATTGGGTTTTGTTTATCTCTTCGGTCTTCACGAAAACTAAGAGTGGCATCTTCCGCCTTCAACAGCTCAAAGAGTGGCTCTTCGTCCTTCAAGAGTATGAAGTTATCTCTTCGGCCTTCAATTCAGGAGGATGAAAAGTGACTCTTCGGTCAACACGAGGCCGATGTGGTCATAAAATTGAAAATTTTCGAATTAGGTCATATATTTTCGGAATTCGTTCAAAAATAAAAATCTTATTAAAAAAATCCCGTGGCCGAGGGGTGAGCGAACCAGGCTGCCGCGCAGCGCCTGGCGGTAGGTCAAATCCCGGAGGTCACGGACGTGCGTGGCGCCAAGATGGAAGGCGGAGCAGCCGGCGTCGCTGAGCGTGGCCGAGGGCAGCCGGCATCGCTGAGCGTGGCCGAGGGAGCTAGCAGCGAAGCGGGTGGTGGCGCGGCGCAGCGAGAAGATAAGTTTGCCCCCCAATCCTTGCCTCGCCCCTGCAAGGCTGCATCGATTTGACACCGCCATTTCATTGACCCCTAGTTGAATTGACCCAAAGTGACACATCTTGCAAATCTGGACTCTGGAGACATGTAGTATTTCGCTTATCTGCAAGTTTACATTCAAATTAAATTTCAAGTTGAAGGACCTATGAACCTCTTTCAGCACAAGTTTAGGGATCTGAGCAGTGATCTCTTCTAAAAGGAAAAATCCTGAATCTTGTTAAATCAAACTTAGATGATACATGCTTCAAGTAATATTTGTTTCGGTAAAACTGTTCCAAATTTGTAGAACACCTGATCTGTGACATTAGTGTTAAACTTCGGGTAGTTAAACTTTTTCTTTGGAGAAAATAATTGCACAGCAGCTCTCTTATTGTATTTAACTATATTTATATCTTTCTTTGGCGGGGGAACTATATTTATATCTTTAATATTCCTCTGACCACAAACTATGCTTCCACTATGCTGACCGTGTACTCTGATTTTCAACAGGATAAAAAGAAATTTTGGGACGAAGTCGACATGAATATACCTGGGAGCATCACGGTCATTAGTGGCATCAATGAGTGTCTCAAATTTGTTTCAGTGGGCCAGATCTGCTATTTCATCTCTTCGCTCCCGATGGAGTGGCACAGAGGAGCAAACGCTTCAGGATGAAGTATTGCACTTGCAGAGTGGCCTACTAGGCCTTAGGGATGCACTTCCTGCAATGTACGATCTCATTGATCGAGCAGAGTGGAGGATCCATGAACAGTGCGTGGCCAAGCTCCTTCCAAAACTCAGGGATGCAGTGTATGATGCTGATGACCTTCTTGATGAGTTTGGATGGTATGAGCTGAAGGTGGCCGTGGAGGGCAATGCAAGCCAAAGCCCTTTTGTTGACTTCTTTAACAGTGTTATTCAAGGTAGCTTCAACAAAGTGAAAGATATCCAGAATAGACTGAAAAAACTTTCTAGGCAGCTGGAGAAGATGGGTTTGTGTGAAGAGACACCGCACTTTGACAAATCAGTCAGGCCAGATACTAGCTCTTTGCCCGATGAGACGAAAATATTTGGTCGTGACCTGGAGCTGAAGCAGGTGATAGGATTGCTTGGTGTACCTACAAATATTAGCGGGGCTCATCTCAAACGCAAGAGAGCAAGTACTATAGTGAGAGGGTCGACAGGTACATCAAGCAACATCAGTAATGAATCAAGAATACCAAGCATTCCTGTTTTGCCAATAGTTGGAATTGGGGGTGTCGGAAAAACCACTTTGGCCCAACATATCTGCAATCATCAACAAGTGAAGTCTCACTTTGACTTGGTAATTTGGATTTGTGTCTCAGATGACTTTGATGTGACAAGGTTAACCAAAGAGGCCATGCAAGCCTCTTCTGATAATTTGGATTCTCTTCAACATGCTCTTTCAAAGAATGTGAGGAACAAAAGGTTCTTGATTGTACTTGATGATATGTGGGATGATGCCTTGAAGGAAAATGGGCTGCGTTGGAAGAGGTTTTGTGCACCTTTGAGAAATGTGATACCGGGAAGTATGATTTTGATCACCACCAGATCTCCAAAGGTTGCTGATGGAGTGGGGACAATGGAGCCCTTTATATTGGATGGTTTGAAGGATGATGTCTTCTGGAATTTCTTCAAACTGTGTGTGTTTGGATCTGAGAGTTTGAACAGTGAACCTGAGCTAGAGCTCATTGGTAGAAGCATACTTCCTAAACTGAGAGGTTCTCCTTTAGCAGCCAAAACTCTTGGTCGCCTGTTAAAATTGAACCTTCATGTAACACACTGGAATAAAGTACTAGAGAGTGAATTGTGGGAGTTGAGACAAAATGAGACTGAAATTTTGCCAGCACTTCGGTTGAGCTACATGTATTTACCATTCCCTTTGAAGAGATGCTTCTCATTCTGTGTTGTATACCCTAAAGATCACAAATTTGAGAAGGGCTATTTAGCTGAAATTTGGGTAGCAGAAGGCTTTGTTGAACCTCAAGGTGACATTCCGATTCAAGATATTGGCTGTCAGTACTTCGAAGATCTTGTAGAACGTTCCTTCTTTCAGAAAGTTCGTGATACTTACGTAATACATGACTTGCTGCATGACATGGCACAACTAGTTTCGGAGCATGACTGCTTTGTCATTAAAAATATGAGTGACTTCCAGAAAGTTCCTCAGGACGTTCGTCATCTTTCAATACTCTCTAGCACAAAATTTAACCGTTCCAAATTGTTGAGTCTATGCAAGCACACAAAACTCCGTACCCTATTTTGCAACAAGTCTTTAAGGAATAAGACTGTAGCTTCTGTCGTAGATCATTGGTTCAATGAACTTCGGCATATGCGTATAATCATTTTTTCTGTCATTGAGGAGTTACCAGATAGTGTTAGCAACTTGAAGCATCTCCGGTACCTGAAACTCTCCAGAGCATGTCCTTTCGACAGCCTTCCTTCAGCAATTTGTTGCCTGTATAATTTGCAGATTTTCAGTGCTAGCGAATGCAAGCTATGCCCAGTGACTTCGGTAAATTGATCTGCTTACAGAGATTTGAATCAAATGGATTTCGATATGATCAAGATTGTTCACTAAAGTTTGATGCCGCCAGAGAACGGGAAGTAGGAATGAGATTGATAAAGAATATGAACCAATTTTGTGGAGATTTGGAGATATACAATCTTGGTACGCTAACCAAGGATCGTGTAGCACAAGTAGGACTAAAGAATAAGAGATATCTTAATAGCCTCACCTTGGGGTGGTCTTTAGCCAGGTCACAGGAGCACAGTGCGATTGAAGTGCTTGAAGTTCTACAACCTTCCATCAATCTCAATTCTCTGCTCCTGCGGCGTTATCCAGGTGTATCTCTCCCAAACTGGTTTCAACCACAAAACTTAGCTAATTTAACATCACTATCGTTGCATAACTGTGATGGACTCGAGAGCATATCATTTTCCAGGATCTCACAGCGGATAAACCTAAATTATATGCGTGCGCTGCCAGTTGACAACAGTAATGACAGCATTGGTACTTTCTTGGCCCTGACAGTTATATCCATTTACGGGTGCACGAATTTATCAAGCCTTGAACAAGTGCTACATCCAGCTTCTGTACCAGCCATCAAGAAAATAACAATTCAATATTGCAATAAGTTAGTATCAGTGCCAACTGAGAGGTTTGGGGACTTGCATTGCCTTGAAGAATTATACGTGAGTGATTGTCCAAATATTTACTCGTATGGTTTGGTGGCGCCCTCCCTCGAGAGGCTCGTTCTGGGTAGTTCTGGGAATCTTGCAGGAAATATAGAATGCTCGTCCCTAGCCTGCCTTTCTTTGTCATGTCACTGCGTGACATCCATCGAACCACAAATGTGGAGTCTTCCTGCTCTACTAGAGTTGAACATTACAGGGTGCAGATCTCTTACATCTATTGGACAACCTGAACATTTCTTCACTAACATTTCTAGTGGCGGAGGCACCACCAGCGTGATATTCTCATCTCTTACTTCCATAACCATTTATGATTGTCAGAAACTGTCAACAATGGATGACCTTCTAACAGAAGAATATCTACCTGTTATCGAGAGAATTCTTGTTGGACGCTGTGGCAAGTTAATTTCGCTGTCCAGTGAAACGTTTGGAAGTTTTCCTTTCCTGGAGGATTTGAAAGTTCATGATTGCCCAAGTATCAACTGGCAAAGTGGATTGGTGCTCCCATCATCCCTCCAAAGACTCTACTTACGGTCATGTGGGGATATCTCCGCATGGGTTCCCAGTAGCCTGGAGAACCTCGCGTCCCTTGTTTCACTGCAGATGATTGAATGTCCACATGTAGTGTCCATTCCAGGAGAAGTTTGGAGCAGTGATCTCACATCACTGAAGGAATTGACGATTAAGGATTGTCCAGACCTTGTGTCAATTGGTGGAGCAGAGGCAATTGCAGAAATAAATAATGTCTGTATTTCTGGCTGTCCAAAGATGAAAACGGATGTGATGAGAGGGCGCTTCTAGATCTGATGGGAGAGTCACTCATTCTCTACGGCAGGTATGTTGTAGTGAGTCGAATTCCAGATTTTACTCATATTTTCTTTCACTCTCTGGTTGTACTATGGAATAATGGAAACATGCATGAAGCTGCATATGCGGGCCATCTTGTTCATAATAACTACTCCCTCCGTCCCGAAATACTTGTCGGAGAAATGGATGCGTCTAGTCGTATTTTAGTTCTAGATACATCCATTTTTGGCATTTTTTTCGACAAGTATTTCGGGACGGAGGGAGTATACGTGTAACCTGTTGCCAAAACTTAATCATTTTTGCTCCAGAGTTTGGTCACCCTTGACTCATTAGTCTTTTGGTTCCAAATAATTCAAAAGACAAAATGAGTTTTCAAATAACATTGATATCCAACTGAATGAGCTTTCAAATAACATAGATATCCAACTGAATGAGCTTTCAAATAACATAGATATCCAACTGAATGAGCTTTCAAATAAGCTAGTTCAAAGGATGAAATGTGTGACGAAATATGAAAACCCCCTTTAATTATGCATATGGTGTTATGCCAATTTCTCATTGCAGCCTGTAGAACCATTTTTTCCCCACATAATATTTTTGCTCGATCTACTTTACTAATAAATTCTTTCTTTTTATGTTACTTCTTAGGAATCAAGAATCAAATGTCTTGGAAGACCAATCGGAAGAAAAAGCTTTTCGCACAATTCACTTTACGCCATTGTAGATTCTCCTAGTTTACTCCAGGGCTGCTCATTCAACCATTTCTCTGTTTAGGAGTACTTAATAACCACCAGCTCGATCTCAGTTCCCAAGGAAGGTAACAATCTTGTTTCAAAATTACAAAATACTCCTACTTAGGTGCAGCTTGGAAGTTGCAACTTTTATTGTGTGTGTATGTGTGTTACCTGTTTAAACGAAATATTCTCCCCCATGGGAATTTTTAGATTTTCTGTCTCGCAGCTTAATTTCTTCATCCTTGCAAATAAATAAACAGATTTGCTATTTCACATCTAGATGTGAAATAGCTATCTCACATCTAAGTTTGTAACCGTCTGATTAAACGTATCAAGATTTGGAGGCTATTACGTGAGCTGACTATGTTTTTGTTTTTGAGAAAACAAACGTGAGCTGACTACGTGTGTCTTCGTGCGTTGTTGTTCATTGAGCGGAGCGGCCCATCCAAGGGATTATGGGCTTTTTCTTTTTTTTTCTTTTAATCAGCTGGTAGGAGCGTACATGTGTGGTTTCCTCGCCCTTTTTCCTTTTCGCGTCTGGATTAGCTTTTGTAGCGTGCCCATCCATTATTTGGCTCTTTATTTTTCTGTTCATTTCTTTTTCACTGTATATTTTTGTTAGGGGGCTTTCTTTTGCATGTTGTGCTCATTTCAAGATAGCGCACTAGTTACAGAAAAATGCATCGTAGTTCAGCTTAGTATTCTTTTTGTATGTGGATTGTTTGTCCTTTTTTGTTTTTGTTTTCTCTGGTAACTTTTTCTATTATGTTTTAGTAATTTTTCTACACCAAAAATAAGGTGTATGGACCGCAGTAAAATTTTGAACATCAGATTTACAAATTCTTATTAGATGTAAAATAATTAAGTCTCAACTAATTCCGTAACTATACAATTCAGACGCCAATATTTGTGTTTTTTCGGCCAGTTTTCATGTCTTTTAGCGGTGTGCCTTGTTAGGCGCCGCATGAGGCCCACACCCACACCCTCCATAGAGTCTGGTCTGTTGTCCCTTTCTGTCCGGTCTGTGGGTGGAATGTGTTTACCTATGTGTGGGTTGCATTCTATATGTTGTGTGAACTGCCATTTTCATTTTTGTGTTTGTTTTTCATGAAGTTAGTGGACACAAATGAGAGGGAGAGAGTAGCGATAGAGAGACACGTGATTTTGTGAGGTTTAATGATTCTACATTCTCTCTTTGTCTCTGTCCTTTTTTCTTATCTCCAATTAATTAGTTTCTCACTCTCTTCAATTTTCTTGTTTAATCAATTTTTGTCATTTGGTTTTATTTTATATTCTTTGTTGGGGAGGACAGTGACTTAGGACTTCAAGAGAGATAGGAAAATGAGAAGGCCTTTAGCTCATCATTCGACTCACAACTGGGTCCGTAGTTTTTTCCATCCCAATTGCAAGCTCGTCATTGACTCACAACGGCATGTGGTTTGTTTTTCATCCTAGTTGCAAGTCCATATGACTCGCAACTATGCTCATAATTTGTAGTTGTCCCAGTTGCAAGCCACCCTCGACTTGAAACTTGTATCGTAGTTTTATGTACTTGCCTTGGTACAAGTCCTCCCTCGACTCGCAACTAGGCATGTAATTTGTTTTATCCTAGTTGCAAGCCCACTCTTGACTCGCAACTGGCCTGTGTTTTGTCTTTCATCCCAGTTGCAAGTCCATCATTGAGTCGCAACTGCAACTGCAACTGTAGTTTGTTTTATCCCAGTTGCAAGTCGACCCTTGACTCGCAATCGGGCTCATAGTTTCTTGGTTGTCCTAGTTGCAAGTCCACCTTTCAATTTGCAATCGGGCTCATAGTTCTCCCAGATGCAAGCCCACCCTCGACTCGCAACTAGGCATGTGTTTTGTTTTTCATCACAGTTTCAAGTCCACCCTTAACTCGCAACTGGGACCGTAGTTTGTTTCATCCCAGTTGTAAATCGGCCATTGACTCGCAACTAGGATCATTGGTTCGTAGTTGTCTTAATTGCAAGTCCATCATCGACTTGTAACTGGGATCATAACTTGTTGTTGTCCTAGTTGCAAGTCCACCCTCGACTCGCAAGTGGGAAGTATTTTGTTATTCATCTCAGTTGCAAGTTCACCCTCATTTCACAACTCGTATCATTGTTTTATATACTTGCCCCAGTTACAAGTCTACCCTCGACTCGCAACTAGGCACGTAGTTTGTTTTATCCCAGTTGCAGCCCACCTTGAGTCGCAACCGGGCATGTGCTTTTGTCTTTCATCCTAGTTGTGAGTCGAATCTTGACTTGCAACTGGAATCGTAGTTTGTTTTATGCCTGTTGCAAGTTGACCCTAGACTCGCAGCTGGTCTCGTAGTTTGTAATCGTCCTAGTTGTAATTACATTCACAACTCGTAACTCGGCTCATAGTTCTCCTAGTTACAAGCCCACCCTCGACGCGCAACTAGGCATGTGTTTTGTTTTTCATCCCAGTTGTAAGTCCACCCTTGACTCACAACTAGGGTTGTAGTTTGTTTCGTCCCAGTTGCAAGTCCGTCGTTGACTCGGAACTAGGCTCATTGTTTCATAGTTGTCTTAATTGCAAGTCCATCATTGACTCGCAAGTGGGATCATATTTTGTTATTGTCCCAATTGCGAGTCCATCCTCGACTCGCAGCTTGGCCCATAGTTTGTTGTTGTCCCGGTTGCAAGTCCACCCTCGACTCGCAACCGAGATGTGTTTTGTTTTTCATCTCAGCTGCAAGTCCACCCTCAACCCGCAATCCGTATCATAGTTTTATATACTTGTCTCAGTTACGAGTCCACTCTCGAATCGCATTAGGCACATAGTTTGTTTTATGCCAGTTGGAATCTCACCCTTACCTCGCAACTGGGCCTATGTTTTTGTCTTTCATCCTATGTGCATGTCCATCCTTGACTCACAATTGGAACTGTGGTTTGTTTTATCCCAATTGCAAGTCGAACCTTGACTCACAACTGGTCTCATAGTTTGTAGTTGTCCCAGATGTAAGTCCATCCTCAACTCGTAACTCAGCTCGTAGTTCTCCCGGTTGCAAGCCCACACTTTGACTCGCAACTAGACGTGTACTTTGTTTTCCAACACACAACTTGCTCGACCCCTATCTAGTTCCATGTCCAACCCCAACATGTAAACCCACCCAACCCAGTGACATGTCCAAGCCAAAAATGCAACTCGTACCCAACATAGTTGTATGTCCACTCTCAACACGCAACTTGTTCCAAACCCAGTACCCCTATATAGTTGTATTTTTTTCAAATACATTTCCACTTTTGTAATACAAACTTTATAATTTTCTAAATACACGGGAACATTTTTTAATACACGTTGAACATTTTTTTAAATACATGATGGATATTTTTTTCAAATATAGGCACGTTCATTGTTTAGAATACATCGTAAACATTTTTCAAATTCCTACCGATTATTTTCCTAAATGGTATGAAACTTTTTTAAAAAATTATGCGAACATTTTCTTTACATTGCATACAAAAATTTCTAGAAAATGCCGTGATTTTTTTGAAATGCATGAGGTTTATTGTACAAAATTGTCACGAACATATGTTTGAATGCTACAATTGTTTCCTATTGTATAATACATTTAAAAAACTCAAAAAGTTTCTTTTGAAATGTTTGAACATTTTTAAAATGGTGCAAAGAAATTATTGTATTTATTATTAAAATAAAAAGAATAAATTTATTTGTGTTTTTCAAAAAAAAAATGCTTGGAATTTTCAAAAGTGTCCACACTCAAAAAATTGTTCGGGGATTTCCAGAAATTGTCAATGGTTACAAATATTGTTTGAGAAGAAATTGTTTGGAATATTAAATTTGTGTTCTTATTTTTTTAATGAAAAACAGAGTTATAAAGTTTATTCGCATTTAAAAAATACCTTTTAAAAATTTAAAAATATTTTTGTTTTAAAAAATATTCGACATTTCAAAAAATCACAATCTATAAAAAGGTTTTTTTTAATTCAAACATATTTTCTAATCTAGACGTTGTGCTATGTCCTTAAATGTTTCCCGTTTCACAAATGTCAACATTTGCGTTTTTTTGTGACGCTCTACTCGGCAAAGAAAACAAATAAGAGGGTCTGCTGATGTCACAACTTAGATCTCACATCTACTACCTCTGTCTTGGTTTATAGGTCCCCATTGCAGTTTGTGCCAAATTTTGATCATTGATTGAACTTGCAAAACGTTCATGCATGTCAACAAAAATTATATCATTAATGCATTGCCATTTTGTTAGTTAAATATTGGAATCCAATAACTCCCGAACGTTCGGATTTTAAGCATTTCATTCCGAACATTTTTACATGGCAACTTTAGTTCATAGGGGATGACAACTTTGTCCTTTTTTTGTTTTTTGCCAGAAAATTGCCATGTTTTCTTAATCTCACGCAAACTAAAGTTGCCGTCTAAAACGTTCGGGTTACCATGCTTAAATCCCGAACGTTTGGGAGTTATCATTACCGTAAATATTTGATCAAAATTTGACACAAACTACAAAAGGAACATATAAACCAAGGACCGAGATAATAGATGTTATATAGACAGACCCACATCAATAAATAACGGGAAGGGTTTAACGTGGCTATTCTGAGTTTCTGACCAAAATATTTGGTGAACTGGCCAAGATATTATTAATACAAACTCGTTGCTTGATTGGTTATCACGCCAATTACAGGCGAAGGAAGTTCCACTGAAGCATAAGAAGCTAGTTTTTGTTCTATTATGTCGATACGCGCACTGTTGCGTGGCGCTGAACGAGCGTGCTAGCTACACCTTGTGTCCTAATTTCACTTCGATCTTACACTGACTATCCGGTTTGAGTCAACGAAGACAACGTGGCTTACACTCGCTGCACTCAGTGGCGACGTAACGCATGCCAATAATCGATCGCACGATACTGATTTGCGAAGTAAGCACTAGCACTAGTAGTCGTAGACTCGTACTCCAGCAGTTATCGTCATCGTCGTCGTCGTGGTCATGGACTCGTGGGTGGCTAAAACAAAATGGGCATCGCTTTCGTTTAACTCGCAGTGGCGAGTCCGTGCAAGCCACTAACCGATCGCATGCACCTGCCGCTCGGCGCAGCTACAAGCAGGAGACGGACCTGGTCAGTTCCTGCGTGTAATTCCCGTTGATCGCCGCCGCAACCGTGCGTCATCTATTCTGCCTGGGCAGACGCCATGCAGTCGCGCCGGCGGCACGCCGCCGCCGCGGTCCTCTCCGTCACGGCGCTCCTCGCCTTCATCTGCGTCCAGGCCGGCCTCGTTGCATCCCCCCTGCGCGACACGCGCTCGCGCGCCCTGCTCGTGCCGCCGCGCTGGCTGCCCCCCGGCCTCCGCGCCGTCCGAGCTGGGGCAGCCACGCCGGCGGGCGCGGGAACGGAGGCCGTGCTGCTTCCGGGCTGGGAGGTCATCGTCCTGGTCCGACGACCCGACGCCGCCACTGCACCCGCCGACGTGAACGTACAAAACGCCACGTGCGTGTTCCGGGTCGGGGCGTCCTCCCCGGCGCGCGCGCTCGGGCCGCTGCCGGCGACCGGCCGACACGCCTACACCTGCATCATGCCCGAGCAAGCGCGGACTCACGGACAGGACGCGCCGCTCATGCTCTTCTCGGGCTCCACTGTCGGTAACGCCGGCGACAGCGCCTCAGGCCGCTCGCCGGAGATGCTGAAGTGGAGCGACCGCATCGTGTACGAGTCCGTCGTGATCGACGGTGGTGACGTGCTCGTCTTCGCCAAGGGCGTCAACCGACGGAAAAAAGTCAACCGCGCGGCTGCAGACGTCCGTTGCCTGTACTACCGTGGCGACGCCGGTAACGTCGTGGCCTCGTTGCCGGCCACCACCTCGGCGCAGCAAGTCTTCCGGTGCCCACCTCCACCGGCGACGACTCCGGTAGACCGAGAGCTCCGCGTCACGCTTGCCGTGGTCGGCGAGGAGCCCATCCCCTCACTGGCCACCTACGATCCGCCACGTCTTCCCGACTCGTCGCCGGCGACCGGATCAACGCCGTCAGGGAAGAGGCTGATTTGCGCCTGCACCATGGTCCGGGACGTGGCCAAGTTCCTGCGGGAGTGGGTCGTCTACCACGCGGCCGTGGGCGTGGACCGGTTCTACGTCTACGACAACGGGAGCGAGGATGACCTGGTGGACCAGGTGCGCCATCTCACCTCGGACGGATTCGAAATCTTCACTGTGACCTGGCCCTGGCCAAAAACTCTAGAGGCCGCGCTATCCCACGGCGCGGCGGTGCATCGAGATTCGTGCGAGTGGATGGTCTTCATCGACGTGGACGAGTTCCTCTTCTCTCCACACTGGGTTCATTCGGAGAACCCTACGAAATCTATGCTCCATTCGATCACAACCGTTGAGAAAGACATTGGACAGGTGTCCATGTGGTGCACAGATTTCGGCCCCTCGGGCCAGACCGCGCACCCAAAGGAGGGGGTCACCCAGGGCTACACATGCCGAAGGCAGATCATGGAGCGACGCAAGTCATTGGTCCGGCTCGACGCGATGGACCGATCGCTGACAAACTCTGTCCACCACTTCAAGCTTCGACCAGGGTTTCGAGGTGGATGGAACACGCTAGTTCGCGTGAACCACTACAAGTACCAAGCTTGGGACGAGTTCAAGGTGAAATTCCTCCGCCGAGCTTCGACATACACGGTCGATTGGACCGAGAAGGCCAAGCTTCATTCCAATGACCGGACCCCGGGTTTAGGGTTTGAGGCCGTCGAGCCGGCTGATTGGCCGCACAGGTTCTGCGAGGTGAATGACACTCTGCTCCGCGATGTGACCCGAAGATGGTTCGGCCTTGGATTTGGAAACAAGCTGGGTAGGCGACGAATATTTGGTACAACTCCTGGCTCATCATATAATGTATGAAAACATGATCAAGAGACATTGATCTATCTCTCTGGTGTGTACAAAAGCTTCTTATGTACAAATTGTTCATTTCAATTGCTCCAGATGGCCCAGATCATGGAATACATGTCAAGTTTTTCAGTGCTCGATAAGCATTGTGCTTTTAGCAACGCAAAAGTGCTGTTGTCCCTTTGGGCGAGCTGTTAAGGCCGGGTCACTCTTCTCCCCCGCATCCCGGCTCTTCACTGTGGCCTGAGAGTGTTCTTCGGGGCACTGACCCACGGGGTGCCTGCAATGGCGAACCTCCATGGAGCCATGACATGTTTGGGTGACGCGTACTCGATTCCAACACGGGGCCCAACCAAAATGTTCTCAGGTTCTGGTGCATCCAGAACTTCCAACCCACCTGAGACAGAACAAATTGATGGATAAGTATGTGTCGACGACAACTAATAGTTTAAGGCAATATCAGAGATAGATCAATCGTACCGGGTGTATATAAGGGATGGTTCGACCAGTCAGTGGAAAGCCCCAGAGCTTGGCCGACCTGAGTAAGAAGGCAAGAACAGTTATGAGACAGTGTTATAGGAACAACCATAATTCAGAAAAATAAAAGCTTTGCTGTCAAGAGGTGACCTTTCCTGGTCCTGTAAGTAGGATCGGTTTCTCTGTTTGTTGGCCACGACGCTGCTGAACAATTTCCAGTCCTACAGTAATTTCAAGGTGAAGTGGCGGCATTCAGCTCAAACTAAATGTTCAAAAGGAGCGTTGGCAGGGGATAAATTGGCCTTTTTACACAGCCAAAAAGTGTGTGTTGTAATATTGTACATTTTTTTATCATTTTATCGTGCAAACATGTAATTCAATTTGTAGAACTGGCATTTGAAATATGATGTTGTACAGAAGTTGTCTAATGACAGAAACTCCTACTCTTCTTTTCTCAAGCTGGGGTTAACAGAGGATGAAGATACTATGGAACTCGAACTAAGAAACACACAGGAAAGATGGCCACATCTCCTATTTCTCGCTTGCTCACATAATTATGGCCTGTAAACTCCCATCTTTTGGAGACGACAAAAGTAAAGCTAAACATATTCTATATATACCTCGGATGCTTTGAAAGAAACATACTCTCTACTCAGAGTAGCACTGTTTCCCAAATAAGAATTGTAATTCAGAAATGCCGCTCGAGGAAATAAAACCAGGACCAAAGAACCAAACCTAGTCCCATTGCCCCTGCCATTTTTTAACTAAAGCAACAAGTTGCAATTACAGGATATCTACTGACCCAAATAAAATGGGCACCTTGCGGAATTTTCAGTCAAGCTCCAAACCAAAGCACTCCAAATCCTTAGCTATTTCTCTTGTTATTGTTAGTACATCTGTGTGCGTAGAAAAACAATTGCAAGTCGATATCTCGGTGAAGTAAGCGTGCAATGCATACCACTAACTGGAGCACAAGCTCGGATCAGAACAGCGGCTCCGACGCCCTCTTTGTCGGCAACAACATTGAGCATCATGTGGAGCCCATAGCATAGATACACATAAGCATGCCCGCCTGGTCCAAACTACAACCCATAGATCAGGAGAATCCAGCTAGTCTCAAAGTTCAAAACAGTCCATAATTACCATTTCACAAGCTCAACAAAGCACTGGCCTTACCAAGGGAGCAGTCCTCCCCGTGATTCCGACCCGGCCATGGCACGCAGAATCGTTTGGCCTGTAAGCCTCCACCTGAAACCGATGTAAACAACAAATCACAAATTTCCACTGCTTGATGTTACTTTGCCGAGCTATAAGAAAGAACCTATGCTAATGCTGGCACACCAGAATTGCACAACAAAGATGCTAGTAGTACATTTCAACCAAAATGTCGGGAATGCAAAAGAAAAAAGGGTATTGCAACATTGTATAATTTTGCATTTTTCAAGTACAGGCGCCTCTCCACGCAATAACAACAAGGGAAAAAAAAAACAGGCACCTCGGTGATGCGGAGGACGACTTGGTCGCGGCGCAGGAGCTTGCCGAGGAGGCGGGGGGCGAGGTCGAGCGCGTCCACCTCGAAGAACTCGCGAGGGAGCGCGGCACCTACAGGCGAGTGCGGGGACACCGCCGGCGGTGAGAGGAGTGACGGCGTGGCCCTGGCCGCCACCAACGCCCGCGCAGCCTCGGCCTCTCCGGCGGCGAAGTCAGCGGCGAGGAGGCGGCTGCGGGGCCGCTGTTTCTTCCTGGGGGAGGATCGCTTGAAGCTCGGGGGCGTGGCCGCGCCTGGGGTGGTCATCGGCGACGGCCCTCCGGCGGCCGGCGGCGAGCGGTGGCGTGGGGGTTTGAGTTGGGGAACGGGAGTTTGGGGCTGGACGGCTGGGATGGAACGGAGGGGCTTCATCGATGTCAACGGTGAAGCGGCACAGCTCAGGCCTTCCCGGTTTGAGATGGTCAAGATTGAAAAATAAAAGATTGTATTTTCGTCTTGGCGCCGGTTGTTCGTTTTTATTCCAAAGGCAATTGTCAACTCGCAAAAGGACAATCAATGTCAAAGGTTTACGTTGTAGATTATGTTTTTTCTTGGCTCACCCTACCTAACTGTAGTTGGATTTATTCCCTTGGTATGTTTATTTTGCATATTAAGACTCCACCAATAATTTTAGTGATGACATGTTAAGATGTTGGAATTGTACCTTCTGAAAAGAAGGATTGGGTAGTCGGTTCTGTTGTTATACCTCCTTTTGAGGTAAGTTGGATAACGGCATACTGATAAAAAAAAGTTGGATAACGACATCAGAGTTGGATGACGATGGAGTATGAATAAGGAAAAGGAAAGTATAGCCATCTCAAGTTTTTCGCCGGTGGTTCGGACCAACACCTCCCGATCTATGATCGTGTCGATAACCCCTGAGATTGATGGTGTCAGTTTGATGTGGGAGGCATTACGTTCATCTACTCATCCTCACAAGTACCTCCTTTTCGACCACAACTTCTCCTTTGTCCCGTGAGGTTTTATCTATCTTTTGTTGCAAATCACGCCAACGCCATATTCCCCCTCCTCATATAAAAAGCTATTTCATATTCCTTATCATAGTAGTAATTATTTTATTTTTACAATAAAGCCTAAATGTTAACTCATGAAAAGACACAAAATATTTATGTGAGGCTACGTTAAAATTTATATGAATGTTAACTCACAAATAGACACAAAAAAACTCGTGGTTAGTTGGGACTAGAATGGAGGTTGGACAATAATTTGTAACGGCTGTTTCTTCCTGGGGGAGGTTGGACAATAATTTACCAACGCCCGCGCAGCCTCGGCCTCTCCGGCGGCGAAGTCAGCGGCGAGGAGGCGGCTGCGGGGCCGCTGTTTCTTCGTGGGGGAGGATCGCTTGAAGCTCGGGGGCGTGGCCGCGCCTGGGGTGGTCATCGGCGACGGCCCTCCGGCGGCCGGCGGCGAGCGGTGGCGTGGGGGTTTGAGTTGGGGAACGGGAGTTTGGGGCTGGACGGCTGGGATGGAACGGAGGGGTTTCATCGATGTCAACTGCGAAGCGGCACAGCTCAGGCCTTCCCGGTTTGAGATGGTCAAAGATTGAAAAGGAAAATATTGTATTTTCGTCTTGGCGCCGGTTGTTCGTTTTCATTCCAAAGCAATTGTCAACTCGCAAAAGGACAATCAATGTCAAAGGTTTACGTTGTAGATTATGTTTTTTCTTGGCTCACTCTACCTAACTGTAGTTGGCTTTATTCTCTTGGTATATATTAATTTTGCATATTAAGGCTCCACCAATAATTTTAGTGATGGCATCTTAAGCTGTTGCAATTGTACCTTCTGAAAAGAAGGATTGGATCGTCGGTTTTGTTGTTATACCTCCTTTTGAGGTAAGTTGGATAATGACACTGAAGTTGGATAACGACATCTAAGTACGTATGAAGTAAGGGAAAAGAAAGCATAGCCATCTCAGTTTTTTCATTCGCGGTTTGGGAGCAATGCCTCCCGATCTATGATTTTGTCAATAACCCCCAAGGTTGATGGTGGCAATTCGATATGGGAGATGTTACGTCCATCTATTCCTCCTCATCACTACCCCTTTTCCCACCATCACTTCTCCTTTGTCCCATCAGGCTTTATCTATCTTCGTTGTAAATCACGCCAACACCATTTCCCCCTCATCTTTACCTAATTCTTCTTCTTCGGTGTGGTTGTTATCGTTCTCATTGTCCACCTGCCAAATATGGGAGGCGGAAGAGGAAGGGTAGTGTCAATCATGAAAAACCAACACTTGGAAGTTATCTCGTTGCTCGGTGTATGTTTTGGTATTCATTTCCTCCATATTAAGAACTAGAGTATAGACTAGCGTGAAAATTATCATAAACATGTTGATAAAGGAGAAAACGCTCTCACAACACAAAAGCGGACCAGCCAACTGCCCCCAACTGCCCAATACCCGACAAAGTTAAGCTGAAACAATGTTGATGGACGTCGATGAAAGTACCCTTTATGTCAAACACACCCCCGGTGTGTGCCCCACAATTTCGAAGAGTACCTCATGCGGATTAACGTTTTACGTAGGGGCGGAGTAGAGTGTCACGTGCATGTGTGTTACGTCTCCAACGTATCTATAATTTTTTATTATTCCATGTTGTTATAGTATCAATCTTGGATGTTTTACATACATTTCAAGCAACTTTATATCATTTTTTGGGACTAACCTATTGACATAGTGCCCAGTGTCGGTTGCTATTTTTTGCTTGTTTTTTTTACTTTGAAGAATATCAATACCAAACGGAGTCCAAATGCACGAACCTTTTTGGAGATTTTTTTTCTGCCCATAAGAGACCCAGGAAGCCCAGGAGGTGTATGAGAGGAGGCCCGTGGGGCTCACAAGACACCAAGTCGCGCTAGAGGCCACTAGCGCGCCCTGATGCCGTGTGGGGCCCACGAGGACCTTTTCCACCGACCTTCGGCTCTATAAATACCACAATATTCCAGAAACCCTAGAGGAGTCGACAAAAAATGTTTCAGCCATCGTAAGTTTCATAACCATGAGATCCAATCTAGAGGCCCTTTCCGGCACTTCGCCGGAGAGGAACACGATCACGGAGGGGGTTCATCATCCTTATTGGTGCTCGTCCGATGATGCGTGTGATGGAATATGCCCTAGAGACAATAATAAAGTTGTTATTATTATATTTCCTTATTCATGATAACGGTTTATTATTCATGCTAGAATTGTATTGACCAAAAACTTAAATACATGTATGAATACATAAACAAATACTGTGTCCCTAGTGAGCCTCTACTAGACTAGCTCGTTGATCAAAGATGGTTAAGGTTTCCTAACCATAGATATGAGTTATCATTTGATAACGGGATCACATCATTATGAGAATGATGTGATGGACAAGACCCAACCGTTGGCATAGCATATGATCGTTCGGTTTATTGCTACTGCTTTCTTAATGTCCAATACATGTTTCTTCGACCATGAGATCATGCAACTCCGGGTACCGGAGGAATACCTTTTTGTGATATCAAACGTCACAACGTAACTTGATGATCATAAAGATGCTCTACAGGTATCTCCGAAGGTGTCCGTTGAGTTGGCATGGATCGAGACTGAGATTTGTCACTCCGTATGACGGAGAGGTATCTCTAGGCCCTCTCGGTAATACAGCATCACAAGAAGCTTGCAAGCAAAGTGACTAAGGAGTTAGTTACGAGATGATGTATTACGGAACGAGTAAAGAGACTTGCCGGTAACGAGATTGAACTAGGTATGAAGATACCGACGGTCGAATCTCTGGCAAGTAACATACGACAGACAAAGGGAACTACACATGTTGTCATAAAGGTTCGACCGATAAAGATCTTCGTAGAATATGTAGGAATCAATATGGGCATCCACGCTCCTCTATTTATTATTGACCGGATAGGTGTCTCGATCATGTCTACATAGTTCTCTAACCCGTAGGGTCCACACGCTTAACGTTCATTGACGATATAGTATTATATGAGTTATGTATGTTGGTGATCGAATGTTGTTCGGAGTCCCGGATGAGATCACGGACATGGCAAGGAGCTCTAGAATGGTTCGGAGGTAAAGATTGATATATAGGATGATATGGTTAGGCCAAGGGGTTAGGCCCACGGGGCTTTAGGTCGGTGCAAAAGGATGTTTTGCAGAGGTCAGAGACCAAACGTCGGAGACCCTGGCGTCTGGCCCTGGGCCAGAATCCAAGGACTGTGGCGTCTGGTCCTGGAAGTCCGAGAAGGACTCTTCCTTGCGGGCAAAACCGACTTTGAGGAGGCTCTTTCTCCAAGTTTCAACCCCAAGGCTCAACATATAAATAGAGGGGCAGGGCTAGCATCCGGAACACGTCAAGATACACCAAACCGTGTGCCGGCAACCCCAACCCTCTAGTTTATCCTCTGTCATAGTTTCCGTAGTGCTTGGCGAAGCCCTGCGGAGATTGTTCTTCACCACCACTGTCACCACGCCGTCGTGTTGCCGGAACTCATCTACTACTTCGCCCCTCTTGCTGGAACAAGAAGGCGAGGACGTCATTGAGCTGAACGTGTGTTGAACGCGGAGGTGTAGTACATTCGGTACTTGATCGGGACGGATCGTGAAGGTGTACGACTACATCAACCGCGTTGATAAATGCTTCCGCTTAGCGATCTTCAAGGGTATGAAGATGCTCTTCCACTCTCGTAGCTATGCATCTCCATGGATAGATCTTGCGTGTGCGTAAAAAAATTGGTTTCCATGCAACGTTCCCCAACAGCGTGAGTAGTTTACCACAGATCTACGGGTCCGTAGTTAGTAGATAGATGGTTTCTTCTCTCCTTTTGATCTTCAATACAATGTTTTCCTCGATGTTCTTGGAGATCTATTTGATGTAACCCTTTTTTGCGGTGTGTTTGTTAGGATCCGATGAATTGTGAGTTTATGATAAGATCTATTTATACATGATTATTATAGCCTCGTATTTATTCTTTGATATTTTGATTTTGTTTGGCCAACTTGATTGATTTATTTTGCCATGGGAAGATGTGCTTTCTGATGGGTTCGATCTTGCGGTGCTCAATCTCAGTTACAGAAGGATAAGTGACACGCATGTATCGTTGCTATTAAGGATAAAATGATGGGGTCTATTCCTACATGAATAGTCCATGTCTATATCATGTCATTGTTTTTAATGCATTACTTCGTTCTTCCATGAACTTAATACACTAGATGCATGTTGGATAGCAGTCGATGTGTGAAGTAATAGTAGTAGACGTAGGCAGGAGTCGGTCTACTAATCTTGGACGTCATGCCTATATACATGATCATTGTCTTGAATATTGTCATAATTATTTGTCTTTCTATCAATTGCTCAATAATAATTTATTTGTCCACCATATGTTATTTTCTCGAGAGAAGCCACCAGTGGAATCTACGGCCCTCGAGTATATTTCCTATCATTTATTTTCAGATCTATTTTGCCAAAAATCCAAAACTACTTTGTTACGTTTTATTTGCATCTATCAATCTACCTAATTATCTTACCTTGGAGGATTGACAACCCCTCTGTGTGTTGGGTTGCGAGGATTTTTTATTTGTATCTAGGCGTGATGACCCTCAACCGTAAGGGATCTATTGCAGCGTTTTCGATAAGTAAGAGTGTCGAACCCAACGAGGAGCAGAAGGTATTGATAAGTGATTCTGAGCAAGGAATAACTGCAAGCACTGAAAGATAACTTTTTAGGGGTTTTCTTGATATAAGCAACATGAAGGTAAAAGCGAGCAAAGTAAAAGGCACTTGAGAGTAACAAGTGGCCC
The DNA here is from genome assembly GCA_902687465.1 of Secale cereale. Classification (NCBI taxonomy): domain Eukaryota; kingdom Viridiplantae; phylum Streptophyta; class Magnoliopsida; order Poales; family Poaceae; genus Secale; species Secale cereale. The sequence goes on along the minus strand of LR738714.1, from coordinate 606,292,197 downwards.
AATCCTTTCTGAGCAAAGGAGAGGCCTAGCAACTGAACTTATAAAGGCTAAAGTGTTCTTGAGGACACACGGGAGAGGTAGTCATGTGCTTTCGCCATATTCCGTATCGGTACTATGTGATGTGTTGATAAGTGTTGAGTGGGTGGATCTATGCTAGTACACCCTCTAGACTAAGATAAGTGCACTCTTATGATTAAACACCTTGCAAGCATCCGCAAATACAAGATAATATTTAAGGCAAAAGCCTAACCATAGCAATACGATCGATAATCCATTATTTCCTTGTGCAAAAGCGTGCGAACTAGGGTTCAGGTTTCTGTCACTCCGGCAACCCACCGTAAGCAATCTTTGTACACAATGTATTCCCCTAGGTCCTTAATAAGGCGAAGTGTTGAGTGTTCGACTCACACAACACCACTAGGAAAATAACAACACAACTTAAGTATCAAACAACACATATTACTTCAACATCATATGACTACTAACAACAAGACTTCTCCCATGTCCTCAAGAACTAAAGTAACTACTCACAAGACATAAAAGAGATCATGATTAGTGGAGATAAATGGATGATAAACAATCTGGACATAATGATATTTCTCCAACAAAACTCAATAACATTCACCACAAAGTAGTAATCAACACCGATTGAGTAGAGAGGATAGATAGTACGGATTACAACACAAGTTGCAATTGTGAGATGAGATTGGATGAATATGGAGATGGTGCTGATGTTGGGGATGATGTTGATGATGATCTCGATGACGCCCGTGACGATGGCGATGATCTCCCCTTCCGGGAGGTGATCTCCCCGGCGGAATCTGCCCGCCGGAGATGGCTTTTTCTTCTCTGTAGGTTTCCGCCACGGAGCGGCGGCGGAACTCCGTAAACTCTCTCCTATTTAGGGTTTCTGGATGACGAGGAGTATATATGCCAAAGGGGAGAGCCAGGAGTGGGCCAGGGGCTCCAGGCGCCCTCCCGGCGCGGCCAGGGAGGGGCCCGCGCCAGGTGGCCGCCTGGGCACCCTGTGGCCCCCCTCTGGTTGCTCTTTTGCGTGTCTTCGTGATCCTTCTGGAAAATCCCCTCCGTAGATTTTCAGGTAATTTGGAGGTATTCTTCTTCAGCAACTCAGCGTCCACTTTTTACCGCTGAATCATGCGTCTGCTGCATCGGCACCGGAAAGTTACAAACTGTGTAAAATAGGCCAAAACAACATAAGAACATCATCGTAATGTGAAATATATCAATAAGTAAGGATGAATTACGATATAAAATAGTGATGCATTTTGGACGTATCAACACCCCCAAGCTTAGACCTCGCTTGTGCCCAAGCGAATACTGAGCTCGGTAAACCTGTCCTCAAGTTTAGAAAGTGAAGTGTCGATAAATAGAATACGGACAAGAAGCATCACAATTTCTTCACCAAACTCAAATATCCTCAACAGCAATCTTCAACTCATAAGGCCCTTATAAAAGAGTGGTAACACTTATAATCGAAAGTAGGGCCAAGGAAACTCATCAAGTCATGGCAAACATGTCCTTTGGTCAAAGAACAACTAATAGCTTTTACTTTTGCTCTTTCTCTTTATGTTTTGATGAGATTAATTGAAGCTTTTGAAAAACCATGTTATTTAGGCAAGAAGTGAAAGTGTTAACACAAAGGAAGATGTTTGCTTTAGCTGGGCTTGACAAACAACTTACTTATCAAATGATAATGTCAACAAGGATATGATATGACAAATCTTAATGCAACTTTATATGAATGAATCCTCGTCAACATCAAATGTCTGCTCTCTTTAAGAATAGAAGGAAGTAGGAATAACTGACTCATCCTAAAACTAAGAGATAGGCCCTGCTCTAGGGAAGTAGGCAAAACTCATGTGCTATCCTTAAATCAAACAGAATGAAAACAAATTTTGAGAGGTGCATGATTTGTCAACGAATGCTAATAGATAACTCAATTACTTCTCGAGCTGGACAAGTTTCGAGGAACGTCTCCCTTACGGGGACGATCACATCCCCTTAATCTCCTTTGTTTATTGCTGCCAAAGTTTTCTGATTTCTCATGAACAAAGCGTGAAGGAGGGTTTGTTTGTTGTATTATCTTTTATGAGCCGGGCGCACTCATGCCAGTTCCTTCTCATATTAGGGGTTTGCAGATTAGACATGCAATCCCGGGGTAAAACTTGTCCAACTTAAAAAGATCATGAATTAACTACTATTTCCTCATGAGCTAAAACAGGGGCACAAAATAGAAGATTTTGAACATTTAAGGATAACACACAAATTCTATACTTTAGGAGGTGGTAGTGGAATACCACGAATAGGAAGGTATGGTGGACTCATATGGAAGGTATTGGTTTAAGGGTATGGATGCACAAGCAGAATTCCGCTTAGTACAGAGTTTAGGCTAGCAAAGGCTTTGAGAGAACAGACAATTGATGATGACTAAGATGCAAAGCAATATAAAGCATAAACACTAAAATAAGCATAACACATCAAGTTGTCTTCCTTATCAGCATAACACTTCAAGCATAATAACATAAAGGTTTTGGCTACGTCGCTACTTTAAGAAAATCATGCTTGTTGTTATGACCAAAGCTATGTTTGCCAAGATTAAATAAAGTTTTCAAAGCCATACCTGATATAAGGTCAATACTCCCCATAAGAATCATCGTATAAGGTCGATTGCATGAAGAGAATACCGAGTGCAGCAAAGGAACCAATAGACTTCTCATTAATATTCCACCATAGACGACTCCACACTCACGGATACAATCTCTCCACAGAAGGAGTGATAGACCTCAATGCATACACCTATTTCATATAATAACCTCCCTAGACATGATACGACTCTACTTGACTCTAAAAGACAAAAGATAAAGATAAAGATACCGGGCACTCCCCCAAGCTTGGAACAAGCCAAGGGAATGCCATTACCCAAGGAGATTTCACTCCTCATTCTTGTTGACGTTGATCACGTAGTCCTTGGCGAAGCGCTTCCATGGAAGGGGTTCTCCAGTCTCATATGAGAAGTTTGTCTCCTGAATCCTGCAAAACTTTATTAAGGTTGTGGAGACAATGGTCAAAGGAAGTTCCATAGACGGAGAAATCGTCCATGAAGACTTCCACAATCTCCTCACAGAAACCATGAAAGATAGCAGACATACACCTTTGAAAAGTAGCAGGGGCATTACATAAACCAAAAGGCATACGCCTGTAAGCATAAGTACCAAAGGGACAAGTAAAAGTGGTCTTCTCTTGATCAGCAGTGTTAACATGAATTTGAGAGAAGCCAAAATAACCATCGAGGTAACAAAAGTGGGTATTTTTGGATAACCTTTCAAGCATTTGGTCGATGAACGGCAACGGGTAGTGATCCTTCCTGGTTGCCTTGTTCAGCTTCCTGTAATCAATACACATTCTATATCCAATAATAATTCTCCGAGGTATTAGTTCATTCTTATCATTAGGAACCACATTTGTACCTCCTTTCTTAGGAACACAATGTACCGGGCTTACCCACTTACTATCAGCTATAGGGTAGATAATACCTGCGGCTAGAAGCTTGAGAATCTCAGTTCTTACAACATCCATCATCTTTGGGTTCAACCGTCGTTGATGATCAACAACTGGTTTAGCATCGGGCTCAAGGTTGATAGTATGTTGACAGATAGATGGACTAATCCCCTTAAGGTCATCAAGGGTATAGCCAATTGCACCTCGGTGTTTACGAAGTACTTCCAATAGTCGCTCTTCTTCATATCCTGAAAGGTTAGAGTTGATAATAACAGGATATACTTTCTTTTCATCTAAATAAGCATACTTGAGCGTATCGGGAAGAGGTTTAAGACCGAACACCGGGTCTTCTTTTGGTTTTGATAAAATTCCCAAAGGTTCAACCGGAAGGTTGTGCTTCAGGATAGCAAGTTGTCTCAAGAATATTTCATCTAGTTCATTTCTTTCCTGCATATGCAAATCATTCTCGTGGTCCTCCATATATTGCTGCAAAGGATCATTAGGGGGAATAGCAATAGAAGCAATACTTTCAATAATTTTATCATCACTAGGTAAATCGGTACCACGAGGCTGCTTAGAGAACTTAGAAAAATTAAATTCATATGGCTCACCATTGAATTCAACAGAAACTTTACCTTTCTTGCAATCTATTATAGCTCCACAAGTTCTAAGAAAAGGTCTACCAAAAATAATAGGACAAAAATTGTCCCTCACTGAACCAAGTACTAGAAAGTCGGTAGGGTATTTTACCTTTCCACATAGGACTTCAACGTCTCTCACAATTCCGATAGGAGAGATAGTTGCTCTGTTTGCAAGATGAATGGTAACATCAACTTCTTCAAGCTCACAAGGTGAAATCTCACCAATGATCTCTTGATAAAGTGAATAGGGGATAGCACTAGCACTCGATCCCAAATCGCATAGCCCATAATAATTGTGATCTCCTATTTTAACAGATACTACTGGAATACCTGAAATTGGGCCTTTATTCTTGGCTGTGACAAGGTTAGTGGAAACAGCACAAAAATTTACATTGGAATCCAAAACATCATTAGTAACAAGGTCTTTAACCAATGCAACTTGAGGATCGACCTTGATCTGGTCCTCAGGCTCATCAGTTCTTCTCTCACTTTTATTTATTATGCCTGTCACAAGAGAGTGCTCCCTTATCCTTGCGGGAAAAGGAGGCTTTTCATATATAACTGCAGGCAAAATAGGGTCAGGAACATGAATGTCAACAGGTAACTCTTTGAAAGGTTCATGATGCTGATCTCTCTTCTTTTTAAAAGAATCAACGTGAGAGGCAAAATCCTTACAGAAATCAATCATTAGATGGGAATCAAGACCAATCTTAGAGCAAAAGGTATTGAAGTAATCAGTTTTCACATAGCTCTCAATATAATCATGCTCATAATTTATAGCGGGTTCAATACCTTTATCGATTTCCCAATCTTCGGTATTCCTCTGGATCCTTTCAATGAGATCCCACCTTTCTTCAACGCTCTTTGTCTGAAATACCCCACTAGAGGAGGCATCCAGCATCTCCTTATCCTGATGAGAAAGCCTGGCATAAACATTTGTAAGTATAATTTCCTTGGGAGCTCATGAATAGGACATTTGAGCATTAGGGACTTCAATCTCCCCCAAGATTGAGCAATGCTTTCTCCGTCACGAGACCTAAAGTTATAGATATAGTTCCTGTCTCGATGAATTTCATGAAGAGGATAAAACTTGGTATAAAAGAGAGACATAAGCTCTTGCCAATCAAGCAAGTGTGAGTTATCGAGAAGCTTATACCAATCTGAAGCTTTATCTATAAGCGATACGGAGAACAATTTCCTCATGACAAACTCCATTGATACACCTGCAAGCTTAAATAATGAACATAGTTGTGACACATATAGCAAGTGTCCACCGGAATGACTGTCTCCTGCATAACGATTAGCCAAAACATAATCGATAATACCAGCTGGTATTTTATAGGGAACAATTTCAGTAGGGGGAGGAGCAACCACCACAGATGTGGGGCGTCTTCCCTCAAGCAACGATCCAATAGCAAGGTTGTCCATAAGGACAAAGAGCAGCAACAGCAAAATAAAAACAGAAATATAAAAACTTCCTTACCAACTTCACTTACCAATAGCGCTACACTCCCCGGCAACGGCGCCAGAAAATGGTACTTGATGACCCTCAACCGTAAGGGATCTATTGCAGCGTTTTCGATAAGTAAGAGTGTCGAACCCAACGAGGAGCAGAAGGTATTGATAAGTGATTCTGAGCAAGGAATAACTGCAAGCACTGAAAGATAACTTTTTAGGGGTTTTCTTGATATAAGCAACAGGAAGGTAAAAGCGAGCAAAGTAAAAGGCACTTGAGAGTAACAAGTGGCCCAATCCTTTCTGAGCAAAGGAGAGGCCTAGCAACTGAACTTATAAAGGCTAAAGTGTTCTTGAGGACACACGGGAGAGGTAGTCATGTGCTTTCGCCATATTTCGTATCGGTACTATGTGATGTGTTGATAAGTGTTGAGTGGGTGGATCTATGCTAGTACACCCTCTATACTAAGATAAATGCACTCTTATGATTAAACACCTTGCAAGCATCCGCAAATACAAGATAGTATTTAAGGCAAAAGCCTAACCATAGCAATACGATCGATAATCCATCATTCCCTTGTGCAAAAGCGTGCGAACTGGGGTTCAGGTTTTTGTCACTCCGGCAACCCACCGTAAGCAATCTTTGTACACAATGTATTCCCCTAGGTCCTTAATAAGGCGAAGTGTTGAGTGTTCGACTCACACAACACCACTAGGGAAATAACAACACAACTTAAGTATCAAACAACACATATTACTTCAACATCATATGACTACTAACAACAAGACTTCTCCCATGTCCTCAAGAACTAAAGTAACTACTCACAAGACATAAAAGAGATCATGATCAGTGGAGATAAATGGATGATAAACAATCTGGACATAATGATATTTCGCCAACAAAACTCAATAACATTCACCACAAAGTAGTAATCAACACCGATTGAGTAGAGAGGATAGATAGTACGGATTACAACACAAGTTGCAATTGTGAGATGAGAATGGATGAAGATGGAGATGGTGCTGATGTTGGGGATGATGTTGATGATGATCTCGATGACGCCCGTGACGATGATGATGACGATGGCGATGATCTCTCCTTCCGGGAGGTGATCTCCCGGCGGAATCTGCCCGCCGAAGATGGCTTTTTCTTCTCTGTAGGTTTCCGCCACGGAGCGGCGGCGGAACTCCGTAAACTCTCTCCTATTTAGGGTTTCTGGATGACGAGGAGTATATATGCCAAAGGGGAGAGCCAGGAGCCGGCCAGGGGCTCCAGGCGCCCTCCCGGCGCGGCCAGGGAGGGGCCCGCGCTAGGTGGCCGCCTGGGCACCCTGTGGCCCCCCTCTGGTTGCTCTTTTGCGTGTCTTCGTGATCCTTCTGGAAAATCCCCTCCGTCGATTTTCAGGTAATTTGGAGATATTCTTCTTCAGCAACTCAGCGTCCACTTTTTACCGCTGAATCCTGCGTCTGCTGCTTCGGCACCGAAAAGTTGCAAACTGTGTAAAATAGGCCAAAACAACATAAGAACATCATCGTAATGTGAAATATATCAATAATTAAGGATGAATTACGATATAAAATAGTGATGCATTTTGGACGTATCAAGGCGTTGTTTACATAGTGTTGCTTGGTTCTCCCACTGGTTTGATAACCTTGATTTCATAACTGAGGGAAATACTTACTGTTGTTATGATGCATCATTCCCTCCTCTTCGGAGAATTTACCTACGCAGAACACAAGTAGGAATGTGCATGTGGATTGACGCTCCCCTGAAGTTCAATGACCATCCACCAATTATGGGACGACGCCGAGCATGGGGTGTGTGGGCACCACTTTCGTAACTCTTATCAAGCGTGGACTCACTGTTTGCCACTTAACATACATATATGAGATGACGAAATAGGGTTTCCTCCCACTTTATATTATAAAGCCTGGACCAAAGCACACAGATAGCAACAAGGTTCAACGCACACGCAAACCTAGAGAACACACACAGTGCAACACAACAGCGGTAAGTCTAGCTGGTGGAGCAGCACAATAATCCCCAAAGAAGGATTCGAGGAACTGCTACACTAATCCGGCTCCGAGGGCACATATATGAGATGCAACACATCATCCTCGTTCCAAGTATTATACCCGGGTGGGTAGGTGGGGTGCACAACATCATCATGTCTTATGAACAACCCACGAGTCATCTCTCACTTCACAAGAAGAAGAAGATTCATGCCTCTCGGTTTTCCTTTTACAAGTCTTTTTCTATGTATTCCATACAAAAAGCTATTTCATATACTTTTATCTTAGTACTGAGTAGTTAGTTTTTAAGCTAACCTAAATGATAGCTCACGAAAAGACACAGAATGTCCATGTCGAGCTACACTAAAATTTATATGAATGCTAACTCACAAATAGACGCAAAAATATATTGTTGTTAGTGGGGACTAGAATGGAGGTTGAACTATAATTTGTACGAATGAAGCCTACTAAATTTCTTTCGCTAGTAGTTTGCATTCGTTTCTATCTGAATGAGTAGACTTTATCAAACTTCCTTTACGTCTTAACTCGTCACTTTGTCGGCGGTGTAGTTAGCTATGACCAAGTGAAATCTGTTTTAAAAATTTAACTCACGTGTCTCGTAGAAATTGACCCCTAACATCTTAATCCCTAATATCGATACGTAGTAACCACGGGTCTCGGTCATTCTTCGCCCCAGGATATTCTTTGCCGAGCTGCATGAATTAAAGGTTTAAAACAAACTTCACTCGCTATCGTCCCTTGAAGAATTCAAGATAGATGGTTAAACCATAGTATACGTGGCTACCTGCTTTTGACATAAGTAGGATAACGACACTGGATTTGGAGTATGAAGAAGGGCTGAGGAAACACAACCATCAATCAATACGTGTGACCACCAAGATGGAAGCCGAAATCTGAGTCGTCCATCAGGAAGATCCCGTTTTTTTTTGCTAGTCATTTGCATTCGCTTCTTCCTGAATGAGTAGACTTTATCGAATTTTCTTTGTCTCTTAACTCGTCACTTTGTCAACAGTGTGGTTAGCTATCATCAAGTGAAGTCTGTTTAACATTTAACTCACGCGGCTCACCTGAATCGACCCCCAACATCTCAATCCATAAAGTCGATATGTTATACTCACGGGTCCCGGTCACTCTCGACCCCGTGTATTCGTCAACGAGCCGTATGAATTAAAGGTTTAAAATAGACTTCACTCGCTATCGTCTCTTCTGAAATTCAAGATAAATGGTTGAACCATTATATATGTGGCCACCTGCTTTTCACGGAAGTAGGACAGCGACATTGGATTTGGAGTATGAAGAAGGGCGGAGGAAACACAACCATCAAATCAATACGTGTGACCACCAAGGTGGAAGACGAAATCTGAGCCGTCCATCAGGGAGATCCCCGCGGTTTTTTTCTTTTCCCTCCAAACAGGGGAACATTTCCGAAGCTCTTCCCGCAGATATTAAAGGCGAACTTGGAAATATCCGGTGCGCCTGCTGAGCAGGGCGAAGACAGCCAAAACCTGACCTCCCAGCCGGCCGTACCTGACGACGGAGTCAAGGCCATGGAGAGCGACGACCGGAGCGCCCCGCTGCTGGCCAACGGCTCCGGCGCCGGCGCCGGCCGGCCGTCGCTCCGGCGGCGCGACTCGGCGCGGTCGCTGCGCAGCAGCTTCCTGCGCCGGCTGCCGGACAAGATGCGCACCGAGCTGGACCCCGAGCGCGGCGCCGACGTCGACGTCGCCCGCGTCAAGGACCTCTCCCAAGGTAACCACCGCCGCCCGTCCTTCCCCTCCCAGCTCGCCGCTTAATCCATGGAGGAGCGCCGTGACAAGCTCGTCCCCCCCTTTTTGCCGCGCGCAGGTGAGAGGGAGTACTACAGGAAGCAGCTCGCCGCGCTGAAGACCTTCGAGGAGGTGGAGGCCCTGTGCATGCCCGGCGAGTTCAGCTCGGACGACGGCGACCCCGACGCCGACGACGAGGAGCAGAAGCAGAGCGAGTTCGCCATGAAGATATCCAACTACGCCAACATCGTCCTCCTGGCTTTCAAGGTGATTGACTGATTGATGAGCTCAATTCCGCGACGGAGCAAGCGAAATCCATCGCTCTGGCCTCTGATTCTGATTCGTTCGGGCTGCTGGATTGGCAGGTGTATGCCACGGTCAGGACGGGGTCCATGGCGATCGCGGCGTCCACGCTCGACTCGCTGCTGGACTTGATGGCCGGCGGCATCCTCTGGTTCACGCATCTGTCCATGAAGAAGGTGAACATCTACAAGTACCCCATCGGCAAGCTGCGCGTCCAGCCGGTGGGGATCATCGTCTTCGCCGCCATCATGGCCACTCTAGGTGTGAAGTGAGCCCCAAATCTTTCAACAGACTCACAGTTCTTGGTTGCTTCTTATCGGTCACAAATCGAAGTGAATTCCGTCCCCCGATTCGTGCCAGGCTTCCAGGTCCTGGTGACAGCGATCGAGCAGCTGGTGAAGAACGAGCCCGGCGACAAGTTGACCTCGGAGCAGCTGATATGGCTCTACTCCATCATGCTCTCGGCCACCGCCGTCAAGCTCGCCCTCTGGTTCTACTGCAGGAGCTCGGGGAACAGCATCGTCCGGGCATACGCCAAGGTGGAAGAAAGATATGACCAGGCCTTGCCATTTTTTGAGCTGATGCAGAATAGATTCTTGAGAAAAGTGATGCAGAATTTTTGCCTTGTGTCATCCAGGACCACTATTTCGACGTGATAACCAACGTGGTTGGCCTGGTGGCCGCCGTCCTGGGAGACAGGTTCCTGTGGTGGATCGACCCCGCCGGGGCCGTGCTCCTGGCGGTGTACACCATAGCGAACTGGTCCGGGACCGTGCTTGAACAAGCAGGTCTGCTCCCCGGATCTTCTGAATTTTTCGTCAGTGCTGCTCTGGTTCTTGTTCCTCTTCAGGAGAAACTGAACTGAAGCTCTGAATTCTTCTTACCTGTGCAGTCTCGCTGGTGGGGCGGAGCGCTCCGCCGGAGATGCTGCAGATGCTGACCTACCTCGCCATGAAGCACGACGCGCGCGTGCAGCGGGTCGACACGGTCCGGGCCTACAGCTTCGGCGCCCTCTACTTCGTCGAGGTCAGTTCATGGCCACACAGACAGAGCATGCTTCTGAAATTCACTTCCGAGTGGTTGACATGCTTGTCTCATGGAGTGCATTCTTCTTGTCCGGGTCCGGCGCCAGGTCGACATCGTGCTCTCGGAGGACATGCGGCTGCGGGAGGCGCACGCCATCGGGGAGTCGCTGCAGGAGAGGATCGAGAAGCTGCCGGAAGTGGAGCGGGCGTTCGTCCATGCCGACTTCGAGAGCACCCATAAGCCGGAGCACACGGTCCGGAGCAGGCTGCCGGCGACCGAGCCCTGATGATGGCACCTTCCCCTCCAGCATTTGCCAGATCTTGTACAGCGGAAATACACACCTGAAGCTACAGTGTTCTTGTTGTTTTTTCTCTTGCGCTGACCCCGAAAAACACAGCAACAGAGCCATCTGGAAGATGGATGTCTCAGTGGAATAATACACGATTCGCCATTTTTATGGGAGCTAACACTTGTTTCTTCTTTCTTTCACTTTTCCCCTTCTGAATGATTATGTTTTCTTGCTCGGCGTCTTGATTTTTTGACGCCAACAACTTGGTACAGAAAACAACAACCGCTTTAATGATCTCTTGCGAAAGCATAGGTTCGATGATATATCATACAACGAGGCCAAGCGGCACACACGATGTTGCTGCACTTATATATATTATTTAGTGGACATATCATGGGCCTCGGCAACAACGGTACAGCTACACATATTGGTCTGTGACTTCTTCACATTTAGGATGTAGACCGGCGTGTTGGCCTCTTCGTTGAGCCTAGGTAGGACTACGGCGTGTTGATCAGCCGAGGCCGGGCATGACTCAGAAAAGTGTGCGGCCAAAGCTAATCGAGCGTGTTGGGTAAGTTGGTGCACCCCTGCAGGGAAGTATATCTATTCGAATAGTTGTGTCCACGGTAACGGACACTCGGAGTTGTATCACGATCTATACAACTAGAACTGAATACTGGAGACACTAAATGGATATGATGGCTCTGGGGTTGCTTTCTCGTAGGGAGTAGATGAAGGATCTCTGAGCATGGATGCTACAACATACTAATTACGTATGTTATGATTCTCTACTCTCTTCTGTTGCTGGAAGATGGTGTAAGATGCTAGTCTTCGATAGGCTAGACCTTTCCCTCTGTTCTGGCAATTCTGCAGTATAGTCCACAGATACAGCTCTTTCCCATTGATACCAATGCATACTTAGCATAGATCTGATGTAAGTCTTGCGAGTACTTCGGATGAGTACTTACGAATGCTTTACTTCCTTTTCTCCCCTACTTTCTTCTTTCCGGATGTTGTGATGAGATGATGGAGCACAGGAGCTACATGATCCCGCCGGCGACTACTACTACCCCGACGGTGCATACTACTACGCGGAGATCGCCGACTACCAAGAGTAGATAGGAGGCTCCCTGGCAGGAGGCCTTGCCTTTTCAGTCGATGTTGTTGTTTTTGCTAGCCTTCTTAATGCAGACTTGTTTACCTTATGTTTGTACTCATATATTGTTGCTTACACCGACTCGTTTGTATTTAAGCTTATCTATTCGAGCCCTCGAGGCACCTGGCTTGTAATATAAAGCTTTTATGACTTTAATTGGTGTCTAGAGTTGTGTTGTGATATTTTCCCGCGAGCCTCTGATCTTGATCGTGCACATTTACGTGTATGATTAGTGCACGATTAAGTCGGGGCGTCACAGATTTGTTGGACCTTGCAACCAACAGCATGCCCGGAGATCTCAGTCAATGGATAATGAAGCACCATGATCCTGAAATGTCGCAGATTGTTATACCAGATAGGGGGAAGATCTCAGTAGATGCAGTTAGTGTCCATAGGTATGGGGAATGCCTAACAAGGGGAGGAAGGTATGCTACGAGGTTCGGCCTGAAATCACAAAGGAGTTCTACAGGATTTACAACATCCAAAGCAAGAATGCACCAACTCTCATTGCATGGTGTAAAATGATCCAGGCAATGGGTGGAGCCCATGGGGATGACTTCCGACGGGCTTGGTTAGCGGTTGCATTTTCTTGCTTCCTTGCACCATCAACCAGTCTCAGCATTTCACCAAAGAGTTTTCCGGTTGTGATGGGTGTCAATGGTATACAAGACACCAACATTTGTCAGTTCGTTGTCGACCAATTGAAGGCAGCGTTCACGTTGGCACACGGCAAGTGAAAGGATCGATATGGTTGACTAGAGGGGAGGTGAATAGGCAACTAACAATTTTTAACTTTTCTTAACCAATTTAAATTAAGCAACAAAGTAAGTTGTCTAGATAGAAACTAAGATGACAACTTATAGGAAGCAAAGATAATAACCTCACGAGCAAGCTATCTAAGATAAACAAGGAAAGCTTGCACAAGTAAAGGAAAGAAATAACCACAAGTGGAGCCGGTGAAGACGAGGATGTGTTACCGAAGTTCCTTCCCTTTGAGGGGAAGTACTTCTCCGTTGGAGCGGTGTGGAGGCACAATGCTCCCCAAGAAGCCACTAGGGCCACCGTATTCTCCTCGCACCCTCACACAATGCAAGGTGCCGTGATTCCACTAGTGGTGCCCTTGAAGGCGGCAACCGAACCTTTACAAACAAGGTTGGGGCTCTCTCCACAACTTAATTGGAGGCTCCCAACAAAACCTCGGAGCTTCACCACAATGGAATGTGGCTCCGAAGTGACCTCTTCCGTCTAGGGTGCTCAAACACCCAAGAGTAACAAAATCCACACAAGAAAGTATGGGGAATCAAGTTTCCTTTGGTGAGAGTGTAGATCTAGGTCTCCTCCTTCAATCCCTAGCAAATCAACAAGTTTGAGTGGCTAGGGAGAGAGATCGGGCAAGAAAGCTTCAATGGCATTAATGGAGGAGAGAGAGAGGCAAGAGGTAGATGGGAGGTGGGAGAAGGACCTCCTTAAATAGGGTCCCCAAGATTCCAATCGTTATGTGCAGAAATGCACTGGGCCGGTACTTCCGCACAAGCCACCAGTACAACCGGTGTGTGAAGAAAACCGCAGTCATGGCACCAGGGTGGTACTCCCGGTGTAGCACACGGTAGTACCGGTCTTTCGGAGAAAACCGGAACTACCGCTCCACCACCGGTCGACTACCGCTTCGAGTCTAGAAGGTTTTTAACCAATGGCGGTAGTTGGGGCGGTGGTAGAGTCGGAACAACCGCTAGGGTAGTAGCTCCTGAGTGGTGGCACATCAAGCGGTACCACCTCACTGCATACCGGTAGTACCGGTTTGTCGAGAGGACACCGGTACTTCCGGGCCACCACCGGTCCACCACCGCACCCAGTACAGAAGGTTATCACCCCTATGCGGTACTAGGGGAGGTGGTTCGACCAGAACTACCGGCCACCGGTACTACCGCTGTTAACAGCGGTACTACCATAGTACTCCCTCCGTTCCCAAATATAAGTCTTTCTAGAGATTCTACCAAGTGACTACATACCGAGCAAAATGAGTGAATCTACACTCTAAAATATGTCTACATACATCCGTATGTTGTATTCCATTTAAAATGTCTAAAAAGACTTATATTTAGGAACGGAGGAAGTAGAAAAGACCACACACACATAGAACCAAGGGGACCTCTCTCTCCTCGAACGAAGGCAATATGGTGGGTGCATAGTAATTGTGTACGTGACTTGATTCACCCAATACCTTCCGATGTGGGTTCCCTCTTAATAGTACGGATTTCCTACGACCAAGGGAAACAAAAAGCGTCGGAAACTCCGTCTTCGATCTTTTCCTTCTAGAGGGAAGGCCTAACCATCTTGCACCACACAATGTGTACCTGAGTAATATATGACGCATAATTAGTCCACACATGTATTGTCATCGTCACCAAAACCCTAGGCAAGAGATGCCCTTACAATCTCCCCCTTTTTGGTGAATGATGACAACCACATGAATAGCACGGGGGATCTATAAAATGTAGGCGGAGCTCCCCCTCAGTGTGAGCACTTATTCAGAGTTTTCTTTTGGAATGCAAAAGTGCTCAAACTAGGATCAATGCTCCCCCTAGATTTTATAGACCAACCAGCCACCGCAAACCAACATAGTAGACAACAAAGCATACGATTGCAGAGAAAGAGCAGAGAGCTAAAGATTAGATCACTGATATTAAGCGGGCTCTTCCGAGATAAGTGCATAGATAGATAGATAAGGGCACGCATGTCTCACACCATCCACAAGGTCACAACACAGGATAAGTACACATGACATAAATAAAAGGTTCAATACGAGGAAAGTAAGTGCAAGAAAACCCATGCAACTCCCGTGACCTAATAAGTCTCTCCCCCTTTGGCATCAAGCAGCAAAAAGGAAAAGAGCGAAACTAACGCCCCAGGGCTCAGTAAAGCTCATCGTCTGTCGCAAGGGAATCATCAGAATCATCATCGTCAGAGTCCTCAGACTCCTCAGCATCCTCAACATCCTCAGCAGCCTCAGCCTCAGTATCCACGCATCCTCAGTCACACGAGCAGCAGACGTAGTGGGCTCGTCATCAGACCACTGACAGTTAGCCAAGGACCACTTATCCTCAGGAGTGATGCTCTTCTCAGAGCCACTCTGCACACCTGGCACATTGAGGTGCTTCATCATCTGAATCTATCTGCAGCGCGCCATCTTCTCAGCCACATGGGCCTTGTAGAGCTTCTTCTGAATGTGAGTCTCTAAGCAGAAGGTCTTCTTGACCTTGGCAGCCAGCTTCTCCACCCAAGAGGGCTTGGCCCTTGCCTCCAACTCAAAGTCCTCGTCATCCGAGGTAGCAAAAGTATCCTCCTCATTCCCCGCATGGAAGCGAGGAGCAGCATGTTTCTTCTTCCTCAGCAACTTGACCTCATGCTCCGTGAGCTTATCAGGAGTAGTAGGAGTGTCACATCCCTAGTTCTGGTCTGCTCTGGTCTAGTTAGTCTTGTGTTGCATCATGTTTATTTTTCTCTTAAATTGGAAATGGGGTTGTTCAAACCCTAGCACCAAGTGAACTCAACTAGGTTCTAATTAATATACTTTTCAATGTACCCAAAATGCCTTTCACAAAATGTTCATCATTTTTGGTCTTGGCTAAAACCCCTGCCAAAAATGGTTTCATAATTTTGGGAACCACTTTGGATCTTGAATTAAGTCATAACTATTTGCATTTGGACATTTAAAATGCTATAAATATTTTTAAATGTCCAAATAATTCTGAAAGCAATTTGAGGGCTGTTGAAATATTTTCAAAAGTGCCCACAACTATTTTCAGGATTTTACCAAATGAATTAGTATTTTTACTAATTCAGAACAGAGCAGAAATAATTAGAAAAAGAAAAACAGAAAGCAGAGGGAGAGAGTTTACCTGGGCCACTTACCTGGCCTGGCCCAGCACGGCCCAGCCCACTGGCGCCTGCCAGTCGTCCTCCTCCTCTCGCCAGGAGAACGAGCGCGTGTGCTTGCCGCACGCCGGCACGCGCCCGGTCACCTCCTGCTTCACGCCGACTGCCTGATGCGCCTGGACTCCTCCACGAGCGCCACCAGCCCCCCGACCCCTCTCTCACTCTCCCTCGATCTCTCTCCCCTCTCCTGGCTCTCTTCCTCGCACGCGCCCGAACGCTGCCGTCGCCGCCGTTCGCCATAACCGCGGCCACCGTCCACCTCCCGCCTCGCCGGCGCGCCCAGAAGCTCTGCCTCGTTCCTCTCTTCCTCCTCGCCGAGCCGCCCGACGCCGGAAGCCCCTGGACACCGTCTGCACCGTCGTTCCCCTCGTCGACTGCCGACGATCCTCGCCGTCGATTTGCCGCCTTCGATGCTTCCCCGAGCTCGTCGTCTCCTTCATACGAACCGCCGTGAGCCCCTCTTGCTCCCCCTATCTCCTTACTCATGCGTGTGCTCTAGCTCCGACCCCCACCGTGCCCGCGAACTCCACGCCGCCGGTGATGTCTCCGCCGTCGCTGCAGCCACCGGGGTTCGAAAACGAGCTCGGCACCGTGCTCCGCACCCTCACACGGGCCGAAAACCACCACCTGTTCGTCCTACGGTGCACCTCATCGCCGTTCTCGAGCACGCCCGAACCACGGCCGCCGCAAACCTCATCGTCGGCGTCGATTCCGGCCACCCCAGCACACACTACCTACTCCACTCGATGCGCGGGTTCGTCAGCAGTACGTAGATGCCCTCTGCCGGCCATTTGGTCGCCGGAGGAGGAATCCCGAGCCTCTCCGCCGTGTCTGGCCTCGCCGGCGTCGAGTCGCCGTCGGGTTTGACCCAACTTGACCAGGGTTTGACCACCCTGAGTCAATGACATGTGGGGCCGGCGTTGGACTAATTTAGCTTAGGTTGTTAGTTAAGTGCTAATTACCGTGATTAGTATAATGTGCTACTGACACGTGGGACCCATGCCCTAACTAGTTTTTGTTAAGTTTAGTTAAGCCTGTTTAACTGCTGTGTCACTGACGTGTGGAGCCCACACGTCAGGTTTGACCCTGGCCGCCCAGTTGACCTGCTGACGCTAGAGTGACGTCATGCTGATGCAGTAATTGTTTTCTGGGATTTTAAATAAATCAGAAATGATTTATTTATTTCAGGAAATAGCTAAAACTTCTATAAATCATAGAAAATAAACTATAACTCCAATGAAAACAATTTATATATGAAAAATGATCAGAAAATTCAAGGAATCTGTTTATGGCATTTTCATGCATGTTTGAACAATTTACAACCAGTGTCTAGAATAATTTCAATAATTGGCATTTAAATAATTACATATGAAGTTTGAATTTGAACCCTGGATTCAAACCAACTTCATTTAATTTGGTTGCTAGTTGCATTAGCTCAATCAACAGCATATTGCCATGTCATGATCATGCATCATATTGTTGCATTGCATTGATTGTGTTCTTTCTCTGTTGCCGGTGTTTTCCCCTCTCAGTAGACGTGGCTCCGACGATGAGATCGATGACACCGATGAAGAGTTTTACCATCTTCGGAAGTGCCAGGCAAGCAAACCCCCATTGAGCATTCCGATACAATCCCACTCTCTCGCTCCTGCTCTCTTTTACTGCATTAGGACAACAACATTTGAACTGCTTTTTGCTGCGGTAGCTTACCCCCTTTCCTCTGCATGACCTGTCATTGCCACAGTAAATAGTTGAAACCCACTAGCATGAGTAGGAGTTGTTTGAGCCATGTTGTGCCTACTCATTCATGCTTTCTGGTTATGCCTGCTATTGCTTAGAGTTGTGTTAGGTCTGATTCATCGGGGATGAATTGGAATGGTGATGAACATGTCCTACTGTTGAGAGCTAAGTGTGTGAACACGATTTGGTAAAGGTAGCGGTGAGAGGCCATGTAGGAGTACATGGTGGGTTGTCTCACTGGAACCGTCCTTAAGAACCGAGTTCTGTGTAAGTTGTCCAATGACTAGCTACTACCATACATTGGGTTCCGGTAACTCGACCCCTCTCGACTTATTAATCAACTAGATCTTTGTCCAGGAGTTGCAACTAGTTTCTCGTGTTTGTAGGTAGTGCTAGTAGTCTACCAAGTGGCACACGGTACATGTGGGCTTGGGACAGACTAGGCACCATGGCACGGTGTACCAAGTGTAGATCCATTCGTCGAGGTGGGCTTGGGAACCCTGCGCACATCGTTTGGGGCCGTGAGCGACACCCCGGCCGGATCTCCTTACGGATGGAACCCGAATAGGCGATAAACCTGGACTAGAGTCTTGTGTGGTTAGTCAGGTCGTGGCCGACACCCTCGCCAGGCTTCCGCTTGAAGGTTGCTGAGATACACGACGTGTACATGGCGGTAAGTGGCGAGAGCGTGTGTGAAGAAGTACACCCCTGCAGGGTTATCATGATCTATTCGAATAGCCGGGTCCGCGGTTATGGACTTCTTGGATGCTTACGTGGTACATAAACAACTTGGAGTGGATACTCTAAAATGCTCAAGACAAGTGTGAGTGCTATGGATGGCCTTCTCGTAGGGAGACGGGAGCGGATCCATAGTGGTGTATTGATTGGTGAATATGTGGACTCGTGTGCACCACCTCAAAAGAGTTACTTACAGTCGTAGTTCAGGATAGCCACCGAGTCAAGCTGGCTTGCTGCAGTCAAACTCCACCATCCCTTTGTTGATACTAATGCATATGTAGCTAGTTCTGATGTAAGTCTTGCTGAGTACCTTTGTACTCATGTTTGCTTAATTTATGTTTTGCAGAGAGACTTCAGTCTCACTAGTGGTTCCGCGTGGACTTCGACGTTTAGCTTGTTACCTCAGCTACGATCTTGTACCATTGGGAGGGTCTTGTAGATAGTCAGGCTTCTCAGCCTTTTTCATTTGTAGTTGTCTGTACTCAGACATGTTATGCTTCCGTTGTCTGTATGCTCTGTATGTTGGGTCATGTGACCCCTGTTTGTAATAAATGCTATGATGGCTCTTCTGGGCCTTATCTTTATGAGTTGTTGAGTTATTTTGTGATGCCATGTTGTACATCACATACTTGCATGTTATGCGTACGTGTAATGTGTATTGCCATGTGTGGGATCCGACACCTAGTTGTTTACCCTTGGTAGCCTATCTTACAGGGAAATGTCTCCTAGTGCTTCCACTGAGCCTTGGTAGCTTGCTACTGCTCCGGAACACTTAGGCTGGCCGGCATGTGTCCTTCTTCGTTCCAGTGTCTGTCCCTTAGGGGAAATGTCACGCGTTGTTCCTTTAAGTCCTTGTAGCTTGCTACGACTTGGGTTCATACGTTGATGACCGACACATTCGTTGATGGGTCACGTATGCCTGTCTCTGTAATTTAGCACCACTTTTGGTTTATAACTAGTCATGTCGGCCCGGGTTCTCTGTCATATGGATGCTGGCGACACTATCATATACGTGTGCCAAAATGCGCAAACGGTCCCGGGCCAGGTAAGGTGGCACCCATGGGGATACCGTGCGTGAGGTCGCAAAGTGATATGATGTGTTACATGCTAGACCTGTGTGACTTAGGATCGGGGTCCCGATAGCTTTGGTATCAGAGCTTGACTGCCTGTAGGACTACCAAGCCAAACTGGTCGAAGTTGTGTCTAGAAATTCTTTAGTTATATAAGGGAATTGATTGTGGAAGGGAACGTAAGGCTCTTTTTACTCCTTTATCTTATGACCTTCTGATCTGAGTCATCCTCTTCTTTTCTACGGGGATTTAGGAAACTAGGCTTCTCATTCTATTTATCAGGATCACGTTAATGGTGGATTCAACGCTCGGTTCAGTTTCTACTACTTCTGTTTGTTAAATTGTTGGTCTCAGAACCTTGACTTTGTGATGTTGAGTGGTTATGCCACCATTTTGCAAGATCTCTCCAATATTTTGAGCATTTACAGCCGTTATGCTATCTGAAACATCCCAGGCCTCTAAACAATCTGATGTATTTGCAAATCATTCCTACCTGTTCTTAATGTCCTTTTAGGCCAGATTAACCACACTAGTCGGTGTATGGAGGTACTCATTACCACGACACATATGTTGGAGTTATTATTATGACCCTAGGTGGCTTAGAAGATCACCCAGTAATCTACCAATGCTTTATATTCCGAGTGTGATGATTCTGGCCATCATTCTCGAAAGCATCCCGTGATGCCATTTAGTTAGTAGGTATTCTATTCCGGGGTTCTTGAACCCGATATTCACCCTACTTGCTTCATGTTGATAGTGTTTGCTAGTTCCTTTAGGATATTAGTAACCTTGTGATAGTCCTCGGGGTCCGCGGTGAATCGTTCTTCCAATACCATGAACCGTTATGGTAGAAGTTCTTTTGAACCAAAGGATCACAACCAGAGTGCTCTTGATGAGTTCTCCATTCCACATTGTGACTCTGCCAATTCTACCTTTCTGCATGGGTTATCCGGAAGAAATATGTTGAGCTTTGTTCGACATACTAATCTATCCATCCACAACTCAGAAAGTTATATGTTCCTTTGAGTTGTCCCCCTTCAATTATTTTCCGACCTTCATCTATCAATTGATAGCCAAGGGTATGTGTGCGATCGTGTTCATCGATGCCTATTATTCTTGTGGTCTGTCAAGCCATTCTATTCCGAAATGACTAGGAGAAACAAATTCCAGTACCTCATCCATATCCAGGATTGGGTCAAAGTAGTTGTATCTCGCAGATCAAAATGCCAAACCAGCTTTTGATTCTGTTCTACCTTGGAGTATGACCATCCTTATATCAAGGATGTCATGGGAATTGCACACCATCCTGTGAACTTTTGATACAGTGATACTTCTCGCCCTCATTATTCATTTCTCGGTCCCCGTGTTATCGTAACTGGAACGTCGACAAGTGAATCATGATGTGTGAAATCTATACTCCTAGCAACTTCGTTGCTTGGTAGTTAATGGACAATAATCTCATTCTTAGTGTGCTGGTTACTGAACCATCATTCTAAGATTGATCGTGCTACCTAGTCCATTTTTCTGGTGCACTCGTTGATCAATGAGTTAGGATTGCATAAATCCCTCACTCTTGTGATCATATCATCTTGCCCTGAAAAGCAAGATTGTTTGCGAGCTTAGTAACATATTGGTGGTTCATGATTTTCCAAATATCTTCTCGGAAGTATCACCAGGTTGTTCCCTGACCGCTATGATTGAGTTCGTGATAAAGTTGGTTTCTTGTAAACCATCCTTTCTCCAAGAATCTGTGTCGGATACCCTGAGCAAGTTGGTTAAGCTAAACAACAACTTGGAGAGTTGGAAGATAAAAGCTTAATCCACATAGCTCACTCCAAAGGGATATCTTGTGTGTGTATTGAAGATAGATGATATCTTCTTCAATTGATCTCCGTGATCATTTGTGGATCTATTGTCTTGTCCAGGCTTTGATTTGAGTATGGGCTATTGTCAAGTCAAATCAGAATCAATGATATTCGTAATGTTGTCTTACTCGTGGTTGACCCCTCGAGCATACACCGTTACATCCTTTGGTCTGACCAATGCTATCACTTTGTTCACATTGTCATGGAATTCCATCTATATGGAAACCTGGATGAGTTATTGTTGAGCCCATCGACAACATCCTTATCTTCTCCATGATTTTGTTGACATTAAGCTTGTGTTGGAAACTTTGTAAGCAATGCCTTCGTGTTCCGTCATGAAGCTTATGCTTGGATGGAAGAGGTGACTTCCTCCAATTCATGTGCATTTGATGCAAGTTGCCGCTTCGAGAAGCTACGCTTCGAGAAGCTCACTCTAGAGCAAGAACATGAGTTTCTAAAAGCGATCAATGACGATCTTCGAAAGAAGAGTTCTTCATATCTTGCCAAACGACTTCTCTTGTCTAATTTCTTGCCACCTATTAAGACTAAGCATGAAAAGCATAAGAAAAATTCTTCCTCTAGTAGTAACAATAACAATGTTAAATCAAATGTTGTTACTTCTAGTAGTTCTCTTGATTCCACTAACAATGTTTCAAGCCAAGTTACACTTGAGCAAGAAAATAGCTTATTGAAGGAAATCATAGAGAAAGGTGTCTACAAGAGTCTTGCCGGAAGCAAGAACTTTGAGGAGATTGTTCGCAAACAAGGAAGACACCGGAAGAATCAAGGGATTGGTTTTGAGCGAAAGTTCAACGCCAAAGGTGTTGAGTGGGAAGAAGGCCAATACCCTACTCCACAGTTTGTTTCACAAAAGGAGAAGTATGATCCTACTTCTTCCAATGTGGAACAAGCTCAAGATGACCTTCCACCACAAGACCACAAGCTAAAGGCCAAGGACAAGCTTCAAGAGGAGATTGATGCATTCATTGAAGCACCTCAAGCCATGGTCAAGTGGGTTCCCAAGGACACATCAAGTTCTACTTCGTCAAGATCAACTACAACACCAAGGATTCCCATCAAGATGATGTGGATCCCAAAGAAGAAGAACTAGTAGGTTCTTGAGGGTGACTCCGCCAACAAACTTCACTCATATTCATTTTGGCAAGAACTTGTGCAATCAACTTCCACATCATGCACTTGTTCATGGAGTCACAAACCCTCTTGTTGGTAAGTCAAGGGACAAGGTAATCATTGCTTTCATGGACATTATCTTTTGTGTACTTCACTCTATGTCCATGGATATTCTTGCTTGTTCCTTGTGGGACTAACCCATGTAGGTATTGAAAGTGCCCTAATCCAAGGATAGCTCTCAACTCTTGATGATCTACATCAACATTGAGCATCCACATCTTCAACATCTACATGAAGTCTACTACGACAACCCAAGGTTAGTTTGACCCTTTAAAAGGGGTTCTCACATCTAGGGGGAGCTTTGCTCTAAAAATTGAGCTAAAGCATCTCCAAACGATGTGAACACATAAATGCTTTATGTAAAAGTGGTAACCCCACTTGTGCTTAAACGATGAGTATGACCTATGATCAAATGTTCTCATTTGGCTCCTAAGTCAATATACTCATATATAGATGACCTAGTCATCGACAATTTGTGTGCTAGTAGCTAGAGTTTTGGTTGTGCATGTTTGACACATATTTCAGTTGCTATCTTATTGTGTGAGCATGTTGGATGCATGATTTTATTCATTCAAGGACATCCATTTGTTGTTTTGATTGTTTTGGTTTCTTTTTCTGGCCAAATGGATGGACAAGAATGCCTAAGCACCTTCCCTAGCTATCTATGCTATCTTGTCTCAAATTCTATTCATGCTTATATCACAACTTTGAACAAGTCTTTTTCGGACAGTCCGAGTGAGGAGCACTCGGAACCACCGATTCGTCTAAGGCTGACTTCCAAAACCTTCTAAGTCTATTTCGGTCTGACCGGCTTCCCAATCTCGGTCCAACCGAAACACTTAGATTGATCTAGGTTTCATCTCGGTGAAACCGAGTTCAAAATCTCGGTCTGACCGATATGCGTAACTGCACTGCAATTATGCATCTCGGTGACACCGAGTTTTTCAACTCGGTCCCACCGACAGCACGGGGTTATATATACTAAGGGCTGCGCGCGATCTATTCCTTTCAAACGTTCGCCCTCCAAGACCCCTGCTGCCGCCGCCCTGGTCTACGGATCGTCGCCTTCATCACCTGTGCGTCCTCACCGCAGGTCTCCGCCGCCGTCAACGGTAATCTTCTCCGCCGTTGCCGCCGTAGAGGGACACCACCAAGTTAGGGTGTGTCCCGATCCCTTTCATGCTCCACTTCTGATTCTTGCATGATAGGACTGCCCTGATTCAATCCAAGTTTGATATGATCCCAATACATAGTTAAGATCTTCTAGTTTCGAGGAAAATTCTTAGGTTTAGGTTTCCACGGAATGCATCTCGGTGAAGCCGATTCCTGAAACTCGGACTGACCGATTTGGTCTCTGACCATTGCACTACATAGTTCGGTCTGACCGAGTTGTGAAAATCGGAATGTCCGAATTGAAGTTTCTGTGAAACCCTAAGTTTTCGGTAGGACCGAAACCCATTTCGGTCTGACCGAGAGTGGTGTGTAGGTTCTGTTGAACACTTCGGTTACACCGAAACTTGAAATCGGTTTGACCGAAATACACTCTGTGAAAACTCAAAACTAAGTTTTTAACTCATTTTTTTTGCAAAAACTTCTGCAGTTGTGATAACTCTTCTACTCTGCCTATACCTTATCTTTTCACAGGTTTTTCAGCCATGTCAGATGTCAGTGACAGCCAGAACAGGTCTGAATCACCATTTGCTGAAATCCCAGAGGCAGAAACAAGTCCAGCAAGCAGCTCTAGTGATGATGGTGAGAGGAGCACCCCTAGTGGTCTGCCTCCCGCAGCTACGAGAACCAGGAAGAAGAGAACTTCGGATGATGAGGACTCCGACTTTGTTGCTGAGGAAGTTACCTCCAAGCCTAAGAGGAATGTGGTTGCCAAAGAGCACCAAGGGCAGCAGCCAAGGAAAGGTACAAGCAAGGTAAAACAGTCTGCAGTTGCTAAGAAGCTCATCTTGGAAGAGCCTGCTCCAAGCAAGGTGAAGAAGACTTCCAAGAGGAAGAGAGTTGTTTATGCTGAACCTCAAGTTGATGTTGCTGAAGAAGAAGAAGAAGATGCACCCCAGCCTCCTCCTCAGAAAGCTAAGTTCATGGGTGATGCTATTCGGGCTCAAGCCTCCTCCAAGCCCAAGAAGCCTGCTCCAGCTAAGGCAGCTCCAGAGAAGCCCAAGAGGACAACCAGAAGCATTCCAGCTTCTGAGAAGAACAAAGGTGAGATGCCACCTTCTGAGTCAGATGAAGAGCATGTGTTGCTCAAGCTCCGTCCCAAGTTGCCACTCCACAATGATGCTCATCCTCAAGCTGAGGACATGAAGGCAAGGAAGGACAAAGGTCTCAGGCTATGGAGACAGTCTGATCCATATGCCGAAGAAGGACTGCTGTTGACCCCAGATTCCACACCAGAGAGCAGCAGGATTTCTATGAGACAGTGCTAATGGATAAGAAGCCCATTGTTGCTGACACCAGGTATGTTGACTGGAAGTACATTGACAGTAGAGAGCACCGGGACTTCTTTCCCCATGTGCATGAGAGCTTTACTGCATGTGGAGTTGCTGATTTTGTGGGTCAAGAACTGACAGCATGGAATGACGAGATGATCATGCAGTTCTATGCCACAGCCCATTTCTACCCTGATGGCAAGATCACCTGGATGACTGAAGGTCAAAGGTTTTCTTCAACTGTTGCAGAATGGGCAGAACTTCTGAACGCTCCTGTGCAGAGAGAGGACGACATTGATGTCTATGGGATTCCTAAGAAGAGTCATGATTCTATGAAGAATATGTACAAGGAGATCCCAGCTGCTGATTTGGAGGGATGGAAGCTCGGCTCAGTGTATTATCTCCAGGCTGGTCTGACCACTACTAACACTATTCTGAGGCATACTTTGATGCCTAAGTCAGGTGACCACCGGATGATACGAGGCTATTCTATCAACATGCTGCACATTCTCGATGAGAAGGCACCTTTTAAGGTGATGGACTTGATGGTAGAGACCATTAAGAGGACTGCAGCTGACCAGAAGAGGTCGTGTGGGTTTGCTCCGCAGATTCAGATGCTCATCAACGCCAAGTTTGGCACGGGCAAATTCATGTTGGATAGGAAGCACTTGCCACTGCAGCCAGAGCATGAGGACAACGTAGTTGTGATGGATGAAGAGGATCCCACCTCAGTTGAAGGGCAAGCCAAGATTGAAGCTGCGAAGAAAGCCAAAGCTGATAAAGAGGCAGCAGCAGCAGCAGCTAAGCCAAAGAGCTTTGGAGATCAGATTCTTGAAGCAACCCGGAGGATTGAACAACGCCTGGCCAGCATTGAGCAATCTCAGGAGAGCCTTGAGAGGATTGTCGAGGACAAGATCCACGCTCTAGACGTGAAGCTGACTGAGATTCAGGTGTCTGTCAACAAGCTTGAGGCAGACATGGAGGAGACTAGGCAGGAGAGAGCAGAGCTTATGCAGGATGATCTAGTCCAGGACTCTCATCGCCAGACTGCTCAGGTTCCCAGAGGATCCAGATCTGCAGCTATCCCAGTGACAGACTCCAGGGCTACCACTTCAGCACCAGCTACAGCTCCAGCAGTTCCTACAGCTCCAGCATCCACTCCTCCACCGCAGACATCAGCAGAAGTCTTCGCAGATGCAGCTATCTCTACACCGACATCGACCCAGACGGGAGCAGCCAGCCGAGCCCGCAGTGACGTTTAGCTCTATACCTTTTCGAACTTTTTGGTAACTTGTTGCCAAAGGGGGAGAAATTGTTATAGATCATAGGGCTTCGAGAGAGAGAGTGCTCTTTCGTCTTTTCGTTCTTTTGCCGGTTTTCCTTGAGATACATTGGTTTCTTTTGGTTCCAGATACTTTATGTGTGCTTGCTACTACGTTTGATGCTACCTTAATCAGTGCTTAGCCATACTATGCTTTAATGTGTGCTTATTGCTTATCCTATGCTATTTCTTATTGTATGGCTATTTACTCTTGTCTTGGTGATTAAGTGCATGTTATTCATTCTTATCATTTTGTGCGCTCCACCAAGATGTATGTGACATGGAAGAGTGACCCATAATCCTAATCGATTGTGCATTTGCATTCAAACGCAAATTTTAAATAATGCACAAATTTAGGGGGAGCTCTTGTTTATCACATACTTCTCAAAGCGACGATATTATTCATTGATTATATCTTTTGTCGAAGCTTTGATCTATATGTTGTCATCAATTACCAAAAAGGGGGAGATTGAAAGTGCAACTAATCCCCGGGTGGTTTTGGTAATTAATAACAACATATATATCATTGAACTAATATTATCTTGAGAATCATTTCAGAGAAGTTCGATGATATGGGTATGGAAATGTCTGAAGAAATGGACCCCTCAAAATGCTAAGACTAGCATTGGCAAAAGCTCAAGACTCCTTTTTTGGTTTAGTGATCAAAGATCACATTGAGTCCATAGGAAAAGCCAATACTATTAAAAGGGGATGAGGTTGTGTTAATGTTCTTGTTGCTCAAGTGCTTGGTGATCTAACTCCCTCAACTATCAGCACTATTCACTACTTAACACAAACCCTAACATCTCGGTCACACCGATTTCTCCAACTCAGTCCCACCGAGATGAACCACTTCAGTTGTTTCTCCAAACCCTAGCTTCTCGGTCAAACCGATTCTGAGTTTCGGTCTCACCGATAAAGGGCTGCCAACCTTCTGTGATCAGTTGACATCAATTCGGAATATCCGAGTTTATATTTTCGGTCTCACCGAAATGGCAAACCCTAACCTTTGACTCACTTCGGTCTCACCGAGATGGTATTTTCGGTCCCACCGAAAATCCCAACGTTCACTATATTTGAACTTTCGGTCTAACCGAGTTTTCACTTCGGTCTGACCGAGATTGGTCAAATGTGTGTGTAACGGTTGGATTTTGTGTGGAGGCTATATATACCCCTCCACCCCCTCCTCATTCGTGAGGAGAGCCATCAGAAAGTACCACCACTTCTACCATACACTTTCTGAGAAGTGAACCACCTACCCTTGTGTTGAGATCAAGCCATTCCATTCCTACCATATGAAACTTGATCTCTAGCCTTCCCAAGTTGCTTTCCACTCAAATCTTTCTTCCACCACAGCCATATCAGTGAGGAGAGTTGAGTGTTGGGGAGTTTATCACTTGAAGCACAAGAGCAAGGAGTTCATCATCATCAACACCGTCTATTACCTTTTGGGGGGTGGTGCCTCCTAGATTGGTTAGGTGTTGCTTGGGAGCCTCCGTCGTGATGTGGAGTTGAACCAAGAAGTTTGTAAGGGCAAGGAGATCGCCTACTTCGTGAAGATCTACCCCGAGTAAGGCTAGTCCTCCGTGGGCGTAGGCCGTGATGGAATAGACAAGGTTGCTTCTTCGTGGACCCTTTGTGGGTGGAGCCCTCCGTGGACTCGCGCAGCCGTTACCCTCCGTGGGTTGAAGTCTCCATCAACGTGGATGTACGATAGCACCACCTATCGGAACCACGACAAAAATCTCCGTGTCACCAAACTGCGTTTGATCTTCTCCACCTCTCTTTTACATGTGCAATTTACTTTCCGCTGCATATACTCTAGAATTGCATGTGTAGGGTGTTACTTGAACTGATCTTGTTTGTGAAACTGCCAAAAACATTGCATGATCTAAAGGCAGATTTTTTATATTGTCAAGTAGTCTAATCACCCCCCCTCTAGACCTACTTTCGATCCTACACCAGCACACACCACCTACTCCACTCGATGCGCGGGTTCGTCAGCAGCACGTGGATGCCCTCCGCCCGCCATTTGGTCGCCGGAGGAGGAATCCCGAGCCTCTCCGCCGTGTCTGGCCTCGCCGACGTCGAGTCACCGGCGGGTTTGACCCAACTTGACCAGGGTTTGACCACCCTGAGTCAATGACATGTGGGGCCGGCGTTGGACTAATTTAGCTTAGGTTGTTAGTTAAGTGCTAATTACCATGATTAGTATAATGTGCTACTAACACGTGGGACCCACGCCCTAACTAGTGTCTGTTAAGTTTAGTTAAGCCTGTTTAACTGCTGTGTCACTGACGTGTGGAGCCCACACGTCAGGTTTGACCCTGGCCGCCCAGTTGACCTGCTGACGCCAGAGTGACGTCATGCTGATGCAGTAATTGTTTTCTGGGATTTTAAATAAATCAAAAATGATTTATTTATTTCATAAAATAGCTAAAACTTCTATAAATCACTGAAAATAAACTATAACTCCAATGAAAATAATTTATATGTGAAAAATGATCAGAAAAATTCAAGGAATCTGTTTATGCCATTTTCATGCATGTTTGAACAATTTACAACCAGGGTTTAGAACAATTTCAATAATTGGCATTTAAATAATTACATATGAAGTTTGAATTTGAACCCTGGATTCAAACCAACTTCATTTAATTTGGTTGCTAGTTGCATTAGCTCAATCAACAGCATATTGCCATGTCATGATCATGCATCATATTGTTGCATTGAATTGATTGTGTTCTTTCTCTGTTGCCGGTGTTTTCCCCTCTCAGTAGACGTGGCTCCGACGATGAGATCGATGACACCGATGAAGAGTTTTACCATCGTCGGAAGTGCCAGGCAAGCAAACCCCCATTGAGCATTCCGATACAATCCCACTCTCTCGCTCCTGCTCTCTTTTACTGCATTAGGACAACAACATTTGAACTGCTTTTTGCTGCGGTAGCTTACCCCCTTTCCTCTGCATGACCTGTCATTGCCACAGTAAATAGTTGAAACCCACTAGCATGAGTAGGAGTTGTTTGAGCCATGTTGTGCCTACTCATTCATGCTTTCTGGTTATGCCTGCTATTGCTTAGAGTTGTGTTAGGTCTGATTCATCGGGGATGAATTGGAATGGTGATGAACATGTCCTACTGTTGAGAGCTAAGTGTGTGAACACGATTCGGTAAAGGTAGCGGTGAGAGGCCATGTAGGAGTACATGGTGGGTTGTCTCACTGGAACCGTCCTTAAGAACCGAGTTCTGTGTAAGTTGTCCAATGACTAGCTACTACCATACATTGGGTTCCGGTAACTCGACCCCTCTCGACTTATTAATCAACTAGATCTTTGTCCAGGAGTTGCAACTAGTTTCTAGTGTTTGTAGGTAGTGCTAGTAGTCTACCAAGTGGCACACGGTACATGTGGGCTTGGGACAGACTAGGCACCATGGCACGGTGTACCAAGTGTAGATCCATTCGTCGAGGTGGGCTTGGGAACCCTGCGCACATCGTTTGGGGCCGTGAGCGACACCCCGGCCGGATCTCCTTACGGATGGAACCCGAATAGGCGATAAACCTGGACTAGAGTCTTGTGTGGTTAGTCAGGTCGTGGCCGACACCCTCGCCAGGCTTCCGCTTGAAGGTTGCTGAGATACACGACGTGTACATGGCGGTAAGTGGCGAGAGCGTGTGTGAAGAAGTACACCCCTGCAGGGTTATCATGATCTATTCGAATAGCCGGGTCCGCGGTTATGGACTTCTTGGATGCTTACGTGGTACATAGACAACTTGAAGTGGATACTCTAAAATGCTCAAGACAAGTGTGAGTGCTATGGATGGCCTTCTCGTAGGGAGACGGGAGCGGATCCATAGTGGTGTATTGATTGGTGAATATGTGGACTCGTGTGCGCCACCTCAAAAGAGTTACTTACAGTCGTAGTTCAGGATAGCCACCGAGTCAAGCTGGCTTGCTGCAGTCAAACTCCACCATACCTTTGTTGATACTAATGCATATGTAGCTAGTTCTGATGTAAGTCTTGCTGAGTACCTTTGTACTCATGTTTGCTTAATTTATGTTTTGCAGAGAGACTTCAGTCTCACTAGTGGTTCCGCGTGGACTTCGACGTTTAGCTTGTTACCTCAGCTACGATCTTGTACCCTTGGGAGGGTCTTGTAGATAGTCAGGCTTCTCAGCCTTTTTCATTTGTAGTTGTCTGTACTCAGACATGTTATGCTTCTGTTGTCTGTATGCTTTGTATGTTGGGTCATGTGACCCCTGTTTGTAATAAATGCTATGATGGCTCTTCTGGGCCTTATCTTTATGAGTTGTTGAGTTATTTTGTGATGCCATGTTGTACATCACATACTTGCATGTTATGCGTACGTGTAATGTGTATTGCCATGTGTGGGATCCGACACCTAGTTGTTTACCCTTGGTAGCCTATCTTACAGGGAAATGTCTCCTAGTGCTTCCACTGAGCCTTGGTAGCTTGCTACTGCTCCGGAACACTTAGGCTGGCCGGCATGTGTCCTTCTTCGTTCCAGTGTCTGTCCCTTAGGGGAAATGTCATGCGTTGTTCCTTTAAGTCCTTGTAGCTTGCTACGACTTGGGTTCATACGTTGATGACCGACACATTCGTTGCTGGGTCATGTATGCCTGTCTTTGTAATTTAGCGCCACTTTTGGTTTATAACTAGTCATGTCGGCCCGGGTTCTCTGTCATATGGATGCTAGCGACACTATCATATACGTGTGCCAAAATGCGCAAACGGTCCCGGGCCAGGTAAGGTGGCACCCGTGGGGATACCGTGCGTGAGGTCGCAAAGTGATATGATGTGTTACATGCTAGACCTGTGTGACTTAGGATCGGGGTCCCGACAAAGAGGCACTCCAGGCCTCCGGACTTCCCAAACTATGTATAGGAAGCGCATCACAAAAGGAGCGTAGATAGGTGCCTTGTGGTACCAGACACAGTTGTACATCTCCTCCCACATCCACTTAGACACATCGAAAGTGATGCCTTTGCCCCGCTTGGTCTTCATGGCCACAAGCAAATCCACCAGATATCCATAAATATCATCTTGGTTCCCAACCTTGGGCAGCAGCACACAACGGAACACACGGTGTAGAATATCATAGACAGGCAGAAGATCATTGGATTTACCCACAATGCCACGACCAGGGATATACAGAGGAGCAAGTTTCACCTTATCCATGGGGTTGGCTCGGTCGTGAGGACGGAGACCACCTTGACCCTGCAAACCAGTGTCAGCATAGCCCAAAGCATTGCAGAAGGCACTCCAGGGAACACGGAAGAACTCATCCCGGCACATAAAAGAAAGGTGACGCTGATCGTCACTGCCGAAGTGGACAGTATCATAAAACTGATGGACAAGCTCCACATCAAAATCACAGCGCAGCTCCATGAGCTTGATCAAGTCAAACTCCTCACATACCTCCAGAGCCTCCCCAAAGTAATTGAGGTTGTTCCTCCAACGCTCAAGGTCAATGGACCACATCCGGGTGAACTTGTTCTTGTGGTGCTCGAAGATTTCACACACAATCCTCATTTGCAATTCATTTCGGAACTAAGGGTTATTCCAGCGAGGAGTTGGTGGTCCGGTGTAAAGATCCTGAAAGCGAAACTTCTCCCAGTCCGGAAGCTTCCACTTATGCATAGGTAGCGCTGCACGCTGCTTGGCAGCAACTGACTTCTCCCGGCGAGTGGTTTTGGGGGGGGGGGGACCACTACCTCGCGATCTTCTTCATTGTCAGCTGGCCTCTTGCCCCTACGGGCCCTCTTCTTGGAGTTCTGAGCAGCACGAGAGCTAGAGCCACCTGCAAACGCACACGGAGAACACAAAGCAACCCAGCAAAGATGAGAGGAATGTACACAAGATCAGAAGAATAATTCACAGGTATGTAAGTAGAATAGAAACATAGCATATATGTTCAGAGCAACCGGTAGTTCCGGTTATTGAACCGGTAGTTCCGGTCCAGCGGTAGTACCGGGCGTGGAGACCGGTAGAACCGCTGAGAGCAGAACTGCCGAGTTGAAGGAGAGGAACCACCCGATCTCAAAACTAGATGCACTATGTCTATTACTAACTACGCACAAGTGAATAAGGAGTCTATAAGGATCTCTCCCACCAAGCATTTAGCCAAAAATGAGGGAACACTAGCATTGCCCTAGAAGGAGGATTCAATAAAAGAACCCTAAAAAGATAAGAACAGGGCAATACCGGTATCCATGGGAGGAGATCGAGGAGGAGGCGGCCTCCACGGAGCGGATCCGATGAAGGGCCGACCGATCCGAAGTGCCGGAGGGCGCTTCGGGGCAGTGGGCGGAGCAACCGGCGGCTAGTGCAAATGGAACGGACGAGCGTGAAGGGGAAAACAGAGATACCCCTTCGCCCCGTGCTATTTATACCCGCCCGGTTAAGCAGCCGGTAGTACCGGTCCGGGGACCGGTAGTATCGCTCCAGGAGCTACCTGGTGGTTGGGGCGGTACTTCTGCGTGAAGCGGTAGTACCGCGCACCAACACCGGTAGTACCGGCCAGGGGGTACATGTCAGAGTACCAGCGGTAGAACCGCTGGCTCTAGACCGGTAGAACCGCTGGGCTACAGCCCGGTGGTAAAGCGGTAGAACCGCTGGTACCACCGGTTGTACCGCCAGGAAGCAACAGCCCACTCCAAGATAGCAAACTTGTGCACATTTGGAATAGATGGCTTGGATGAGAAGGCTTAGGATGGAGCTAGACACTGTAGTATGATGGTGAATACTCCAAGAGATTGGAAAATTCACACACCTAAGAACACTCAAAGAGCTAAACAAAAGAGAACCAACCAAGCCCGAGGGCGGTGGCCGGAGCCACCTATGTTTGAGTCAAATGGTATGGCACCGGAAGAATTATCCTTGGGCCCATAACCAAAGCTCGTCTTTGAAACACAAGTGTCATCATAAATGATGAATGTGGAAGAGTTGATCAATTTATGCATAATAGGGGGAGGGAGAGTTCATTGAGAGAACAACACTCCCCCTATGTCTATGCCTACACCTAGGTTAGACAACATGAAGAGTATGGTGGGGTGTGCACATGCTCAAGCCACATTGCTCAAATCAATGATATTTAGCTCATGCCTTAACTCGCGAAATCTTGCTTCATCCAAAGGCTTCGTGAAGATATCTGCAAGGTTACCATGAGTGTTGACATAGTGAAGCTCGATTTCTCCTCCCCGAATATGATCCCGGATGAAGTGATACCGAATCTCAATATGCTTCGTCTTGAAATGTTGCACCGGGTTAAGAGAAATCTTGATGGAACTTTCATTGTCACACCAAAGAGGCACTTTGTCACAAGTGACACCGTAATCCCTTAAAGTTTGCCTCATCCATAGAAGTTGAGCACAACAACTGCCAGCTGCCACATACTCTGCTTCGGTGGACGAGAGAGACACACAACTTTACTTTTTTGAAGACCAACTTACCAGAGAGAAACCAAGAAATTGCCACCCTCCGGAAGTGGACTTCCTATCCACTTTGTCTCCCGCCCAGTCCGAATCAGAGAAACCTACAAGGTTGAAGTTTGCTCCTCTTGGGTACCATAAGCCAAAGTTTGGGGTATGAGCCAAATATCGAAAGATTCGCTTGACTGCCACAAAGTGACTTTCCTTAGGTGAGGCCTGAAACCGTGCACAGATTCCCACACTCAACATAATATCCGGTCTAGATGCACAAAGGTAAAGCAAGGAACCAATCATAGAATGATATACCTTTTGATCCACCGCTTTACCATTGGGATCAATGTCAAGTTGGCACTTGGTTGGCATTGGAGTAGTAGCCGGCTTGACATCACTTAGATTAAACCTCTTGAGCATGTCTTGAGTGCACTTGGCTTGTTTGATAAAGATTCCTTCTCTTCTTTGCTTAATCTCAAACCCAAGGAAATACTCAACTCTCCCATCATGGACATCTCAAAATGTGTGGTCATGAGTGCGGCGAACTCATCATTGAAAGCTTTGTTAGGTGAACCAAAGATAATATCATCAACATATAGTTGGCAGACAAACAACTCCCCTTTGACCTTCTTAGTAAAAAGAGTGGGGTCGATTTTCCCAATTTCAAACCCACGATCTTGTAACAACTCGGTTAGATGCTCATACCACGCATGTGGGGCTTGTTTAAGGCCATAGAGTGCCTTATCAAGTTGATACACGTGATTGGGGAACTTAGGATCCTCGAACCCTGGGGGTTATTTGACATAAACCAACTCATTAATAGGACCATTAAGAAAAGTACTTTTCACATCCATTTGTTGCAACTTAAAATTATGATGAGAAGCATAAGCAAGCAACAAACGGATAGATTCAAGGCGAGCAACGGGGGCAAAGGTTTCACCATAGTCGATACCCTCGACTTGGGAGTAGCCTTGAGCCACCAGATGCGCCTTGTTGCGAATGACAATGCCATGAGCGTCCTGCTTGTTCTTAAAGATCCACTTGGTTCCAATGACATTATGGTTCTCCTTTGGCCTCGGCAGCAGACGCCACACTGTGTTGCGCTCGAAGTTGTGGAGTTCTTCATGCATGGCATTAAGCCAACCAGGGTCTTCGAGCGCCTCATAGACCTTTTGAGGTTCAACACAAGAGATAAAAGCTTGATGAGCAAAATAGTTTGCTAATTGTCTACGAGTGCTTACCCCCTTTGTGATGCTTCCAAGAATATTCTCCATGTGATGTTCTATAGAAGCAAGCCTGGAGGCAATTTTTGCAGCACGACGCTCCAATTGCTCTTCAAGTGACAATTGAGGAGCACTGAGTTGATCATCTTGAGCGACGTCAAGAGCTTGATCTTGATCTTGAGCTTCCTCTTGATCTTGATCTTGCTCAGAGGAGAGAACTTGGCCTTGTGCATCATTTGGTGGCTCACCACCATCTTGTGATTGATCTTGCACTTGGCCTTGTTCGTCCGGTTGAGGGCCTTCACTTTGTTCTTCGGAAGCGTGTGGGTCTTGGGTTGATGATGGTTCCACTTGGGTGGAACATTGTCCTTCTCCTTCAGCCACAAGGGGTTCCTCAATGGGTAGGATATATCCAACACCCATTCTTATTATGGCTTGAGGAGGAATTTCATCACCTACATCACAAGTACCACTTTGCTCCACTTGGGAGCCGTTATTCTCATCAAACTCTACGTTACAAGTCTCCTCAATGAGTCCATTGGACTTGTTGAGGACACGGTAAGCATGAGAGTTTGTAGCATAACCAACAAATATGCCCTCATGAGCTCTAGACTCAAATTTAGACAAACGAGCACCTTTCTTGAGAATGAAACACTTACACCCGAACACCCGGAAGTACTTGAGATTGGGCTTGTTACCGGTAAGAATCTCATATGGAGTCTTGTTCGAACCTTTGCGGAGATAGAGCCGATTGGATGCATGACACGCGGTGTTGATGGCTTCGGCCCAAAAGTTGTATGGAGATTTGAATTCCGCCATCATGGTCCTTGCCGCGTCCATCAATGTCCGGTTCTTTCTCTCAGCTACACCATTTTGTTGAGGGGTATAAGGTGCGGCATATTGATGTTTGATCCCCTCATCACTAAGAAACTCATCCAAGGTGTAATTCTTGAACTCGGTGTCGTTGTCACTTTGGATCATCAAAATCTTTGCTTCATGTTGTTGTTGAGCTTCATTTGCAAAGTTGATGACGGTTTGTTGGGTCTCACTCTTCTTCTTGAAGAAGTATACCCATGTGTATCTTGAATAATCATCCACAATCACCAAGCAATACTTTCTGCCCCCAAGACTATCAAATGAAGGAGGCCCAAAGAGGTCCATGTGAAGGAGCTCTAATGGTCTTTTTGAGTAGATGATAGTCGTGGGAGGATGAGCCTTCTCATGTAGCTTTCCTTCAATACAAGCACTGCAAGCACGATCTTTGGCAAAGCTAACATTTGTTAGTCCACGGACATGGTCCCCTTGAGAAGACTTTGCAAAGATCTCATATTGACATGGGCTAACCGGCGATGCCAAAGCCATCCCACATCAACTTTAGCCATTAGGCATGTCGCGGTCTTAGTGGGTTGCTTCGAGAAGTTAACCACATAGAGACCGTTCTCGACATGTCCAACATAGGCTACTTGAAGAGTCTTGCTCCACAAGAGGGC
This sequence comes from Secale cereale, assembly GCA_902687465.1. NCBI lineage: Eukaryota > Viridiplantae > Streptophyta > Magnoliopsida > Poales > Poaceae > Secale > Secale cereale. Next base: position 606,255,552 of record LR738714.1, on the reverse strand, counting down.
CACGGTATCAATATCAAAGAATGTAGCAAAGCCCATGAGTGCAAGTTGGCGAACAGAAAGTAAGTTATATGCAAGGGACTCAACAAGCATGACTTTCTCGATCGTGAGATCATGAGAAACAAAAACCTTGCCAAGCCCCAATACCTTAGAAGATTAAGCATCACCCCATTCGACGTTGGTGGCCATGGATGAACCTAGATGCACGTCCACCACCAAGTCTTTGCTTCCGGTCATATGATTTGTGGCTCCACTATCGAGCAACCATGAACCCCCACCGGAAGCAAACTCCTACAATAGATCAATGCTTGGATTTAGGTACCCATTTGTTAATGGGTCCTTTGAGGTTAGTAACAAGGGTCTTAGGAACCCAAATAGACCATTCAATGTACTCATAAGAAGAACCAACAAATTTAGCAAAGACATGACCATCACTAGCACGACATAAAACATAAGAAGGATTAAAGTCGCCGGCCATGTTTGATGGTATGGTGGAGTTTTTCTTGACTCCACCACCCTTGAAATTGTTCTTCTTCTTAGACGGACCCTCTCCCTCTTTCACAAAGGTTTGTTAGAGAGGGGGAGGTAGCTTGCTCTTGTCGTTCTTCTTCTTCTTGGGCTTGGGAGAAAACCCAATTCCTTCCTTTGCCACAACCTCCTTTTGATTACTCAAAAGATTGTTGAGGTTCTTCTCACCTTGTATACATGTCACAAGGCCTTTCTCAAGTTGCTTCTTCAACTTGGCATTTTCTTCAACAAGATGCACATGCTTGCAACATGGGATAGTAGCATTTGCATTATCAATCAACAACATGCGAGGAAAGATAATTTTTTCCTTGGTTAGCGAAACTTGGAGTTGATCATGAGACTCCTTGAGAGAAGCATGCATACCTTTCAAGGCCTTGTGAGCCTTGTCAAGTGTAACAAACTCCTCCTTGAGTCTAGCATGGTCAACCCCAAGTTTTGCCTTCTCGGAATTAAGCATACGAGAGACAACTAAAGCATGATCGAGATATTTCTTTAATTTAGCATGATCATCGTTGTGTGACACCTCAAGAGCCAAATGAAGACCACGCTCTTCCTCTAGAGCATTAGAGAGATCCGATATCTCATCGGCATAGTCTCGACTATGACCTTCCATTTTAGCAATGGTCTCCTCGTGAGCCTCGATCATGTCATTGGCCTCACCGAGTTGTTCCAAGAGAGCAACAAAATGCTTCTTGGGTTTGCCCTTGAGTTTGCTCATAAATAACTCAAATTAATTCTCTTCCTCCTTTGCTCCCTCACTCTCATCAATACAATCCGTCAATGAAGGATTAGAGATGATGTTTGGGGTTACCTTGTTGGTGGCCTTAGCCATGAGACACTTGGCGGTGATGTTCTCATTTGGTGAGTCGAAGAGAGATAAGCGTGGAGTAGTAGCAATAGCAATTGTGGCCACGGTGACCATCTCATCATCTTCATCATTATCATCATCCTCAACATATTCTTCTTGGGCCACCAACCCTTTAGGAGGGGTATCCTTGTTGAAGTTGTTCTTGTTGGGATAAGACTTGGCCTTGTCCTTCTGGATAAGCTTGCCTCCAAAGTCTTCTCTTTTCTCATATGGTCAATCTACAACAAAGTGGCTTACATTCCCACAGTTGAAGCATGTCCTCACTCGTTGCTTGCCCTTGTTGCCACTTGAGTTGTTCTTGTTGAAGTTCGGCCTTGAGTTCTTCTTGTTGCCCCAAAATTGTCGTGAAGCAAGAGCCATGTGCTCATGATAGGCATATTTGGTGTCCTCGGGGCAACACTCATCGTCATCCTCCTCCTCCTCTTCTTCCACACAAGCCTTGGCCTTCAAGGCAAGGTTAGGCTTCTTTGATCGTTGAGCTCTTAAAACCGCATTGTCGGCGGTCTTGTCCAAGATCCTCATGGCAACGAACTCATCCAACACTTCATTTGATGACAAAGTGTGGAAGTCCGGTCTTTGGCGAATGACGGAGGACATGGCCTTGTGGTAAGGCATCATGGCCTTGAGAAACTTGCGCTTGATCCAATTGTAATGTGTGTCCTTGCTCCCATGATCTCGAAGAGAGACCGCAAGAGTGGTTAATCTCCGATAAAGTTCACGAGGATCTTCATCTTCGATCATAGCAAACTCATCGGCTTCATCTTGCACAACTTCATAGTTAGAGTGTTGAATGCTTGCGCTCCCCTTGTACATGGAGCCAACATGCTCCCAAGCTTCCTTGGCCACGGTGAAGGGTCGAAGATGTGCAATGTCTTCGGGAGGGATATCATCCTGAAGTATGCAAAGAACAGACTCGTTGAATTGATGATCCACAGCTTCTCTCGGAGTTAAGTTGTCGGGATCACATGGGTAAAAAGCTTGCTCAATGATTCTCCAAAGATTAGTAGAACAATGATTTAAATGACATTTAAAGCGAAACATCCAAGTAGCAAAATCAGATTTTTTTTTCATAAACTTAGGAGGAGGCCCAACGAAATTTAAATGCGGTGTAGGAACGGGTCCTTCATAGTGGGTAGGAGGAGCGGAGTGGACAAAGATCCCACTCCAATTCTTAGTAACCGGGGCTTGTTCACTACTAGCTTCTCCCTCGTCGGGAGTAGCCTCCGACACGATGGTAGCGGGATGAACCACTTCCAATGGAGTGGTGGATAGTTTAAGCCCCTCAAGCAATTCCTTAAACATGCCTTTGACCTCGGTCGCTAGTGATTCTTTCAACGTGGTCATAGCCACATTGAACTCCTCACGAGAGACCGAGGCTCCCCCATCGAACATAGGCAAGGACGGAGTTCCACCGGAATGTTCCTCCATCTCGACTACGTTGTCACCCATACTCTTTGGATGGTAAAGTCCTTAAAAAGAGACGAGGCTCTGATACCAATTGAAAGGATCGATATGGTTGACTAGAGGTGGGGGTGAATAGGCAACTAACAATTTTTAACTTTTCTTAACCTATTTAAATTAAGCAACAAAGTAAGTTGTCTACATAGCAACTAAGATGACAACTTATAGGAAGCAAATATAAAAACCTCACAAGCAAGCTATCTAAGATAAACAAGGAAAGCTTGCACAAGTAAAGGAAAGAAATAACCACAAGTGGAGCCGGTGAAGACGAGGATGTGTTACCGAAGTTCCTTCCCTTTGAGGGGAAGTACGTCTCCGTTGGAGCGGTGTGGAGGCACAATGCTCCCCAAGAAGCCACTAGGGCCACCGTATTCTCCTCACGCCCTCACACAATGCAAGGTGCCGTGATTCCACTAGTGGTGCCCTTGAAGGCGGCAACCGAACCTTTACAAACAAGGTTGGGGCTCTCTCCACAACTTAATTGGAGGCTCCCAACGAAACCTCGGAGCTTCACCACAATGGAATGTGGCTCTGAAGTGACCTCTTCCGTCTAGGGTGCTCAAACACCCAAGAGTAACAAAATCCACACAAGAAAGTATGGGGGAATCAAGTTTCCTTTTGTGAGAGTGTAGATTTAGGTCTCCTCCTTCAATCCCTAGCAAATCAACAAGTTTGAGTGGCTAGGGAGAGAGATCGGGCAAGAAAGCTTCAATGACACTTATGGAGGAGAGAGAGAGGCAAGAGGTAGATGGGAGGTGGGAGAAGGACCTCCTTAAATAGAGTCCCCAAGATTCCAACCGTTATGTGCAGAAATGCACTGGGCCGGTACTTCCGCACAAGCCACCGATACAACCGGTGTGTGAAGAAAACCGCAGTCATGGCACCAGGGCGGTACTTCCGGTGTAGCACATGGTAGTACTGGTCTTCCGGAGAAAACCGGAACTACCGCTCCACCACCGGTCAACTACCGCTTCGAGTCCAGAAGGTTTTTAACCAATGGTGGTAGTTGGGGTGGTGGTAGAGCCGGAACAACCGCTAGGGTAGTAGCTCCTGAGTGGTGGCAGATCAAGCGGTACTACCGCACTGCATACCGGTAGTACCGGTTTGTCGAGAGGACACCGGTACTTCCGGGCCACCATCGGTCCACCACCGCACCCAGTGCATAAGGTTATCACCCCTATGCGGTACTAGGGGCGGCGGTTCGACCGGAACTACCGGGCACCGGTACTACCGCTGTTAACAGCGGTACTACCGCAGTAGAAAAGACCACACACACATAGAACCAAGGGGACCTCTCTCCTCGAACGAAGGCAATATGGTGGGTGTATAGTAACTGTGTACGTGACTTGATTCACCCAATACCTTCCGATGTGGGTTCCCTCTTAATAGTACGGATTTCCTACGACCAAGGGAAACAGAAAAGCGTCGGAAACTCCGTCTTCGATCTTTTCCTTCTAGAGGGAAGGCCTAAGCGTCTTGCGCCACACAATGTGTACCTGAGTAATATATGACGCACGATTAGTCCACACATGTATTGTCATCATCACCAAAACCCTAGGCAAGAGATGCCCTTACAGCAAGAAAAATGATGTTTGTTGCTATGTGTTTCACCTTGTAGTAAGTTGAACCATAAGCTAGCATTTGTAGTCATTTTTGCCAATCTTACTCTCTGAACAAGAACTGAATCTTTTTTTCATGTTTTTATGTTTCTTGCATGCAGCTATTGTATCTGGACTCATCGGACGTTGATGAACCAATTCCTAGCTTAGAACCAAGAGTATGAGTCTGGAATTCGGATCTAATTGTCAAGGTTGTGAAGAAGGACGGGGAGGGCCCGGGTGAATATGGCAAGCTGTGGGTAAACTCTTTCTGCTTCAATGTGCACACTTTTGTTTTTCATGGTCAGGCAACTATATATCTAAGAGACTAGCAATTTTCTGTCACTAGCCATCAACTTTGATCTTTTTTAATCATCATCGCTTAGTAATCTATGATGTTTCTAAATTATTTATGTAGTAAGTAATTCTCCAAGTCATGTTATTTCAGGCCTTTTCATTATGAAAGATATGTACCACAACAATTTTGTTTTGTTAATATATTTTTATCATGAGTAGGCAACAATTCGCCGGCTTGAAGCAAATAGGAGCAAGCAAAACTCATGGGGCAGATTCTTATTCAAAGAGTTTATTCAGCACAGAAAATTCACCAAATACCAGAGAGAATGCAATGCGTTGTTTTTTTTTTGTTTTTTTTTTGAAAGTAAACTTGACATAGGAGCAGTAGCACTAGATGTTGTGCGACATGGTTTGTCATGTTCACCGGTATTACTTTTATTGTATTTTGCGACAAGATCTACCCCTTTTAGTATGGTGTGCTTTTATACTTTTCTTCTTTTGCATTTCATTCTTTACTTATCCCATCACCCACTTTTTTGCTGCCATTTCTTTTTTCGCATCATCACGAGCATTGCAGAATTTTTTGTCCTTGCCTATCATTTTTTTTACTGCGGGATGCGCCTACCAATTCGAATGGAGAAGCATGGTTGCAGCTCCACCAAGCTCCTGACCAACAACCAGCATGAAACAGTTTCTCTCGTCATTGGACCGAACTAGATAAGTTGAATTATGTATGAAATCGGCATCACAGGTTTTCCCTTTTTAATAACTTCTAAGGTGCAAAGGTTAAAGACTTGCTTGTCTGTTATGTTGCATTTGCCCCAAAAGAGCATGAAAGTTGTCATGATTATGTGCAAGCAGCATAAGTAACTTTTATCATGTTCATGTTCCTCACCAGCCGCATGTTCGTATATGTAGTAACTTTTTCATGGTCTTTGTATGAAATCAGCAACACAGTTTTTTCATTTTTAATTACTCACAAGATAGAAATGTTAAAGACTTGCTTGTCTGTACTGTTGCATTTTCCCAAAAAGTTCATGTAAGTTGCCATGTTTTTGTGCAAGGACCAGAAGTTTTCTTTAAGAAAATATCCATAAAAACATAGCAACTATCAATTCAAAAGTTTTTCAACACTCTTTTTTTCTTGCTAAAATAGGCCTTTTTTTGCTCATACACAATTTGTTATGTTCATACAAGCAGGTACACCACAAACATCATTCTCCGATAGCATGTAATAAGCAAGTTACATCTACCACATTGACGATAGGGGATCAGTTTATGGTTGAGAAATAGAAAAGCAGACAAGAAGGTGAGAAATCTGACCTACATGTATACCAAGTTACATGGAATAAGCAAGTTATTAGCTTGCATGTTAGGTTACTACGCCATTTATCTTCCTACATGTATGTTGCTTTGAAATCAACACTGACTTGCTTAAAACACAACTTATAACTTGATTCTTCTGCCATCAAAATGTGTGTTTCTATTCAGCACTTTCATGTTCCCCACATACACTCACTAAGTTGCACGGTTTATTAATACAGCAGCACCAAGTTTACACGACTTGCTTGTCTGTAGTGCTGCAGTTGCCTAAACAGAGCATATAAGTTGCCATATTTTTACATTTTTGTATAGTATCAGCACAAAGACAGCCTAAAAGGAGAGCATGTAGTAATTAAGAGCACCTCAAGAGCATATAGCAAATATTTAGGGTTTCTTACACAGTTGTTTATATGTTCCTGTAAGCAGGTACAACACAAACAAGATCAAATTTTTGGGCATCAATCTTGTGCTTTATTTGTACCCAGGGGGGCAACCTGGGCTTCAGAATACTGATGAGAAACTTCAAAATCAATAGAAGAAGGTGAGAAATATGACCTCTAAGCTTGTATCTCCGCTTTTCCCTTATTTCCCCCTTCTTAGTTTAGAGAAGTTTTAACATCAGAAGCACCTAATCAAGGCGACATTGCAGGTGATCCCAAGGTTTTCATCCCACCATTACAAAGGATCTCAAGGTCTCCTGGTTCTTGGGGGAGCGTGGGGAGGCAAATTTTTGTGTTTTGACCCTTTTTTGAAACCTATTCAAGATCTGACCCTAGTCTGGAAAAAAATCGGGATCTGACCCTTTTGCTACCGCCAGGGTCCATAACGGTAGGGTATAACAGCCTACCGCCAGGGTCCCCGGCGGTAGGGTTGCATGCCCTACCGCAAATTTCTCCTAAGTGTTGAACACGGTACGTTTTCGTGCCTACCGTCGAGCACCTTGGCGGTAGGGGTGTACAGCCTACCGCCAGGTTGTTTGGCGGTAGGTATATTTCCTACCGCCAAGGTCCCTGGTGGTAGGTTGTAAACCCCTACCGCCATGGACCCTGACGGTAGCAAAAGGGTCAGATCTCGAAAAAAAATCAAACTAGGGTCAAATCTTGAATAGGTTTCAGAAAAGGGTCAAAACACGAAATTTTACCGCGTGGGGAAGGAAGTTGTGCCTTTTTCTTTCTTGAGGGAGAAGAAGATGGTTGGGGATAGGTATGGAGGTGGAAGCAGTCGCAAGCTTCAAGGGGTGGGAAGGAATCATGTGAGGAAGGGGCCAACATATATGATGTGGAGAGGAGATTGGGTTGGGGCGAAGGAATCTGGGGGCGGGTGCGAGGGAATCGGGGATGATTGTGGGCCTTTCCTTTTCGGTACTAAGGGGACACAAACTTTCCTTTTTGGGTCGGCCGCCAGGGATCTCTAGGAAGCAGCCGTTTGCTTCCTAGACGCATCCAATATTTAATTATTCTTTTCCTTACATAGCAAGAAAAAGTACTATTCGGTTAGGATATTTTGTGCCTCCATTCACAATAAAATACCATGTGGGACATGTAAACATGGGATTAGACTATTTTCTAGAGTTTAGATAATCTATTGTATCAACTATGAAATGGCCCTCTTTGGGTGTCGTTGCTATTTATTTTGCGTGATTTTTCTGTGTGAAAGTTGCGCTTGGCTCGAGGTTTGTCGTCATTGACGGGTTGCGCACTGGTTACGTCTACTACGGCAGGAAGTTTCTCGTGTGTTGAGGGATTGTACGTTAGTCATCATCACTCTATCTTCAAGTTACGTGTACTGGTTCACGTAATTGGGAGATTTTATCATGGATATTGGAGGAGTTTATTAGCATCGCAAAAGATCGGGACAAATTATCTGCATGGTCGTGGTCGTGCCCTCATCACAACCACTACCCCGTCCCGCACTCCCATGGACTATGGCTCGGTGGAGTCCATTGGGATCCCGATTGCTGCGAGCAAATCGGAGTGGAGGGACAGACTGAAAATCGACCGTGCTAAAGAGGAACCAGCAGACGATGGCAAACAATTGGGAGAAGGAGAGGGTCAGAGGGCCATGTGTGACCGACATTTTAGATAAGTTAAATTAGGAAAATGTACGTGAGAGGTTGATGAGAGAGATCTGAAAAAGCAAAAGAAATGTGAAAAATAGGAAATTGAAAAGCCGAAGACAATGCAATCAATTTAACTCGAGAGAGAAGTTGGGGCTTGCGAGGAACACAACGCTAGCCTTTCTTTGAGCAACAAGTGACACAACCGTGTGGTCTTCTTAATTTTCTTAAGCTTCTTACTGTGATTAATAACAGTTTTGCCAAGTACCAGTTGACTTAGACTTTGTTATGTCTAAGTTGATGCAATATTTTTGTGATCTTACATGGAGATTTGTATAAAAAATATTTTGGTTTTTTTCTTCTTCTTCTTATATACTACTTATATCACTTGATTTGGACTTTTTTGGGGTTAAAGCAAATGCTTTATTACTCAACCAAGTTCGGCAAATCGCCTAGTACAGGTCCAGCCACAGATGGCGGAACATTAACATCCCAGACAGTGGGTTCATTCACAATACAATCATACCCAAGTTTAGCTAGTTCATGCGCAACACTATTGGCCTCTCTCCTGCATGCAGACACTTCACACTTCGAGAACCATAGCCTCATTTGGACCTTCAGGTCTTCCAAGGCCGATGCATACGCCGTAAAGCTTGGCTCCTTTTGCATGAGTGCCGCCTGCAGTAGTTGTGAATCAGTTTCTATGCAGATTCTGATTGCTCCAATGTGTGTGGCTAGCTCCACCGCAGCCGCAGCCGCAGCCGCTTGCTGTTTAGCTGCGAAGGCATCATAGACATGCTCACACTTCCCAGCCATGCACGCCACCACGTCCCCTGTATGGTCTCGGGCAATGACCCCCTGTGCGGATTGGGGGCTCCCCGGCATGTGTGCTCCATCAATGTTGAACTTAAGGATGCCATCCTCAGGTGCCCGCCACTTAGTCTTCTCCTTAGGGCTCTGTTGTCTTTGCTTACCCACAATATCCCAATATTCCATGGTGGCAAGCTTGGTCCGGTGCACAATCTCCTCTGCCTGCACTCTTTTTTCATTCTTCCTAGCCATGTTCCGTTCATTCCACCACTCCCACCAGCAGTGCAAAATATGCACTCTGTCCTCCATCTTCAGTGTCCATAAGTGGTCCATGACATCGCCCACTGAGTTATATCTTTCCAGGTCACGCCTCACAGTTTCCATTCCCATAGCATGCCACACCTCTTTCACTTCCTTGCATCTAATGAAAAGGTGCCCACCGTCCTCGGCGCTCCTGGCACAAAGAAGGCACCTAGTATCCTCGATATCCATCCCCCTCGTCGCCAGGTTGGTACGGGTAGCAAGCGAGTTGTGAGCCAGCCGCCATGTGAACATCTTGATCTTACTTTGGCACGGCATCTTCCAGATCCGGCTCCAATAAGTGCTGTCACAAGCATCAAGCGATCCCTGCAGATCACCGCTCCTGTCGGCCTCCAAGTCACTCGTTATCTCCTGCATCTTGACATGTAGTTTATATGCCTGTTTAACCGAGTGCTCCTGCCGGCCTCCAAGTCACTCGTTATCTCCTGCATCTTGACATGTAGTTTATATGCCTGTTTAACCGAGTGCACTCCCTTCTCATCATAATGCCATGCGATGAAGTCTTGCATGCCATCTCGCAAGGGAATCCCAAGAATCATATACGCGTCTTGGGGGAGGAAGATATCCCTTATTAGGTCCTCATCCCATTGCCCAGTTAGTGGATTTATGAGTTCATGAACCTTGTCAAACAGGACCCCATTCCTCGGTGTTTGGACTCGGCGCGACCACGCTCTTGGCAGCCAAGGATCGTCCCAAATATTAACCTTCTGCCCATCCCCAATGCGCCAAATATAACCTTGTTTTACTAACTCTAGTCCATGAAGCATACTCCTCCAAGTGTAAGATATGCCGTCCTTTGGTGCCGCCTTCAAAATATTGTCGTCTGGGTAGTACTTGGCTTTCAGCAGTTGTGCACATAGACTCTCAGGCCTTTGGATCAATCGCCATATCTGCCGTGACAGCATCGCAATATTGAAGGAATGGATATCTCTGAACCCTAATCCTCCAAGCGCCTTAGACTTTGTCAGTTTTGGCCACCCAATCCAATGTATTTTTGACTCATTATCCTGCTGGCTCCACCAGAATTTTGCAATGAGAGAACTGATCTCCTCACATAGAGTTTTTGTGAGATAGAAGCATGACATGGCATTTGTCGGGATCGCCCGCGCTACTGCGTTAACAAGAACTTCCTTCCCAACCTTGTCTAGCAGCCTCTCCTTCCAGCCTTGCATTCGTCTCCAGATGGCGTCTTTGATGTATGTAAAAACCTGTTTGCGTGATCGTCCTACGTACACCGGTAATCCAAGGTAGCGTTCATTCCATGTTTCACAAGAGATTCCAGCACACCGTTTCACATTTTCCTTTTGTTCCGCCCGAGTATTGGCACTAAACATTATTGCACTCTTCTCTTGTTAATGCATTGTCCAGAGCATTCCTCATAAAGGTCCAGAATTCTCCTAAGCTCACTAGCCTCACCACTATCAGCTTTGATCATGAGGCCCGAATCGTCCGCAAAGAAGAGATGAGTGATGGTGGGTGCTCCTTGGCACACCCGGACACCAGACAGCCTCCCCGTCCTCTTTGCATCATGCAATAGCGCTGAGATCCCCTCGGCACATATGACAAAAAGGTACGGCGAGAGGGGATCCCCTTGCTGTAAACCCCGAGTCGGTATAAACTGCTCCGTGAGGCTTCCATTGACCCTTATCTGGTACCTTACGGTGGTGACACACTTCATTATCAGCCGAACCCATGCATCACAGAACCCCAGCCGCTCCAGCATCACCTTGAGGAAGCCCGACTCCACCCTATCATATGCCTTGCTCATGTCCGCCTTGATCACAGCGTAGCCCTCCTTCCCCTTCTTCTTATTCAACAGCATGTGCGAGAGTTCGTACGCAATAAGGACATTATCTGTGATCAAGCGCCCGGGCACGAACGCACTTTGATTCTCGGAGATCACCTCGGGCAGTATAAGTTTCAGTCTATTGGCCAACACCTTGGAAACAAGTTTGTACAACACATTGCATAGGCTTATGGGTCTCAAGTCCTTTATTCTGCTCGGGTTCTTCACCTTCGGAATGAGGACCACATATGTATCATTCCAGCCCTCCGGCATCGGTCCACCATTGAGCACGTGAAGCACCTCATCAACTATCTTTTCTCCCATCATGCACCAATGTTTCTTATATACCAACGATGGCATACCATCCGGTCCTGGTGCCTTCAGGTCTCCGATGTGATCCAGGGTCGATTTAACCTCCTCGCGAGTGAACTCTCTTTCCAGGAACTCGTTCATTTGCGGTGTAACCCGCGCCTGAACTTTCTGTGCGAGCTCCTCCGTCCTTCTGCTTTGTTTTGTGGTAAACAAATCCTGAAAAAACGAGTACACGTAGTTAGTCATCTCGGGACCCTCCTTCACCACCTAGTCATCCTCCCTCCTCAACTCCTTAATCTTGTTATTCTTCTTCCTTGTTGTGGCACACTTATGCAGAAATTTTGTGTTCCTCCCCCACTCTTTGAGCCACCAAACATGTGATCTTTGCCTCCACTTAATATGCAGTAGTTCCTCCAGTCTTGCTACCTCCCCTCGCCACCATGCCTCCTCTTTCACCTTCTCTTCCGTGATATCTCTTCGTCTCCACTTCTCCAGCTCACAATTTGCCTTCTTCAACCTCGTTCCCAGCTGTCCCACGACCTCCCTATTCCACTTCGTCAACCTCCTAGCCACTCCTGCCAGTGCCCTAGACACGTCCCCTCCTCCTTCTATCCAGCTTTCCTCCCATGCCTGCTTGATCACGTCATCATAGCCTTCCTCATGTATCCACCGAGCCTCAAACCGGAACCCCGTTCCCCCGAACACTCCCTTTTGCCTCGCCTTGCTCTGTGTGCACCATCACCGGTCTGTGATTCGAGTGTCGGGGGTCCCCGTTTATTACTCTGAAGTTAGGGTATTGCGAACACCATTCATCATTTGTTGTCGCCCGATCTAGTCTCTCGCATATGTACTTTGTGTTGTCCTCGTTGTGGTTTCTCCACGTAAACATGTCGCCTTCAAACCCTAAGTCTTGCAGATCACAAAACGAGAGAGCTTCCCGGAATCGGTCCACGTAATCTTGGCTTCTCGGTGCCCCTCCCAACTTTTCGTCATTGCTCAAGATCTCATTGAAGTCGCCAAGGCAAAGCCACGCCCCCCATCTTGGTGATGTTGTTTCAGCGTACGTAGCACCCTCCAAGTTTCCACCTTCCTATCCCATTGTGATTCTCCATAAACCCCGGTTAGCCTCCACACTCCCTCCTCGGCCCCCACATCAGCATCAATATGTCTCCTTCCCAGCGATCTAAGGGCCACATCCACTCCTCTCCTCCAAAACAGCGCCACCCCCTACTCCTCCCCTCCGGATTCCATGCCACCATGCTCGCGAGCCCGAGCTTCCACCTCAGCCATTCCATCTCCTCCGCTGTTAGTCTGGTTTCGGCCAAAAAAAGAATGTTGGGATCCTCCTTCCTCCCAAGATCTAGGAGTGCGCGAACTGTCGGGCCGTTCCCAAGTCCCTGGCAGTTCCAACTTATTATTTTCATTGCTCTCGGTGGGGCTGCTCTTGCAGCCCGGCCGATGTGCTGTTGTTTGATCGGATCTGGTGCTCCTCATTCATATGTGCCTCCACTCTCCTCTCCTTCTTCGCCTCCCTTCCCGCCTCAACCACCTCCTCCTCCTCCTCATGCGATATCTTCCTGCTACCCCCATCTCCCTGCTGAAGCATGGCCCCTTCTCCCACCTTCCTAGCTCTTCCCTTCCTCCTGAAAGTACCTGTCTCCCTTCCTTTACCTTCCTTTCCACCCTTCGATCCTCCAGCTCCTACTTCCTTCTCCTCTTCACCTATCTTCCCCGACTGCTCCAATGTTCCCCCACCATCAACCTCCATGCCAACTTCTTTCACCCCGGTCTCTCCTTTCTCCTTGATCGTGAGAACACTAGGTGCAGCCTCATCCCGGTGTTGCTCTATGGTTTTGTCAGTGAAAGAGATCTTCCTCTGGTTTCCTCCCCTCCCCTTGTTCGCCAGCCCTTTACTAGGGCTTGTCACCTCCGGACCCATCTCAACTGCTCCGCCTCCTCCCCCTGACCTACTTCCATCTTTCCTCCATGAAAGGCGGTCGCTGCCCGAGCGGTCAGAGAACCTCCCAAAGCCGTAGGCACGACTACCGCTATTACCACGAGATGAGCTCCTCCACGCACCCTCCTGTCCCCCGCTTCTCTTCGTTCCCATGTCCGCCATCATCCATCGCCCAAATTGTGCCTTCTCCCCCTTCTTCGGCTTAATCATACACTCTCGATCAACATGTCCTAGCCTTCCACATATGTAGCAAAAGTCGGGAAGGTATTCGTATTCAAACCGGCACCATTTCTCCTCCTCCTTCTCCTTCTCCTCCTTGCTCCTGTCCGCCTCTTCCTCCACCCTCCTTTGGTTATCTTCCTCCTCGCTAGTCCCATCTTCCTGCTTTGTATTAAGCTTGAATCCATGCATTAATGGTTTTCCTATCTGGAGCCGCACCTTCACTCTCAGGTATTTGCCAATAGCTCTACCATCTGCTCCAGTATCCACTTCCACAAACTTCCCCACCACATTCCCGATCATCTCCCCGGTGTCCTCATCCATATCACCCAGGGGCAGCCCATACACCCTAATCCAGATCGGAATTTCCTTAAACTCATAATCATCAATTCTCTTACTCGGTATAAACCACTCCATCACCACCAGGGCATTGTCAAACATCCATGGGCCATCCTCCAAGGCTTTCCTCTTCTCCTTCTCCGGTTTAAAGATAAACAAGAATTTGTTCTCCCCCAAGTCCTTACAATCTACCCCATGGATGGGGCTCCATATCCTTCCTAGAGAATTACAGATCGCTTTTGGGTACGCCAGCCTCTCCGCCATGATCTTCCCGATGGCGCGGATCTCGACATGCTTCCCTTTCCCTTTCTAAGCCCTCCTTAACTTCATCCCCTTCCTCACCTCCTCCGACAGCCTCAGGTTCTCCATCATCCCCTCCATCTTCTCCATCTTCACGTCTTGCGCACTGGACCTGCTAGGGTTTCGGTGGTTTACGATCGCACGTCCCTAGCACGCGCGAAAGGCTGTGTGTGGACTAGGTTGGGGGTGCCCTTCGTCGCGAAGATCGAAGGGGAAGAGCAGGTTGGATGGGATCGCGATCGAGCGCTTGAGAGATTGGAGCAGGAACGACGAGGCTAGCGCTAGACGTGCGCGCCGACGGAAACCCTAATCGCCTCCGTGATCGCCGCTCTCCAAACGCTACCCATCACCCCTTGGGGCGGACACGACAAACAAAAGGACTACACTTGATTTAGACTTGGTTAAGACCTAAACACACCCAACTAATAAAGTCTACAAAAAACACGAGTGTTAAACCCACGGCATAAGGCGAACCAACCTGTGGTTGGATGGTTAGATGAGTGGTATCCTCAGCCCACCAGGGTTCAAGTCCTGATGCTCGCATTATTTCTAAATTGATTTCAGGATTTCCGGTGATGCATTTTCAGTGCAGGTTTATGGGGCGTTAAAAAAAACACGGCATAAGATCGTGGCGGAATCTGGCGACTAGTGATGCGGAATCACCGGAGGAGCAAAGGCTGTGACCGTGACGAAGGGTAGCCCGCCCGCTGCCCACCGGACAATGTGAAACGACTCTCCACGACTGACGACTGTCTCTTCCTCCCAGAGTAATGATCCGTCGCCGTCAATAAGGATTTAGAATCGGGTGCCACGCGTTCCGGCGACAGAGGATGATCCTTCCCGTCGCAGAGGGCGAGCACACGCCGACGGAGGCATGCCGCGAGCGTCACCGCCCAACATACTACCTCCGTCCGGGTTTATTAGGCCCCTTTGTATTTTGGGCCCAAGTTTGACCATGTATTTAACTAAAAATATATAAAGTATATGCTACCCAAAGTATATTATTGGATTTGTATTTGAAAGAGGTTTTCTATGGTATAGTTTTCATGACATATAATTTATATTTTATTAGTTAAATTCAAGGTCAAACTTCGGCTCAAAATGAAAGGGGGTCTAATAAACCCGGACGGAGGGAGTAAGTCGCAAGCCATCACTTGACTCAGAGTCTGACCTACAGCACGTACCCAGGACGCCCGGCATGTGCCACACGTGCTGCACACACACCATGGATGCAGCGCGTTCGCGGTTTTCTGTGCTGCATCAAGATGACCACATCATCAGTGACCTCAACAAGTGGTTGTGGCCCGCTGGCCTTCTCTCTCTGTCGAGTGATCGAGGAGCATACAAGTTTGAAGGAGGGCAGATTCATTGAACCGTGGCGGTTAGCATACAAGTTTTGACTTGGGTTTCTCTCTCGAGTTGTTAGACGGAAGGCAGCTTTGGAGGTATAAAAATGACGACAGCGGAGGAAGAGATTGAGAGAAAGGAACGAACCAAAGAACAGAGGAAGGGAAGATGAGCAACGCAGCTAGCACAACCCCCCTCCTCGCCCCCTACAAGATGGGAAAATTTGATCTTTCCCACAGGTGCCATTCTCCTTCGCTCAGTCTCTCTCGTGTCCCTTTTTAGATGATTATTGCTGAACATCTAAAATTCAATTCAGTTAGGCTGGGCTGTCACAAACAATGAAAATTTACCTGCATTACGTTTGTGCAAGAGATGTTTCAATCCAAAGTTTTGATGTTTTTCTCGTCAACTCGAATCCTCTGTCATTGCTGAACAGTTTCTCTAGATGATTAATGAACAATTATAAACCTAAAAGAGTAGGTCTGATGAATTTTCTGTGGAAATATGGTAGCCATGAGCCCCTAAATTTTGTTCAGGTGTGCGGAAGAACACATCCAATGAATTCTGCCACTCTTCATTGCCTGACGAGTGATGACCCACTGGTTCCTGAGAGCTTTCCTTTTTCTGTTCAGGGTGGTTCTTGCGCCGCTCACACGGGAGCGGTCGTTCGGAAACGTTCCTCAGCCCCATGCCATACTGTATTATCAGCAGAGAGCAACCAAAGGAGGCCTTTTGATTGCTGAGGCCACTGGAGTTTCAGACACTGCCCAAGGGTACAAAGATACTCCTGGCATCTGGACCAAGAAGCAGGTAGAAGCATGGAAGCCGATCGTCGACGGGGTTCATGCCAAAGGAGGAATATTTTTCTGTCAGATTTGGCATGTAGGAAGAGTCTCCAGTCATAGTAAGTTTACTGACTCTGACATAAGCTCGTCCTCAAACTGAACTTGACCGTGATTATTTCACAAGCAAGGCCTCAAATTTATTTAAGATTTTTGTGGGTGAATAAATTTCTTTTTGTGAACATTTTGTACAATTATTCACCATTTTATGGCAGCATGAGTCACCTCATGTTTCGCGTAAATGAAAACGCATTAGTGGCCTCATTATCGCTCCAATAATCCTGTTTTTCTATTTCACTAACACATGTTCGTTATCCCTGTGCAGCTTTTCAGCCTAATGGGCAGGCTCCAATTTCAAGCACCGATAAGCCAATCAAACCTGCAACGAGAGCCGATGGCATAGGATTGGCTAAAGTCTCAACCCCTAGGCGACTACAGACGGATGAAATCCCGCTGGTCGTCGATGATTTCAGGGCCGCTGCTAGAAATGCAATTGAAGCCGGTAAGTTCCAATATTCAGACATTTTGCGCACCAAATGTTAAGAACAGGCTAAGATTATCATTCATGTTACAGACTTGTCATTCACCCAAATTTAATACGCATATTAGTTTTGCCTTAAGTCAAACTTTGTAAATTTTGACCAAAAATATTAACATCTACAATACCTATTAAATAACCAGCAAGTACCTACTGAGTTACTCAACATCGTCTTGACTACTCCTGAAGGAAAGGCATTTCTAATCTCAATGCTTGCATGGTGTGCAGGATTTGATGGTGTCGAAATCCACGGGGCTCATGGCTATTTGATCGACCAGTTCTTGAAGGACCAAGTCAACGACCGCACCGACAAATACGGTGGGAGCTTAGAGAACCGTTGCCGCTTCGCGCTAGAAGTAGTCCAAGCCGTGGCCGAAGAGATTGGAGCTGATAAGGTTGGCATAAGACTGTCGCCCTTTGCAAGTTACTCGGAGGCATCAGACTCAAACCCAGAAGCTCTGGGCCTGTACATGGCACAGGCGCTGAACAAGCTTGGAATCCTCTACTGCCACATGGTGGAACCACGGATGGTGAATATTGGAGAAAAGCTTGAGACCCCGCACAGCCTTCGCGCCATGAGGGATGCTTTCAAGGGAACGTTCATCGTGGCTGGTGGATATGATAGGGATGATGGGAACAAAGCGATCGCCGATGGCTATGCTGATTTGGTTGCATATGGGCGCTTGTTTTTGTCCAACCCTGACTTGCCCCGGAGGTTTGAGATAGATGGTCCTCTCAACAAGTATAATAGAGATACTTTCTACCTCTCTGATCCAGTTATTGGATATACTGACTACCCATTTCTACCGTCCGATGTCTGAATGGACATTTCAGGAATGAATACCTCCTTCCTGTCATCGGATCATATGCCTTATGTATCGGCATTATATTAAAGGAATAAGGTCATTGATTTCTTCTCACTGATCCAGTTATTGTACAAAAGTGGTTGAAACGAATTGCATCTGTGATGTACAAAAGTAAATGAAACTGAAAAGCCGATTAATAATAATTGTGATTTCTTGCCAATCCCACTCACTCAATACTTAAATTGGTGCAGCAGTAAATTTTGAGTATGCAGGAAACGGAAGGAAAAAAAATGCTACTACTAGGTTGCCTTGTGAATCCAGCATAATCAGTACAAGTTTGATTGATTTATTTATTTTGCACCTAGCCGCTGCACTCAATGCCTGAATTGGTACAACAGAAAACTTCAGTTGGAGTTGCTTAATTTAGAACCTGCAAGATGTTCAGTATTTAACACTTTTTCGGTTAATCCCTCCCACAGGGGATTGGGGAGGATTGGAGGGGATTGAGGTGGATTTTGACTTGTAGGGGTTTAATCCCTCACAATCCCCTCCAAACCCCTTCAAATGACAAGGAACCGAACAAGGCCTTAACTGATTAGATATAAATTTCACTGGTCAGTTAAATATTTCCTTCAACTTTTGTTTTAATCTGATAAAGTTACAACTTTGCTGTCCTTCAAATTCTTTAATTCTTTAAGTGAAAAAACTCAAGCTTATCGTAAGAAGTAATTGTTCAATCACACTTTGGAATGATAATCCCTAATATTACCTGCCATTGTCTCAAGTAATGTCAGGCTCACAGATTACAGAATCTTATTCTCAGCTTTAATTGTTGACATCACCTACAGAACAGTGGAAAGCAGAATTATAAGTACTCTCTCTGTAAACTAATATAAAAGCGTTTAGATCACTATTTTAGTTATCTAAACGCTCTTATATTAGTTTACAGAGGGAGTACGTACATAAGGAGTAGAAATGAAAGCTGTGTTATGGTTCCTTCAGCATCAAGGGCGTGTTTAAAATCCTACTTTGGAACTTTATCTCCAGCGTTGATTTTTTTTATGTGTACTTTTAATAGACTTATCGCCATCACATTCATTTTGTGGACAATGTATCATGTTCAAAGAAGAGCTTTCATTAGTTTACTTTGCAACCATAACCTAATACGTAGCTAATAATAAAAAATTGCTCGTCTTGATTTTTTTTCCACGACAATACTGCACAACTCAATTAGTTGAGTTGTGAATGACTCCCTACAGCATAGAAATGGAGTAGCATGCACCATACGTCCATACATCACCTAAACCTGACAACAATCAGTTACAGTTCAGTTCTAAAACCCTTCCAGGGTCCCAAGCAGCTAGCACGTCAAGCAGACAGACAGATCTAACATGAAAATTTTCTGCCCAATGCGCTTTAAACTAGATACAGAGAAGATAAATAAGCTGCCACAACATTTCCAGATCCATGTAGGCATCCATGGTGGGCCATTTTGTTCAAATTAGTCGGCAGCAGCAACCATAGCCGTGCGAGCAGTCGTGAAAGTTGATATCAGTGCCCCAAGCTGCAGTTTGTCGTTGCAGGCGAAGGTAAGCCGATACCTGCACAGAAAACAGAAGAGTATATGCGATGTCAATAACGTTGCTGACTGTTTGAAGAGGCACTGCCAATAGAATTGCCCTACTTTTGGTCCTAGTTCTTCGGGAAAATAACAATTCTTTTTTTTTGCGGGAGGGGAAAATAACAATTCAATAAGTCAACAAAATGGTCATTATACTTCCCAGCAGAATCATAGCTCCAATACCCAAGAATATTTCCGAGGATCGTTTTAGGTCAATCTTAACCGTTCATCATAACTTATGTTAACTTCCTTTGTCTAGTCCCTCGTCAATTCCCACGAACCAAACAAGGGAATACAATTTGTCTCCTCAATTCTCACACATAATTCCTATCGTGTGCCAAACAGAGGATTGGGAATAAAATGACTCATCCCATGTTTAATCTCAATACAAGTCCCTACACTAAACTCCCATTCCCCTTCCCAAATATTGCCAAACACGCTGCTCGGTAAAGAAATACACCCTCCATCCCAAAGTAAGTGTCTCAACTTTGTACTAGCTTCAGTACAAAGTTATACTAAGCTTAAGACACTTATTTTGGGACGGAGGGAGTATAAGAGTGTGCTCCGTATTTCTTTACAGAGGGAGTACGACCTAAAAAATTCCAGATAGGCAGAGTTTTTCTACAAGTAATTACTTCAACGAAACTACCATGTTTTCACTTTCTGAATCCACAAGTTAGACCTGTAGAGAATTCACATGGGAAATTGAAACTATGCTTTGGAGTGTGGCACTGTTTCGGCAACATGATTTGTGTGACTAATTGCTTCCTAGTTGACTAAAGTCTAGAGGAACAACATACTCGCCAAGCAAGCCTGGCCATACAAATATATAATGCTAGCCTCGGACTCATTACAGTTGCTGAGCTATGGTAACTATACTTGTGTGAAGTAAAAATCTTAAATGACTACTGGAATGACATAATACACATAAATCATCAAACACAAATATGGCAATTTGACTTCTGAGAAGTGAGCATACAATGCTACTAGTACAGTTAGATGCCAACTTGAGCATAAGCATCAGCAAAATATAACTAATTGAAATTAACTTTGATTAAAATTCAACTTTAAAAGGATGAACAGGACATACTCAATATCCGCCAAATCATTAATCAACTTCACTCGTACATTGGATGGCATTTTTATTTTGAACACAAACCTGCAAGAAATTAATTGAATTAATTAAAGTAGGGCTTAGTACGTTACTGAGAATAAGGAAGTTTAGAGGTGGGAGCACTTACATAGTGACCTCCCGTATGATATCAATCAAGGCTAGACCTTTTCTCATCTTCATATCAGCTATATCTGAAAAGATAAGGACAAAAAATGCATTAGGCAGACATTTGGACCATGAATTATGAAAGATGGTGATGGCAATTAAGAGTACGTTTGAAGCTGGTTGAAAATGGTTCATTTAGTAACCAAAACGCTATCTGCTCAATATCTTTAGGCATGGGGTTCCCCGTGCAAAGGTACACAGCCTCTTCTGTTATTTGCTGGGACGCCATGTGTGTTGACTGCACATAAAAAGGCAATGTATGTCAGTGGCAAACCAAGGGCACATCAGCTCATGAAAACAAAACAATGTAAGGTTACTGAGACATAACCTGCAATATATTCAAAGACTTCCTCATGTCACCATTACTTAACCGCACAAGGGCAGTCAAGCCACCCTCATCTACATCAAGCCTGCAAGAACAAGCATAAACTTAGTGTCGTCATACTCATACATATAGAAACATTACTGCCTTTGTAAGTCCCAACATGGTAGTAAAGGAAGTCAAGCATGGAAAACTGAGGAGCCTGACAACAGGTCTATGTTCCTAACATGATCTTACAAAAAATAAAGTGTGCTTACCCCTCAGATTTTATTATATGTCGAAGACGCTCACTGACATGGGAGCCATCAAGTGGAGCAAATCTAAACCTAGTGCACCTTGATTGCAGTGCTGGGATGATTTTGTTCACATGATTGCATATGAGTGCAAACCTTGTGCTCCTTGTATACTTCTCAATGACTGCAAGTAGGATCAGTGTAAATAGATCTAATGAAAATAATAATACCATATAGGTAAACAATGACTAAACAACAGAAATACCTCTTCGCAATGCAAATTGTGCATCCTTGGTCATGGCATCTGCTTCATCCAAGAGGACCAATTTAACAGCAGGCTTTGCTCTACAAAATTAACAGCCTTGTGAAGAAGTGAACAATATAATAGTTGCAATAAATCGTCATTCTTCAATAGTTCATTCAACCATTCAATAAAGAGTGGGTATCAAATAGACGCATGCAACTAAACCACTCTACCACATATATATAGTTCAGACTGTAATTGCATACTTGCAAACATACGACCTCATGTTAAAACTAAGTGATCCTACTGCAGTTCCACATTGAACAATGACAGAGCCCATGGAAATGAACGATTAAACCTGGCACGATGCAAGAACATGGAAACCCTTCACCACCACGCATGTAATAAAAAAAGGCTAAGAAATATTCACTTTTTTTGAAAAATGAATTATCGGACTTGGTATATACCCAAAAGAGAGGCTGTGTGCACTAGCGAAGTCCTGGATCTGCTGCCTTACAACACCAATCCCACGTTCATCTGATGCATTGAGCTCCAGAATCATATTGCCATACTGTGAGCCATATATCTTCCTTGCGACGGCTAGTATTGTTGATGTTTTCCCAGTGCCAGGTGGACCGTAGAGCAACAAATGGGGAAGCCTATTCTCATCTGTAAGCCTATCAACTACAATAAATAAAATGACATAAACTTGTTAGATTGCCTCAAAGACACATGCGGAAATTACATAATCATGCATTAAAGGTGAAAAAAAGAGGCAAGTTAGAACTAGGTAACAATAATAATATGTTACGGCTTAACGATCTCAAAATGTGTGGCAGCGTACACATAACTTCATTTCGGTGGAAATACCCAATATCAGTACTGCTCAATATGACAACAGCTACACATGGAATTGGAAACTAATTCTCACCCGAAATCACAGGTAACATTAAACATGTAAATTGCAAATTCCAGTCACTAAGTAAGCAGTGTAGAACCTATCCTAACGCATCAAACAAATCCTACTGTAAATGACTAGCTGCTATATTAGAGAAGTCAGCCCCGGCTATATGGAACCACCAAATTTCAGCAGATCACTGGTGAAGCCATACTACATGGCTATTCAACCGAATCCACACACCATATCTACCACAGAACCCCTATTCAAAATAAGGGTTCACTGTACGCTGTCACCAAACGAGCCAACCAGGCCGCGGCCGAAGAGTCGTAGAGGTGGCAGGAGAGCGGGCACTCACTGGTGTCGACGATGTCGCGGTGAGCGGCGACGTCGGCGAGGGACTGGGGCCGGTACTTCTCGACCCAGGGCGAGGACTTGACGGCGGCGGCGGCGGAGAGCGGCGCCTTGCCCTTGAAGGCCGGGGGCGCGGCGGCGGCGGCGCCGTCGATGTCCATCGGAGCGGCGGCGGTGGCGCCCGCCATGGCGGAGCAGAGAGAGGCGGAAACCCTAGGGTTGGGGAAGGGATTTGGGGGGGGGAATGGTTGGCGCCAATTCCAAACCCCTCTCCCTCCTCGGCGAGATTTTAGCGAGATCTCTCTGCTGCGGTCAAGGTTGGAGTTGGAGTGGGGACTGGTCAGTGGTGGCTTGGCGTCGGTCGAAGTGGGCTGGCCATCTCTAGGCTCGAGCCCAACTCGAGCCCTGGGCCGAAGCCTACGTGTGCCGTATTTTTCTTAGTGGGGTTTTCCTTAGCAAGGCCTTGTGTGTTTTTAGAAGGTAGTTCGGCCCTTTTATTACCTGATATGTATGCAGTAATATTTTCTTGTGCGGGAAATACTTCCAATCTGTATTGATCAAATTGCCTAAAAAAAAATCTATTGAGAAAATATTATAGAGTACAAAGAACATCGGTAACAGAAAGTACATTCATGCTCGTAAACCACCTAGCGACGACTACCAGCACTGGAGCGAGGCGAAGGCGCTTTGCCGTCATCACCCTTCTCTCATAAGAGCCACACAAACCTTGTTGCAATAGACAGTCAAAAAGTCGTCGTGCAAAGGCCAGCAACAATTGTCGATGAAGGGAAGCAATGAACGGAAGGAATCAATACGTAGACATATGAATGCAGACGAACGAATAACGGATCTATCGAAGACCAATATCAACTGAATCCCGCGAGATTCGCCAGAGACACACCTCCACGCGCCCTCTGATGACGGGAGACCCAACACCAAAACTGGGGTTGGGCGGGGAGAACCTTATTTCATCTTTAGGGACACGCGCCGACTTGAATTCCTAAGCAGGACACGGGCACTAAACAGTCTAAAAATATCAGAAGCCCTCCCAATGGCAAGGGTCGTGATCCACCACGTCTCCATGACCCTAAGGTCACAAGAGACGAGGCAGATCGACGTCGGTGTCGGTCGGAGGTGGGGAAACCCTAGACTCATGGGAGTCTCTCGTGGGTCGTGGGGGAGGAGAAAATGTTTCGTGTTATTATGGCCCTTCTCGTATGAGTAATGCTGCACAAGAACCACATGAAACGGAACAAATCGGTATGGTAGCTTTTTCTCATAACATAGTCAAGATAATTTCTTTGCTCTAGAGAAGAAAGACAAATTCTTTTTTTGAAGTGGAGGCAAAAGCTTTGCATCATCCAATAATTAAGATAGAATAGAGTTTTTTTACAAGACACCCCAAAAACACGGCATGCGGATTACTCGCGCGAAATAAAAGACCCTATCTTGTTTGCACCGGCGACGACCCAAAGGTTGGCCTCGGTAGAGATGTAGGAGAGCAAGATTGGCGATGAAGCATTCTTATGTTTAAACACTCTTGCATTGCTGAAAGTGCAACTATTCCCCGGGTGGTTTTGGTAATTAGTAACAACATATAGCTCATTGAACTAATATCCTTTCAAGATAAATATTTCAGGAAGTTCAATGGTTGGCATGGCATGGATTAGAGATGTGGACCCCTCAAAAAGCTAAGGACAAAGATTGGCAAAAGTTCAAGACTCTACATTTTCATTTTAGTGATCCAAGATCATATTGAGTCCATATGAAAAGACAATACTATTAAAAGGGGATGAGGTGTTGCTTAATGGTCTACTTGCTCAAAATGCTCAGTGCTAAGCTCCAAATCCCTCAATCACTTTCTCATTTCCACATATGTCCCAAACCTAAAAGCCAAACTCGGCCCCACCGATTTGATCTACCCGGCGTCACCGAGTTCACATGACATAGCCACTGCCAAAACCCTAATGAGTTCGGTCTCACCGATAGGGATTTAGGTCTCATCGAAATGGGATTGCCAACTTTCTATTTCCCCTTCGTAATGTTTCGGTCTAACCGAGATGAGCGGATCGGTCCCACCGAGTTGGTAATGCAAACTCTTTGGTTACCTTTTGTAACATTTCGGTCACACCGAAAGGAGCAATCCGTCTCACCAAGTTTGCCTGGCCAAGTCTCTGTTAGCCTATTACCAGAATCGGACTCACCGAGTTTGTGTAATCGGTCAAACCGAGTTTGTGTAATCGGTCAAACCGAGTTGAGGTTTTGCCCTAACCCTAATGCATTGGTCTCACCGAGTTGATAGTATCGGTCCCACCGAGATGTCTACCGTTCACATTTTGAACTGGTACAGTCTGACCGAGTTCTTCTATTCGGTCTGACTGAGTTCTTCTATTTGGTCTGACCGAGTCTGGTAAAATGTGTGTAACGGCTAGATTTTGTGTGGAGGCTATATATACCCCTCCACCCCTTCTCCATCAGAGAGAGAGCCATGAGAACGTGCCTACACTTCCACTATTCATTTTTCTGAGAGAGAACCACCTGCTCATGTGTTGACACCAATATATTTCAATCCTACCATATGAATCTTGATCTCTAGCCTTCCCCAAGTTGCTTTCCACTCAAATCTTCTTTCCACCATATCCAAATCTATGAGAGAGAGTTCAGTGTTGGGGAGACTACCACTTGAAGCACAATAGTAAGGAGTTCATCATCAACACGCCATCTATTACCTTTTGGAGAGTGGTGTCTCCTAGATTGGTTAGGTGTCACTTGGGAGCCTCCGACAAGATTGTGGAGTTGAACCAAGGAGTTTGTAAGTGCAAGGAGATCGCCTGCTTCGTGAAGATCTACCCTAATGAGGCAAGTCCTTCGTGGGCGATGGCCATGGTGGGATAGACAAGGTTGCTTCTTCGTGGACCCTTTGTGGGTGGAGCCCTCCATGGACTCACGCGGTCGTTACCCGTCGTGGGTTGAAGTCTCCATCAACGTGGATGTACGATAGAACACCTATCGGAACCATGCCAAAAACATCTGTGTCTCCAATTACATTTGCACTCTCAAACCCCTCCATTTACCTTCATATGCAATGATTTACTTTCCGCTGCCACAACTCTAGAATTGCATGTGTAGGAAGATTGCTTGACTTGTGCTAAATTGCTAAAAACTATCAAAACTTAAAATTGGGAAAAGGCTAAGTTTTTATTTGGTCAAGTAGTCTAATCACCCCCCTCTAGACATACTTTCGATCCTACAAGTGGTATCAGAGCTTTGGTCTCCATTTGCCTTGATTTCCATAACTTTGGTGATCATAACCTTGGTTTCACAACCTAGGACAGTATGGCGTCTAGCGAGGGAAGTTACCACCGTAAAGGTCCTTACTTTCATGGTACTAATATTGCTAGTTGGAAGCATAAGATGAAAATGCATATTCTTGGACATAACCCCGTCGTTTGGGCTATTGTGCGTATTGGTTTGCAAGGTGAATTTTTTGATGGGAAGGAACCAAATCATGAAGCTTCCGCTGGAGAATTGAAGATGTTGCAATACAATGCTCAAGCTTGCGATATCCTCTTCAATGGATTATGTCCCGAAGAATTTAACAAAATCAGTCGTCTTGAGAATGCAAAGGAAATTTGGGATACTTTGATTGATATGCACGAAGGTACCGACTCCATCAAGGAATCCATGTTGGATGTGCTTCAAAGTCAACTTGACAAGTTCAAAATGAAGGATGGTGAAGGTGTCGCTGAAATGTACTCTAGGCTTGCTCTCATCACAAATGAGATTGCTGGCTTAGGAAACGAAGAAATGACTGATAGATTCATCATCAAGAAAATCCTAAGAGCCTTGGATGGAAAATATGACACCATGTGCACATTGATCCAAATGATGCCCAATTACAAAGATCTAAAGCCAACGGAAGTCATTGGTAGAATTGTTGCTCATGAGATGTCACTTAAGGATAAAGAAGAGCTTCACAACAAGTCTAGTGGTGCCTACAAAGTTTCATGTGATGCTCCTACATCATCAAGTGAGAAACAAGTCTTCAATGAAGAATTGAGCTTAATGGTGAAGAACTTCAACAAGTTCTACAAGAGTAGAAGCAAAGAGAGAAGTTCCAAATCAAGGTCCTACAATGACAAAAGATCTTCTATTCATGATCGAAATTGCTACAATTGTGGGAGACCCGGACACTGCTCAAATGAATGTATAGCTCCTCACAAAAGAAGAGAAGACTCACCTAAAAGGAGAAGTAGAAGAGAAGATTCACCATCAAGAGAGAGAAGGAGTAGAGATGATCGTTATCAACGAAGACCCTCTCGAAGAAGCAATGATTCGGAAAGGAAGGACAAATCATCGAGGAGCTATACAAGACGAAGACATCAAGCTCATGTTGGTGAATGGGTATCTGGTTTCGACTCCGATAACTACTCCGAGAGAAGCTATCACTACAACTCAGAAGATTCTTAAGATGAAGGTGTTGCTGGAATCACTCTTGTGTCATCTAACTCCTACGACATATTTGACTCGCCAAATGAAGGAATTGGAAGATGCTTCATGGCTAAAGACCCTAAGGTATCACACCCCGAATATCTTGATTTCAATAGTGATGAAGATGATGATTTACTTGTTGGTAGCAATAGTGATGAAAACTATGATGAAATTGCTATTAATCATGCTAATTAAGATAAAACGAATGAAAATGATAAGGAGAAGATTGAGTGTCTAACTAAAGAATTAAACACTCTCAAGTTAGCTCATGAAACTACCTTAGAGGATCATCGAGAACTTTTGAGGATTCATGAGAAGCTACGCTTTGAAAAGCTCAATCTAGAGCAAGAACATGAGTTCTTAATAGCAATCAATGATGATCTTCGAAAGAAAAGTTCTTCTTACATTGCCAAGCATTTACTCTTGTCTACCTATATGCCACAAGTAAAATCTAGCAATAAGAACAAGAAAGATTCTTCCTCTAGTAGTAACAATAATCATGATAAAACCAATGTTATTGCCTCTAGTATTTCTCTTGATTCCACTAATGATTCTCTTAGCCAAGTTACACTTGAGCAAGAAAATAGCTTATTGAAGGGAATTATAGAGAAAGGTGTTTATAAGAGCCTTGCCGGGAGTAAGCAATTCGAGGAAATTATACGCAAGCAAGGAAGGCACCGGAAGAATCAAGGTGTTGGTTTTGAACGAAAGTCAATGCCAATGGAGTTGAGTGGGAAGAAGATCAATAGACAAAGTTTGTTCCTCAACAAGAGAAGTATGATCCTACTTCCTTCAAGATGATCTTCCACCACAAGACCACAAGCTAAAGGGCAAGGACAAGGTTCAAGAAGAGATTGATGCATTTGAAGAAGCTCCTAAGGCCTTGGTCAAGTGGGTTCCCAAGACTACATCGAGTTCTACTTCATCAAGTACATCTACAACTCCAAGGATTCCCATCAAGATGGTGTGGATCCCGAAGAAGAAGAACTAGAGTGTTCTTGAGGGTGACTCCGCCAACATACTTCACTCTTATTCATATTGGCAAGGACAAGTGCAATCAACTTTCACATCTTGCACTAGTTCTAGGAGTCACAAACCCTCTTGTTGGTAAGACATGGGACAAGGTAACCTAATGCTTTCATGGACATCATCTTGTGTGCAATTCACTCTATGTACATGGATATCTTTGTATGTTCCTTGTGGGACTAACCCATGTAGGTATTAAAAGTACAACTCACTCCAATGGATTGCTCCAGATGATCTACATCAACATTGGGCATCTATGATACGTCTCCAACATATCTATAATTTTTCATTGTTCCATGCTATTATATATTCTGTTTTGGATGTTTAATGGGCTTTATTATACACTTTTATATTATTTTTGGGACTAACCTACTAAGCCAAGGCCCAGTGCAAATTGCTGTTTTTTTTGCCTATTTCAGTGTTTCGCAGAAAAGGAATATCAAACGGGGTCCAAATGGAATGAAACCTTCGAGAGAGTTATTTTTGGAACGATATCTTCACGAGAGACTTGGAGTACAAGTCAGAGAAGAAACGAGGTGCCCACGAGGGGGCAGGGCGTGCCCAGGGGGTAGGCACGCCCCCACCCTCGTGGGCCCCATGTTGCTCCACCGACGTACTTTTTCCTCCTATATATACCCATATACCCTAAAAACATCAAGGAGCACGAAGAAACCCTAATTCCACCGCCGTAACCTTCCGTTCCCGTGAGATCCCATCTTGGGGCCTGTTCTGGAGCTCTGCCGGAGGGGGCATCGATCACGGAGGGCTTCTACATCAACACCATAGCTTCTCCGATGAGTTGTGAATAGTTTACCACAGACCTTCGGGTCCATAGTTATTAGCTAGATGGCTTCTTCTCTCTTTTTGGATCTCCATACAAAGTTCTCCTCGATCTTCGAGGAGATCTATTTGATGTAATCTTTTTGCGGTGTTTTTGTCGAGATCCGATGAATTGTGGGTTTATGATCAAGATTATCTATGAACAATATTGGATTATTTTCTGAAATCTTTTATGTATGATTATAATATCATTGTAAGCCTCTTCGAATTATTGGTTTGGTTTGGCCTACTAGATCTATAGTTCTTGCAATGGGAGAAGTGCTTGGCTTTGGGTTCAATCTTGCGGTGTCCTTTCCGAGTGACAGTAGGGGCAGCAAGGCACGTATAGTATTGTTGCTATCGAGGATAAAAAGATGGGGTTTATATCATATTGCTTGAGTTTATCTCTCTACATCATGTCATCTTTCTTAAGGCGTTACTCTGTTCTTATGAACTTAATACTCTAGATGCATGCTGGATAGCGGTCGATGTGTGGAGTAATAGTAGTAGATGCAGAATCGTTTTGGTCTACTTGTTATGGACGTGATGCCTATATACAATGATCATGCCAAGATATTCTCATAACTATGCGCTTTTCTATCAATTGCTCGACAGTAATTTGTTCACCCACCGTAGAATTCTGCTATCATGAGAGAAGCCACTAGTGAAACCTATGGCCACCGGGTCTATCTTTATCATATTACTTTTTTTCAACTAGCTAATTTATGTTGTCGTTGCTTACTTACTTTGTTTACTTTCTGTTCTTATACCAAAAATACCAAAAATATTATCCTATCATATCTATCGGATCTCACTCTCGTAAGTGACCGTGAAGGGATTGACAACCCCTTATCGCGTTGGCTGCGAGGTTCTTATTTGTTTGTGTAGGTGCGAGGGACTCGCGCGTGGTCTCCTACTGGATTGATACCTTGGTTCTCATAAACTGAGGGAAATACTTACGCTATGGTGCTGCATCACCCTTTCCTCTTCGAGGGAATACATCGCAAGCTCGAGAAGTAGCAAGAAGAATTTCTGGCGTCGTTGTCGGGAAGATCTACGCAAAAGTCATAGACCAAGTACCTATCACAAACCCCTATCCCTCGCACTACATTATTTGCCTCTCATTTTCCTCTCCCCCACTTCACCCTTGCCGTTTTATTCGCCCTTTTTTTGTTCGCTTGCCTCGTGTGTGTTCATCTTTATCGCGGGTTGTTGCCATCATGTCTGAGATGGGGGGAGATGCCGTTGTAAAGGGTAGTAATGTTGAGGGCAACTTCACCTTTGTTGATCCTCCAGATGAAACTATGACTTTACATACTAAGAAGCTCCGGGTTGGTAGTGGTAATATTATTGGAAAAGGAGTTCTTCAAGACTTTTTTACTTGTGCCGGTGCTTTACCCAATATGGGTGGATCTATTCTTCATAGAACTAGTAGTCTTGCGGATGCCATATATATGCTTGTAGTTGAAATTGAAATGCAATTTATCCATATGCATCCTTGCATTCAGAGAATCTTTCAGGAATTTTCCAATATTGAGCATTCTTCTGTTAAGCGTGCAGCTACTATCTTTTTGGCTCATGAGTTCAGATTCATAATGAAGGAGGCCAAAGAAATCTTTACGTGTTATAGAGTGGATGTTGGTCGTCCTCCCATAGAAGCTATCTTATTCAATCAAGAGGAGATAACGCGTTTGCAATCTTTAGATCATGTTGCTTTTAATACCTTAGGAAAAAGGTTCCTACCGATATCTTGGTTGATAGAATTTCTGAATTGAATGATGATTTTGCTATTCAAAACAATGTGTTAGGTTTTTCCCTTGAGAGAAGGATCATGACCTTTTACCAAAAGAATGCTTATAATGATGAATTGGTTGTGCAATATGAAGGGCCAAAGGAGGAATATATACCTCCTGAGCTTCATATGGGGGACTTTTGTCCTATTAAATTTATCCCTTTTGATTACTTTTGCTTGCCACAAAGCAAACTTGCTGCTGAACATAGGGAATATGAGATGAGTTTTCGCAATCTACCTTATCATTATGGCAATACCTAGATCTATTCTTGTATCGTGCCTAGCTAGGGGCGTTAAACGATAGTGCTTGTTGGGAGGCAACCCAATTTTATTTTCTTTGTTTTTTCTTCTGTTTAGGAATAAATATTGCATCCAGCTTCTGTTTAGATGTGGTTTTGTGTTTTAATTTGTGTTTGTGCCAAGTAGAACCTTTGGGAAGACTTGTGTGAAGTTTATGTGATCATGCTGTAAAAAACAGAAACCTTAGCGCTCACGAGATTGGCTGTCATTTTTTTTACTGAAGAGTGCTTTTTAGTTGATTCTTTTTGCAGATGATTAATAGACAAATTAATCATGTCCACCAATTTATTTCAATTTTTTTAGAGTTACAGAAGTATTCGAAAGTTACAGATTACTACATACTGTTCTGTTTTTTGATAGATTCTGTTTTCCGTGTGTTGTTTACTTTTTTAATGAATCTATGAGTAGTATCGGGGGGTATGAATCACAGAGAAGTTGGAATACAGTAGGTTTAACACCAATATAAACAAAGAATGAGTTCATTACAGTACCTTTGACTGGTGGTTTGTTTTCTTATACTAACGGAGCTAACGAGATTTTTGGCTAAGTTTTGTGCTATGAAGTTTTCAAGTTTTGAGTATGGATTAGATGGACTATGGAACAAAGAGTGGCAAGAGCCTAAGATTGGGGATGCCCAAGGCACCCCAAGGTAAAATTCAACGATAACCGAAAGCCTAAGCTTGGGGATGCCCCGGGAAGGCATCCCCTCTTACGTCTTCGTCTACCGGTAACTTTACTTGAGACTATATTTTTATTCACCACATGATATGTGTTTTGCTTGGAGCGTCATCTATGGTTTGAGTCTTTGCTTTTTAGTTTGTCACAATCATCATTGCTGGACACACCTTTTTAGAGAGATAATTATGATTTAGAATTTATTAGAATACTCTATGTGCTTCACTTATATCTTTTGAGCTAGATAGTTTTGCTCTAGTGCTTCACATATATCTTTTAGAGCACGGTGGTGGTTTTGTTTTGTAGAAATTATTGAACTCCCATGCTTCACTTATATCTATTTGAGAGTCTTTTAGAACAGCATGGTAATGTGCTTTGGTTATAAAACTAGTCCTAATATGATAGGCATCCAAGATGAGTATAGTAAAAACGTTCATACAAGTGCATTGAATACTATGAGAAGTTTGATACTTGATGATTGTTTTGGGATATGAGGATGGTGATATTAGAGTCATGCTAGTAGAGTAATTGTGAATTTGAGAAACACTTGTGTTAAAGTTTGTGATTCCCGTAGCATGCACGTATGGTGAACTGTTATGTGATGAAGTTGGAGCATGATTTATTTATTGAGTGTCATCCTTTGTGTGGAGGTCGGGATCGCGCGATGGTTAACTCCTACCAACCCTTCCCCTAGGAGCATGCGTAGATTACTTTGTTTTGATAACTCCTAAATTTTTGCAATAAGTATATGAGTTCTTTATGACTAATGAGGAGTCCATGGATTATACGCACTCTCACCCTTCCACCATTGCTAGCCTCTCTTGTACCGCGCAACTTTCGCCGGTACCACACACCCACCATATACCTTCCTCAAAACAGCCACCATACCTACCTATCATGGCATTTCCATAGCCATTCCGAGATATATTGCCATGCAACTTTCCACCGTTCCGTTCATATGACATGCTTCATCATCGTCATTCACATAGAGTCATATTTTGTTCTAGCTTCGAGCTGTAATCTTTGAGTTGTGAGTAAATAAAAGTGTGATGATCTTCATTATTAGAGCATTGTCCCGTGTGAGGAAACAAAAAAAAAGAGAGAAAGTCTAGATAAAAAAAAAGATGGCCTAAAAAAAGATGGCCTAAAAAAAGATGGCCTAAAAAAAGAGAGGGGGGCTAAATAAAAGCCTCCAAAAAAAGAGAGAAGGGACAATGCTACTATCCTTTTCCACACTTATGCTTCAAAGTAGCACCATAATCTTCATGATAGAGAGTCTCTTGTTTTGTCACTTTCATATACTAGTGGGAATTTTCATTATAAGAACTTGGCTTGTATATTCCAACGATGGGCTTCCTCAAATGCTCTAGGTCTTCATGAGCAAGCAAGTTGGATGCACACCCACTTTGTTTCTTTTGTTGAGCTTTCATACACTTATAGCTCTAGTGCATCTGTTGCATGGCAATCCCTACTCACTCACATTGATATCTATTAATGGGCATCTCCATAGCCCATTAATACGCCTAGTTAATGTGAGACTATCTTCTTCTTTTGTCTTGTCGACAACCACCAATCTATTCCACATAGTGCTATATCCATGGCTCACGCTCATGTATTGCGTGAAAGTTGAAAGGTTTGAAAGAATTGAAGTGTGAAACAATTGCTTGGATGAAACCGGGGTTGTGCATGATTTAAATATTTTGTGTGATGAAGATAGAGCATACCCAGACTATATGATTTTGTAGCGATAACTTTCTTTGGCCATGTTATTTTGAGAAGACATGATTGCTTTGTTAGTATGGTTGAAGTTTCATTGTTCTTTTGTCAATATATACTTTTGTCTTGAATCTTTCGAATCTGAACATTCATGCCACAATAAAGAAAATTACATTAAGAATTATGTTGGTTAGAATTCCAAATCAAAAATTCTGTTATTATCATTTACCTACTCGAGGACGAGCAGGAATTAAGCTTGGGGATGATTGATACGTCTCCAACGTATCTATAATTTTTGATTGTTCCATTCTATTATATATTCTGTTTTGGATGTTTAATGGGCTTTATTATACACTTTTATATTATTTTTGGACTAACCTACTAACCCAAGGCCCAGTGCAAATTGTTGTTTTTTGCCTATTTCAGTGTTTCGCAGAAAAGGAATATCAAACGGAGTCCAAACAGAATGAAACCTTCAGGAGAGTTATTTTTGGAACGATATCTTCACGAGAGACTTGGAGTACAAGTCAGAGAAGAAACGAGGTGCCCGCGAGGGGGCAGGTCGTGCCCGGGGGGTAGGCGCGCCCCCACCCTTGTGGGCCCCACGTTGCTCCACCGACGTACTTTTTCCTCCTATATATACCCATATACCCTGAAAACATCAAGGAGCACGAAGAAACCCTAATTCCACCGTCATAACCTTCTGTTCCCGTGAGATCCCATCTTGGGGCCTGTTCCGGAGCTCCGCCAGAGGGGGCGTCAATCACGGAGGGCTTCTACATCAACACCATAGCCTCTCCGATGAGTTGTGAGCAGTTTACCACAGACCTTCGGGTCCATAGTTATTAGCTAGATGGCTTCTTCCCTCTTTTTGGATCTCAATACAAAGTTCTCCTCGATCTTCGAGGAGATCTATTTGATGTAATCTTTTTGCGGTTTTTTGTCGAGATCCGATGAATTGTGGGTTTATGATCAAGATTATCTTTGAACAATATTGAATTCTTTTCTAAAATCTTTTATGTATGATTATAATATCCTTGCAAGTCTCTTCGAATTATTGGTTTGGTTTGGCCTACTAGATCTATAGTTCTTGCAATGGGAGAAGTGCTTGGCTTTGGGTTCAATCTTGCGGTGTCCTTTCCGAGTGACAGTAGGGGCAGCAAGGCGTTACTCTGTTCTTATGAACTTAGTACTCTAGATCATATTGCTTGAGTTTATCCCTCTACATCATGTCATCTTGCTTAAGGCGTTACTCTGTTCTTATGAACTTAGTACTCTAGATGCATGCTGGATAGCGGTCGATGTGTGGAGTAATAGTAGTAGATGCAGAATCGTTTCGGTCTACTTGTTACGGACGTGATGCCTATATACAATGATCATGCCTATATATTCTCATAACTATGCGCTTTTCTATCAATTGCTCGAAAGTAATTTGTTCACCCACCGTAGAATTCTACTATCATGAGAGAAGCTACGAGTGAAACCTATGGCCCCCGGGTCTATCTTTATCATATTACTTTTCTTTCAACTAGCTAATTTCTGTTGTCGTTGCTTATTTACTTTGTTTACTTTCTGTTCTTATACCAAAAATACCAAAAATATTATCCTATCATATCTATTAGATCTCACTCTTGTAAGTGACCGTGAAGGGATTGACAACCCCTTATCGCGTTGGCTGCGAGGTTCTTATTTGTTTGTGCATGCGTGAGGGACTCGCACGTGGTCTCCTACTGGATTGATACCTTGGTTCTCAAAAACTGAGGGAAATACTTATGCTACTATGCTGCATCACCTTTTCCTCTTCGAGGGAATACAACGCACGCTCGAGAAGTAGCAATCTACATCTTCAACACCTACATGAAGTCATCGTTGACAAAACCCAAGGTTAGTTCATCCCTCTTAGAGGGGATATCACATCTAGGGGGAGCTTTACTCTAAAAATTGAGCTAAAGCAACTCTAATGGCGTGAACACAACAATGCTTTATGTAAAAGTGGTAACCCCACTTGAGCTTAAACGATGAGTATGACCTATGATCAAATGTTCTCATTTGACTCCTAAGACAATATACTCATATATAGATGACCTAGTCATCGCCAATAGCTTGATAGATGCTAGAATGGTTGTGCATGCTTTGCCACATATTTCATTTGCTATCTTATTGTGTGAGCATGTTGAGTGCATACCTTTCTCATTCGAGGACATCCATTTGTTGCTTTGATTGTTTGGCTTTCTTCTTTTGCGAAATGGATGGACAAGAATGCCTAAGAACCCCCTCTAGCTATCTATGCTTTTTTGTCACAAAATCTATTCATGCTACATCACAAAGTTTAATCAAGTCAGATTCGAACCACTCTGAGTGAGGAGCACTTGGAGTCTCTGATTTGTCATGGACTTAAACTTCCAAAACCTCTTAGTGCATTTCGGTCCGATCGATTCTTTCATTTCGGTCATACTGAGTTCATTAAGTTGATCTAGGTTTTCAATCTCGGTGCAACCGATTAGAACAATTCGGTCTCACCGAGTTGCAGTAACTGCTAGCAGTTTTGCATCTCGGTGCCACCGAGTCGTTCCACTCGGTCACACCGACATAGTTTGGATATATATACCCACGGGCTGAAACTTTGAAAAAAATCGAATCCTTTCGCCCGCGCCTATCCAGCTCTGGCGACTCGAGGTCTCCGGATCATCCTTTCGTCGCCCGCGACCTTCTGCCGCTGGTCTCCGCCGCCGTCAACGGAAATCTTCGCCGCTGTTGTCGCCGTAGCGAACTCATCACCGAGTTAGGGTATGAGTTCAACCCTTTGTGTTTTCCTCAATCTGATTCTAAGCACAAAGTAAATGTCATGATTCTTGCCACGTATGAGATCATCCTGTCCAGAAAAAACTCTGTATAGATTAATTTCGATTCAAAGTTTTAGGGTTAGGTTTCCGTCGAACTCATCTTGGACCGACCGAGTTGTAGAAATCGGTCTCACCGATTTGGCTTAGGCCATTGCACTTGTAATGTTCGGTCTGACCGAAACTTACAAAGTGGTGTGACCGAGTTCAACTCTCAGTGAAACCCTAGAAATCTCGGAGTCACCGAATTGTCTCTCGGTCTGACCGATCTCACCAGTTTAGACTCTCAAAGTTGCTTCGGTGTCACCGAGTTTAACAAATCGGTAGCTCCGAAATGCTTTCTGTATAAACCTAAAAATAAGTTTTTGACTCAATTGTTTTGCAAAATCTCTGCACTTTGTGATGCTCATCCACTCTACCTCGACTATATCTATTCACAAGGTCTGCTTGCAGTTTCAAAGATGTCTGAGGGCAGTGACAGTCAGAACAAGTCAGAGGAGCAGGCACATCTGAGTAAGGCTCTAGTCCCTCCAATAGCAGCTACTATGAGAGCAGTAGAAGCACTCCAAGCAATCTGCCAAAGGCTGCTACCAAGACAAGGAAGAAGAAAACTTCTGATAGTGAGGATGAAGATTTTGTGGCTAAAGAGGTCACTTCAAAGAAGAAGGCTGTCAACAAGGAGGAATCTGCTAGAGTTGTCAAACCTGGTCTGAACAAGAAGGCCCCTGCCAAGAGAGCTCCAATGTCAAAAGTCAGATCCTCCACTCAAGAAACAATGGTGTTCACTCTAGAAACAAGAGATGATGAGCTAGCAGGATCTAAGAAGAGAGCTAGGAAGACCACAGCCAGAGTGGTTGGCAAGCCATCCATGAGAGATGATGATGATGTTGATAATGATGTTGATGAGCCTGTTGCACCTGCTGCAAAGACTCAGAAACTGATGGGGGATGCCATCAAAGCCAGGGTTGCTCCATCTAAACCCAAAGCTGCCCCCAAAGCTTCTGCACCCAAGAGGTCCACTAGATACATTCCAGCTGCCGAGAAGAACAAGGCCCCAGTGCCAGATGTTCCTGAGGAAGAGGAAGATCAAGATCAAGAATCCTCATATGATGATGAGTCTATGATGCTCAGAAGACTCAAGCCAAAGCTTCCAGATCATAATGATGCCCATCTTGTTGCTGAAAACATGAAACTGAGAAAGGATGCAGGTCCGAGAAGATGGAGACAGACTGATCCATATGCTACCAGGAGAAAGACTGCTGTGGACTATAGGTTTCACACCAAGGAACGGCAGGATTTCTATGAGACAGTGTTGTTGGAAAATAAGCCCATTGTCTGTGACATGAAGTGGGTGGACTGGAAATACATTGACAAACATGCTGATTTGTTTCCAGGTGTTCATGAGAGCTTCAGGCAAAATGAAGTTGACAAGTTTGTGGGAAAGAAACTGACTAGATGGAACGATGGGATGATCATGCAATTCTACTCCACTGCTCATTTCTATCCAGATGGTATAATTGTATGGATGACTGAAGGTACAAGGTACCAATCAACTATTGCTGAATGGGAAAGTCTGATCAATGCCCCTAAGGAGAATGAAAATGACACTGATGTGTGCTACCTCTTGAGCATGTGTTGTTTTTTCCCATGAAGAGGAAAGGGTGATGCAGCAAAGCAGCGTAAGTATTTCCCTCAGTTTTGAGAACCAAGGTATCAATCCAGTAGGAGACTGCACGCAAGTTTCTCGTACCCGCACAAACAAATAAGAACCTTGCAACCAACGCGATAAAGGGGTTTTCAATCCCTTCACGGCCACTTGCAAAAGTGAGATCTGATAGAGATGATAAGATAAATATTTTTGGTATTTTTGTTGTATAGATTGAAAGTAAAGATTGCAAAACAAAAGAACAGTAAAGATAAATAGTTGACTGAAGATTAATATGATGGAAGATAGACCCGGGGCCATAGGTTTCACTAGTGGCTTCTCTCAAGATAGCAGATTCTATGGTGGGTGAACAAATCACTGTCCAGCAATTGATAGAAAAGCGCATAGTTCTGAGAATACCTAGGCATGATCATGTATATAGGCATAACGTCCGTGACAAGTAGACCAAAACGATTCTGCATCTACTACTATTACTCCACACATCGACCGCTATCCAACATGCATCTAGAGTATTAAGTTCATAAGAACAGAGTAACGCCTTAGGCAAGATGACATGATGTAGAGGGATAAACTCATGCAATATGAAATAAACCCCATCTTTTTATTCTCGATGGCAACAATACAATACGTGCCTTGCTTCCCCTGCTGTCACTGGGAAAGGACACCACAAGATTAAACCCAAAGCTAAGCACTTATCCCATTGCAAGAACGATCAATCTAGTAGGCCAAACCAAACTGATAATTCGAAGAGACTTGCAAAGATATTGTAATCATGCATATAAGAATTCATAAAAGAACCAAATATTGTTCATAGATAATCTTGATCATAAACACAAGATTCATCAGATCTCGACAAACACACCGCAAAAAGAATTACATCGAATAGATCTCCAAGAAGATCGAGGAGAGCTTTGTATTGAGATCCAAAGAGAGAGAAGAAGCCATCTAGCTAATAACTATGGACCCGAAGGTCTGTGGTAAACTACTCACAACTCATCGAAGAGGCTATGGTGTTGATGTAGAAGCCCTCTATGATCGATTCCCCCTCTGGTGGAGCTCCGGAACAGGCCCCAAGATGTGATCTCACGGGTACAGAAGGTTGGGGCAGTGGAAATAGGGTTTCGTGGTGCTCTCGGATGTTTTCTGGGTATATGAGTATATATAGGATGAAGAAGTATGTCGCTAGAGCTACGAGGGGCCCACGAGGGTGGGAGCGCGCCACCCTGCCTTGTGGCCACCTCGTGGCTTCCCTGGCGTGTACTCTAAGTCTTCTGGGTTGTGTTTGTTCCAAAAACGATCCTCTCAAAGGTTTCATTCCATTTGGACTCCGTTTGATATTCCTTTTCTGTGAAACACTGAAATAGGCAAAAAACAACAATTTGCATTGGGCCTTGGGTTAATAGGTTAGTCCCAAAAATAATATAAAACTGTATAATAAAGCCCATTAAACATCCAAAACAGATAATATAATAGCATGGAACAATAAAAAATTATAGATACGTTGGAGACGTATCAAGCATCCCCAAGCTTAATTCCTGCTCGTCCTCGAGTAGGTAAATGATAAAAATAGAATTTTTGATGTGGAATGCTACCTAACATAATTCTCAATGTAATTTTCTTTATTCTAGCATGAATGTTCGGATCCGAAAGATTCAAGATAAAAGTTTAATATTAACATAAGAATAATAATACTTCAAGCATACTAACTAAGCAATTATGTCTTCTCAAAATAACATGGCCAAAGAAAGCTATCCCTACAAAATCATATAGTATGGCAATGCTCTATCTTCATCACACAAAATATTTAAATCATGCACAGCCCCGGTTTCAGTCAAGCAATTGTTTCATACTTTTAATTTTTTTAAACTTTTCAACTTTCACGCAATACATTAGCGTGAGCCATGGATATAGCACTATAGGTGGAATAGAATGGTGGTTGTGGAGAAGACAAAAAGGAGGAAGATAGTCTCACATCAACTAGGCGTATTGATGACCCACAAGTGTAGGGGATCTATCGTAGTCCTTTCGATAAGTAAGAGTGTCG
This sequence comes from Secale cereale, assembly GCA_902687465.1. Taxonomy (NCBI): domain Eukaryota; kingdom Viridiplantae; phylum Streptophyta; class Magnoliopsida; order Poales; family Poaceae; genus Secale; species Secale cereale. The sequence goes on along the minus strand of LR738714.1, from coordinate 606,215,527 downwards.
AACCCAATGAGGAGCAGAAGGAAATGATAGGCAGTTTTCAGTAAGGTATTTTCTGCAAGCACTGAAATTATAGGTAACAAATAGTTTTGTGATAAGGTAATTGGTAGAAAGTAACAAAAGGTAAAAGTAAATAAGGTGCAGCAAGATTGCCCAATCCTTTTTGTAACAAAGGACAAGCCTGGACAAACTCTTATATGAAGGAAAGCGCTCCCGAGGACATATGGGAATTATCGTCAAGCTAGTTTTCATCACGATCATCTGATTCGCGTTCGGTACTTTGATAATTTGGTATGTGGGTGGACCGGTGCTTGGGTGCTGTCCTTACTTGGAAAAGCCTCCCACTTATGATTAACCTCTATTGCAAGCATCCACAACTACAAAAGAAGTATTAAGGTAAACCTAACCATAGCATGAAACAAGTGGATCCAATTCAGCCCCTTATGAAGCAACGCATAAACTAGGGTTTGAGCTTCTGTCACTCTAGCAACCCATCATCTACTTATTACTTCCCAATGCCTTCATCTAGGCCCAAATAATGGTAAAGTGTCATGTAGTCGACGTTCACATGACACCACCAGAGGAGAGACAACATACATCTCATCAAAATATCGAACGAATACCAAATTCACATGACTACTTATAGCAAGACTTCTCCCATGTCCTCAGGAAAAAAAGTAACTACTCACAAGACATAATGTTGTTCATGATTAGAGGGGTATTAATATGCATAATGGATCTGAACATATGATCTTCCACCAAATAAACCAACTAGCATCAACTACAAGGAGTAATCAACACTACTAGCAACCCACAGGTACCAATCTAAGGTTTGGGTACAAAAATTGAATACAAGAGATGAACTAGGGTTTGAGAGGAGATGGTGCTGGTGAATATGTTGATGAAGCTAGCCCTCCCCAAGATGGGAGAGTTGTTGGTGATGACGGCGGTGACGATTTCCCCCTCCCGGAGGGAAGTATCCCCAGCAGAACAGCTCTGCCGGGGCCCTAGATTGGTTTCTGCCAAGGTTCCGCCTCGAGACGGCGGCGTGTGGTCCCAAAAGCCTCCTTATGATTTTTTACAGGTCAAAACACCTCATATAGGAGAAGATGGGCATCGGGGGGCCATCGGGGGGCCCACGAGGTAGGGGGCGCGCCCGAAGGGGGGGGGGCGCCCCCACCCTCGTGGACAGGTGGTGCCCCCCCTGGTGATCTTAATTCGCCAGATATTTTTTATATTTTCTGAAACGGTGTCCTGTGGAGTTTCAGAGCTTTTTGAGTTATGCAGAATAGGTTTCCAAAGTTTGCTTCTTTTCGAGCCCAGAATTCCAGCTGCCGGCATTCTCCCTCTTCATGTAAACCTTGTAAAATAAGGGAGAAAAGGCATAAGTATTGTGACATAATGTGTAATAACAGCCCATAGTGCAATAAATATCCACATAAAAGCATGATGCAAAATTGACGTATCAACTCCCCCAAGCTTAGACCTCGCTTGTCCTGAAGCGAAAGCCGATATCGAAAAATATGTCCACATGTTTAGAGATAGAGGTGTCGATAAAAAGTAAAATACGAACATGAGGGCATCATGATCATTCTCATAACAACAACATATATATATTGTCATATGATTCTTATGCCAAAGTAACAATTCATTCACGATGTCAAGTATGAATCAGAAACTTCATTGAAAACCAACGAACTATGATCTCGGTCATTAAAGCAATTGCAATTTATCATAACTTCAGAAAGAGTCAACATAAGAGCTTTTCAGCAAGCCTACATACTCAACTATCATATAGTCTTTCACAATTGCTCACACTCACACAATACTTATGGTTATGGAGTTTTAATCGGACACATTGAAAGATAGGGGCTTATGGTGTTGCCTCCCAACCTTTTACCTCAAGGGTAATGTCAACAGTAATAGACCATGAAAACTTACATCCAAGTGGGTATATATGTCAGGATCTTTCCAACACAATGTGCTTGCCAAAGGATAAAATGTAAAAAGGAAAGGTGATTTTCACCTTGACTCTTATAAGGCAAAGATAAAAGATAGGCCCTTCGCAGAGGGAAGCAGAGGTTGTCATGTGCTCTTATCGTTGGATGCACAAAGTCTTAACGCAAAAGAACGTCACTTTGTATTGCCACTTGTGATAAGGACCTTTATTATGCAGTCCATCGCTTTTATTACTTCAATATCACAAGATCGTATAAAGCTTATTTCCTCCACACTAATAAATCATACATATTTTAGCGAGTTTGCAACATGACAACTTACTTGGCAGGATCTTACTCAATCCATAGGTAGGTATGGTGGACTCTCATGGAAAAACTGGGTTTAAGGATGTATGGAAGCACAAGTAGTATCTCTACTTGGTGCGAGGAGTTTTGGCTAGAATGAGGGGGAAAGGCAAGCCCAACATGTTGGATGATCCATGACAATATACTTTATTTTGAATATAAGAAAACATAACCCATTATGTTGTCTTCCTTGTCCAACATCAACTCTTTAGCATGTCATATTTTAATGAGTGCTCGCAATCGTAAAAGATGTACAAGATAGTATATTTGTATGTGAAACCTCTCTTTCTTTATTACTTCCTATTAATTGCAACGATGACCAGAACTATGTTTGTCAACTCTAACAACTTTTATTCATCATACTCTTTATATGTGAAGTCATTACTTCCCATAAGATCAATATGATCTCTAGATATGTTTTTTATGTTTTCTTTTATTCTATCATGTCCAAAGTGAGGAAACCAAGCCCTTGACTCAACACTAATCTTTATTATATAGTTCACGGACTCAATTACAAAGGGTAAAGATCATAAAGCAAAAGCTCACCACTAGATCATGCTAACTTTATTCTACTAGATCAAGATACTATCAAAAGGATCGAACTAAGAAAAACGGTAAAGATAGGAGTGATGGTGATACGATACCGGGGTCACTCCCCCAAGCTTGGCAGTTGCCAAGGGGAGTGCCCATACCCATATGATTATGTCTCCTTCGTCGGAGGTGGTGATGATGGAGTTGTTGATGATGTAGGCTTTTTGTCCACCTTCCAAGGCATGGGCTCACCATCGTAGAAGGATGATCGAGTCTCCGGGATACTCAAATCTACAGCCAAACTCATCTTCTTGAATCTATATTCATACTCACAGTTTTGGTTTTGCAGGTCATAGATCTGGGCTTGAAGGTGTTCGATTTTCTCTTGGAGGTTGGAGATGGCTTCCCCGAAGATCCTTGAGTCCAGCTTGAGGTTGTTGGCGAGCTCCGTGATCATCATGTGGTTGGCGTTGAGACCTCGTTCCACCATACCTTGGCACTTGAAACTTGCTGATCCATTGCTTCGAGTCTTGTCTCCATGCTTCCGGTCCTCGGCCCCTCAACATCGCGGATGTGCAACACCCCCTCATGCAACTCCATGGTTTGAGGGTGATGCAACACCTCCGCAAGGTAGGGGTTGATGACCTTCTCGAAGAACTTGTCCTTGGGGATGTTGGAAGATGCCATGATGATCTAGATCTGTCAAAAACAACAGCTCGAAACGAAAATAGAGGATTTTTGCGTGATAGAGAGGTCAAAACCTTCGGGAGAATATATAATGAATTTTTTTACCGACCAAAAGGAGTAACATACAAGAAATCGGAGTCCGGGAGGCACACGAGGTGCCCACGAGGCAGGGGGGCGCGCCCAGGGGAAGGGGGCGCGCCCTCCACCCTCGTGGATGCCTCGTGCCTCTTCCGGACTGCCACTTATTTTTATATTTTTCTAAATATTCCAAAACGGTTAAAAATTGCCTTTAGAACTGTTTTGGAGTCGGTTTACTTACCGTACCACATACCTCTTCCTTTTGGGAGTCCGAATCTTTCTAGAAAGTGTCCCTTATGTACTCCTCCGGGGTTACGGTTTCAATAACATTGGTTTCAACATTTATAGGGTTACCTGAGATATAATGTTTGATTCTTTGACCGTTCACCACCTTCGGATTTGTGCCTTCGAAGTTGTTGATTTTTATGCACCGGAATGATAGACCTCCTCGATAACGTAAGGTCCTTCCCACTTAGAGAGGAGTTATCCTGCAAAAAATCTTAAACGAGAGTTGTATAGCAAGATATAATCACCTACGTTAAACTTGTGCTTTTGTATCCTTTTGTCATGCCATCTTTTAACCTTTTTCTTTAAACAGCTTGGCATTCTCATAGGCCTGGGTTCTCCATTCATCAAGAGAGTTGATATCAAATAACCTCTTCTCACCGGCAAGTTTGAAATCACAGTTGAGCTCTTTAATAGTCCAATATGCCTTATGTTCTAGCTCAAGAGGTAAGTGACATGCTTTTCCATAAACCATCTTATCTGGAGACATACCCATAGGATTTTTGTATGCAGTTCTATAGGCCCACAATGCATCATCAAGTTTCTTGGACCAATTCTTTCTAGACCTATTAACTATCTATTGCAAAATTAATTTCAGCTCTCTATTACTTAGTTCTACTTGACCACTAGTCTGTGGGTGATAAGGGGATGCAATTCTATGATTTACATCATACTTAGCAAGCATTTTACGGAAAGCACCATGAATAAAGTGTGAACCACCATCAGTCATTAGGTATTTAGGGACTCCAAACCTTGGAAAAATAACTTCTTTAAGAATCTTAATAGAGGTGTTATGATCAGCACTACTAGTTGGAATAGCTTCTACCCACTTAGTAACGTAATCAACAGCAACTAGAATATGGGTGTCCTCCATAAGCTTCGGAGTGGCACTTGCGTAGGATCTGTTTCTGCTCATGCTCAGGTACACAACGTCTAATAATACCATCTACTCCTTCTTTATAAAGATGTGGGTCATCCCAGAAGTAATGTCTCAAATCATAGAAGAACTTTTTCTTTTGCTAGTATGGGAAGCTAGGAGGTATAAACTTAGCAACAATATAATTAGTATAATCAGCATACCATGGAGCAGTACGAGAAGTATTTATGACAGCTAATTGTTCATCAGGAAAGCTATCATCAATAGGTTCTGGGTCATCAAGTATATTCTCTAGCCTAGACAAGTTATCTGCAACGGGGTTCTCAGCTCCCTTTCTATCAATAATATGCAAATCAAACTCTTGCAGCAAGAGAACCCATCTAATAAGTCTAGGTTTAGCATCTTTCTTTTCCATAAGATATTTGATAGCAGCATGATCAGTGTGAATAGTTACTTTACAATCAACAATATAAGGTCTAAACTTATCACAAGCAAATACAACTGCTAAAAATTATTTCTCAGTAGTAGCATAATTTCTCTGGGCACTGTCTAGAGTTTTACTAGCATATTGGATAACATTCAATTTCTTATCAAATCTTTGCCCTAAAACAGCACCTACAACATAATCACTTGCATCGCACATAATCTCAAAAGGTAAATTCCAGTCAGGAGGCTGGACAATAGGTGCAGAGATCAATGCTTTCTTAAGTATTTCAAATGCTTCTAGACAATCATCGTCAAAGAAAAATGAATATCTTTTCGTAGGAGATTAGTTAGAGGCCTGGAGATTTTGGAGAAGTCCTTTATGAACCTCCTATAAAACCCGGCATGACCAAGTGATGGGCCTCTAACCCCTCGTTGGTTACCCCAAGTGGAAGGTGTAAGATGCAGTGTTGTGGAAGTTTTTCCCTTAGCAAAGATGCCAAGGATCGAATCCCCAGAGACTCCTAGGTTCAACAAGTAGGTGTCAACTGCTAACGGCGCCAGATATTAGCAATCAACGTGGACCTGCACACAGATACAAATAACTTTGCTCCCAACGAGTACAGAGAGGTTGTCAATCCCTCCGGCCTTGTAGTTCACAAAGGATTAAAAGCAATGATAGTAGTGATAGATAATGTTTTGCAATAGTAAATAATAGCGAAAAGTAAATAGCGGATGTGATCAATGATGGTAATATGGACCGGAGTCTCATGATGTTCACTAGTGATGTCTCTCTCCCAAAAGACGATAAAACAGCTATGTGAGGTAAACGAATTACAGCTGGGCAATTGACAGGACCACGAACGCAAACCAATGCTGACTACATTGCAAGAAAGGTTGAGGTTCAAAGCATGGGCGGTACGCCAAAGTAAGTAGACCGAAATCCATCAATATCTACTACTAATCATCCACCTTGAGATATCTATCCAGAACATCTCGCTGGTATTAAGTTGCGAGTCCCACCCATAGTGTAAACTCAAAGCAACAGACAACTGCATTAAAAGAACTTTGCGTAAAGTAAACAATCCTTGCACCCGCGGGCATAAGCACCGTTGTTTTCCCCCTTGTGGCAACATCACATCCCCTAGACTCATGTTTCTGTCACTCAAGCTAGTCATCGAGGGGCATGAACCCACAATCGAGCATAACGTTCCCTCTTGGAGTCACTACCTACTACTCGGCCAAAGCAGTAAATAACAACGGAGAACATGCAAGAATTACTTATGAACATAAATATAAAAGAGGTAGATCAAATATATTACTCAAGATCAATCTGAACATAATCTCATAATCCATCGGATCCCAGCAAACTCAACATAGCAACAACATAAGGATTACATATGTGCCTCGATCATGTAGGGAAGCTCACGAGGACTAATTAGTGAAGCACAAGAACGGGAGGAGAACATCACATAGCTACTGGTCATGGACTCATGGTCCAAGGGAGACTACTCACGACTCATCCGGGAGGCGTCCATGGTGGTGGAGAAGCTCCCGGTGGTGATCCTCCCCTCCGGCAGGGTGCCGGGAAGAGTTCTCCTGGTGCTCCCGATCTTGGAAGCGGCGGCGGCGGCGGAACAGAGATGGGATCGCAAAAAGAGTTCCTGTTCTGAGGGTTTCGGAGGACGCTTTAAATATATGCCAAAGGGGGGCATCGGGGAAGCTTCGGGGGGCCCAGGCGCCCCCCCGGCGCGGCCCAGGGGGGCGCGCTGCCAGGGCGCCTGGAGCCCTGGTGGCCCCCCCCGGCTGTCCTTCGGACGCATGGTAGTTTCCGAAACGCTGATTTTTTATATAATTTTTCTGGATTTTTCCTGGCAGTTCTCGTAACGTGAAAACCTGAAATACAAAAACAGTCGAAAACAGAAACTGGCACTGGGGTGCACTGGATTAGTAAGTTAGTCCAAATATGATCAAAAGTGTATGGAAGTGTATGAATATCATAGCAATATCACCCAAAAGTGGCATGGAGCAAGCAGAAATTATAGATACGTTTTGGACGTATCAACATCCCCAAGCTTAATTCCTGCTCGTCCTCGAGTAGGTAAATGATAACAAGAATAATTTCTGTGGTGACATGCTATTAACCATATAGGACTTTTTATAGTCATATGACAAAAGCTTACTGAGACAATGATTCTATAGTAATTAAGTTGCCTCATGAGAAAATCACAAATGACTAAAAGTTTTACAACATGAAACTGAAACACCAAAAAGATTTTTAATGAACATGATGTGCAAATATGATAAAGTGATATCTAGCTTGCCCCCTTTAGTGAAGCAAAACATAAATGCAGGGGCACCTTCAAGGTTTAAGTGATGACTAGATAAAATGATTTCAAAATAAACGATATCACAATCATGCAAAAGACAATGCTACATTCGGACAATGCACATTACACTCAGAATGACAATCATGCTCTCAGTAGTTGGTGCTTTAACATAAAAGTAAAAGAATGGTTATGTGCTAGAGCTTTTTATTTTGAAAACATTGAAGCAATTTTGTCAACGGTAGTAGTACTTCATATGTGTCATGCATAAGACATCCTATAAGTTGCAAGCCTCATGCATCGAATACCAATAGTGCTCGCACCTTGTCCTAATTAGCTCGGATTTCCATGGGTTATTATTGCATTACATATGTTTCAACCAAGTGTCACAAAGGGGTACCTCTATGCCACCTGTACAAAGGTCCAAGGAGATAAATCGCATTTGATTTCTCGCTTTTGATAGATCTCAACTTGAGGACATCCATACCGGGACAACATAGAAAATAGATGATGGACTCCTCTTCAATGCATAAGCATATTCTCATAAGAGATTGAGGATTAATGTCCAAGCTAAAACTTCCACCATGATGCATGGCTTTGGTTGGCGGCCCAATGTTCTTCTCTAACAATATGCATACTCATTCAACCCACGGCAAATCACCCTTACTTCAGACGAGACGAACAAGCATAGCAACTCACATGATTTTCAACAATAGTGTAATAGTTGATGGCGTCCCCAGAAACATGGTTACCGCTCAGCAAGCAACTTATAAGAAATAAGATACATAAGCAACATATTCTTTACCACAATAGTTTTTAGGCTACTTTCCCATGAGCTATGTATTGCAAAGTTAGTGCGCTTAGTACAGGTGAGGTTAGCAAAAAGACTGGGAGCGACCAACTAAGAGATCAATGACGTTCATAATCATGCAGAGCGACAAAGCAATATTGAATCAGGCATGGTAGTTATATCGCTACTCAGAAATAAAAGATCATCAAGGCTTGACAGACTTTCTTTACAGTCTTAAATATGCGTGAGCATACGCCAAGTCAATCAAAATAAATTCTCGAAGGAAGATATTACTAAACCATACCACATCATAGGCAAACAAATCATGTTGGTACTCCAATAACACATTGGGAACCCCCCAGCTATTTGAGATTAACCATAAGAAAACCTGAACTACTAAGCACCATTATGCAAGTAGCATCTTTATCATAGACACATTAACCAATGCAACGGAAGCAAACTCTCTTAATAAGGTGAGCATGATAATTAAAGAGAGTTCAAGCAACCAACTAAACAAAAGCTCTTTGAAAAGAAAAGTATGAATATTAAGAGCAAAGCATGATAGTAGCTATTAAAAGACAAAGAACACACACAACAAAGATAGACATGAAAATTCTATGTTATGCTCTAGGTAGAAGTGGAGCGTGTTTCTCTCCCACATAAAGAATGCTGAGTTCCGACTCGTTATGAAAAACTAAAAAGAAAACTAAAAGCAAGACGCTCCAAGCATAGTACATAACACATGAAGTGAGAAAAATATAGTGGAACGAAAGACGAACTGATAATGTTGATGGAGAAGGGGATGCACGGGGGCATCCCCAAGCTTAGACGCTTGAGTCTCCTTGAATATTTCTTGGGGGTGCACGGGGGCATCCCCAAGCTTGAGCGCTTGACACTCCTGAATCTTTTTATCATCTTCCCTCGCACACTTGAAAACTCCCTTCATACATAACTCATCATAATCTGATTAGCGAGGTTAGTACCCTTAATAAAATAATTGCAACTTGCTGGAAATAAAGATATTCTTGAAGTTCTACTGTTTCTCAAGATTGCCAAAAGGTTTTTGCAAAGAAAAAGCAAGTTCTTGATTTGCAAAGTGAAGGAAAGGCAAAACAGGACAAAATCTGTGAAAAACAGAACAGCAGGTAGTAATTGATCTGTTCGGGATACTTCTGCAACTCAAATCGAAAAACTCAGAACAGACGCACGAAAGACAATTATATAGAGAACGCTGTCGAAAAAATTCAGACCAAAAAGATGATCTGGTGATTTTATAAGAATTTTTCTATCCAAGGACAGAATCTGTTTCCTGGACAGCACCTCACAACTTTTGAACTTTCTAGCAATCAGAGGCTATACTTGGCACAAATATGAAAAGCAAAGATACAACGATGATGCTACAGCAGTAAACAACATCAAGACACAACAAAAGCAAAAAAATTATTCATGTGGGCTGCCTCCCAAAAGCGCTTTCTTTTATGCCTTTAAGCTAGGCATAATGCATATATCAAGTTGTATCAATTGAACCATCATCAAGATCATCAAAAAGCTCTTCAATAATACAACTAGTCTTAAGAGGACTCTCAAATAAAGGACTCATAGAGATACTCCTAGGTAGAAGACCAAAAGGATAAGAGTCAAAGGAAGATTCATTTATAAATTCATTACAAAGAGGTGTTTCTTCCAAAGTCTTTACAGTTTCAACCCCTTTGGCAATAGATGGATTATTTTTAGAATGGGGAGCCTTTGGAACGTGAACGAACTTAGGCTCCCTCTTTGCCGGAGTTTCTACCTTTTTGGTTCTGATCGAGGAGAAAGTAGTTCCTAAGGTATCAAATATTTCCTCAATCTTGTCTATCCTAGAAGAGTCAGAGTCATGGAATTTGACGGTCTCCAAAATTTTGAAAATTTTATGCATGGAGCTATCAAGCCTATTCAAATTCCCTTGGATCTTACGATCCAACTCATTCATCTTATTAATGCTTGGCATCTCTATCTCTATCTTTTCAAGTTTTTTCATAATGTGAGCCAGGGTGACGTCCTCTCGAATGCTAACAACAGGGGGATTCCCAACAAGATTTTCAATAATACTAAGAGACTCCCAAACTGGGGCCTCTAGTAAATTCCCATTGATAGCAGTATCTAGAATAAACCTATTCCAAGAAGTAATTCCAACATAAAAATTTCTAAGCAAGATAGTAGTAGGTTGCTTCTTGGTGGCTCTTTTTTGTGAATCATTAATTCTATACCAAGCATCTTTCAAACTTTCCCCACCTCTTTGTTTAAAGGTGAGAACTTCTGCCTCGTCAAAGACAAAAGGACCCGACATAATGACAACTAAAGAACGAGATAACTATTTTTGTGATTTTCGATAAAAGGTACTAAAGCAAAAACTGAAAGGTAAACTAACAAGACTAAAAAGCAAAGGTAAAAGATAGCATGCAACTCCCCTATCCTGAAGAGTGGAGTCCCCGGTAACGGCACCAGAAAATACTCCTTGATGGGCCTCTAACCCCTCGTTGGTTACCCCAAGTGGAAGGTGTAAGATGCAGTGTTGTGGAAGTTTTTCCCTTAGCAAAGATGCCAAGGATCGAATCCCCAGAGACTCCTAGGTTCAACAAGTAGGTGTCAACTGCTAACGGCGCCAGATATTAGCAATCAACGTGGACCTGCACACAGATACAAATAACTTTGCTCCCAACGAGTACAGAGAGGTTGTCAATCCCTCCGGCCTTGTAGTTCACAAAGGATTAAAAGCAATGATAGTAGTGATAGATAATGTTTTGCAATAGTAAAAAATAGAGAAAAGTAAATAGCGGATGTGATCAATGATGGTAATATGGACCGGAGTCTCATGATGTTCACTAGTGATGTCTCTCTCCCAAAAGACGATAAAACAACTATGTGAGGTAAACGAATTACAGTTGGGCAATTGACAGGACCACGAACGCAAACCAATGCTGACTACATTGCAAGAAAGGTTGAGGTTCAAAGCATGGGCGGTACGCCAAAGTAAGTAGACCGAAATCCATCAATATCTACTACTAATCATCCACCTTGAGATACCTATCCAGAACATCTCGCTGGTATTAAGTTGCGAGTCCCACCCATAGTGTAAACTCAAAGCAACAGACAACTGCATTAAAAGAACTTTGCGTAAAGTAAACAATCCTTGGACCCGCAAGCACAAGCACCGTTGTTTTCCCCCTTGTGGCAACAGCACATCCCCTAGACTCATGTTTCTGTCACTCAAGCTAGTCATCGAGGGGCATGAACCCACAATCGAGCATAACATTCCCTCTTGGAGTCACTACCTACTACTCGGCCAAAGCAGTAAATAACAACGGAGAACATGCAAGAATTACTTATGAACATAAATATAAAAGAGGTAGATCAAATATATTACTCAAGATCAATCTGAACATAATCTCATAATCCATCGGATCCCAGCAAACTCAACATAGCAACAGCATAAGGATTACATATGTGCCTCGATCATGTAGGGCAGCTCACGAGGACTAATTAGTGAAGCACAAGAACGGGAGGAGAACATCACATAGCTACTGGTCATGGACTCATGGTCCAAGGGAGACTACTCACGACTCATCCGGGAGGCGTCCATGGTGGTGGAGAAGCTCCCGGTGGTGATCCTCCCCTCCGGCAGGGTGCCGGGAAGAGTTCTCCTGGTGCTCCCGATCTTGGAAGCGGCGGCGGCGGCGGAACAGAGATGGGATCGCGAAAAGAGTTCCTGTTCCGAGGGTTTCGGAGGACGCTTTAAATATATGCCAAAGGGGGCATCGGGGAAGCTTCGGGGGACCCAGGCACCCCCCGGCGCGGCCCAGGGGGGGGGGGGCGCCGCCAGGGCGCCTGGAGCCCTGGTGGCTCCCCCCGGCTGTCCTTAGGACGCACGGTAGTTTCCGAAACGCTGATTTTTTATATAATTTTTCTGGATTTTTCCTGGCAGTTCTCGTAACGTGAAAACCTGAAATACAAAAACAGCCGAAAACAGAAACAGGCACTGGGGTGCACTGGATTAGTAAGTTAGTCCAAATATGATCAAAAGTGTATGGAAGTGTATGAATATCATAGCAATATCACCCAAAAGTGGCATGGAGCAAGCATAAATTATAGATACGTTTTGGACGTATCACCAAGGAAACTTCGTATACCTTTGATGTCCTTGGGGCACGACATCTTTTCAATAGCATCAACTCTAGCCTTGTCAACTTCAATACCTCTTTCAGAAATATTATGTCCCAAGACAATGCCTTCATTAACCATAAAGTGGCACTTCTCCCAATTCAAGAAAAGATTAGTGTCTTCACATCTCTGTAAAACTCGATCAAGGTTGCTTAAGCAATCATCAAAAGAAGTTCCGTAAACGGAGGAGTCATCCATGAAAACCTCAACAATCTTTTCACACAAATCAAAGAATATAGCCATCATGCATCTTTGAAAGGTAGCAGGTGCATTACATAAACCAAAAGGCATACATCTATAAGCAAAGGTACCGAAAGGACAAGTAAAAGTGGTCTTTTCTTGATCCCCTTTTGACACAGGTATTTGAGAGAAACCAGAATAACCATCTAGAAAGCAAAAGTGAGTATGCTTGGATAACCTTTCTAGCATTTGATCAATAAAAGGCAAGGGGTAATGATCTTTCTTAGTAGCTTTATTTAATTTGCGGAAATCAATTACCATCCTATAACCTGTAACAATTCTTTGCGGGATCAATTCATCTTTATCATTAGGAACAACAGTCATACCTCCCTTCTTAGGGACACAATAGACATGACTTACCCACTGGCTATCAGCAACTGGATAGATAATACCTGCCTCTAGAAGCTTTAGTATTTCCTTCCTTACCACTTCTTTCATCTTAGCATTTAACTGTCGTTGATGATCAATAACCAGTTTAGCGTTTTCTTCCAATTTTATCTTGTTGGCATAAAGTGGGACTGATGCCCTTAAGATCATCCAGAGTATATCCAATAGCAGCACGGTGCTTCTTCAGAGTTTTCAATAATTTTTCCTCTTCCTGCTCTAAAAGGTTAGCACTAATAATAACAAGATATATCTTCTTTTCATCAAGATAAACATACTTAAGATTATCAGGTAAAGGTTTAAGTTCAAACACGGGATCACCCTTGGGTGGAGGAGGATCCCCTAGGATTTCAACAGGCAAGTTATTTTTCAATACGGGTCCCTGATTAAAGAATATTTCATATATTTCCCTTCTCTCATTCTTATGCATATCATTTTCATGATCTAGCAAATATTGTTCTAAAGGATCATTAGGAGGCACAACAATAGAAGCAAGACCAATAATTTCATCCTTACTAGGTAATTCTTTATCAAGGGGTTGTCTACGAAATTTAGCAAAGTTAAAATGATGAGACATATCCCCTAAACCAATAGTAACAATATCTTTCACACAGTCTATCTTAGCATTAACAGTATTCAAGAAGGGTCTACCAAATATAATGGGACAAAAATCATCTTTTGGGGAACTAAGAATAAGAAAATCAGCAGGATATTTAACTTTCCCACACAAAACTTCAACATCTCTAACAATCCTAACTGGTGAAATAGTGTCTCTATTAGCAAGCTTAATAGTAACATCAATCCCTTCTAACTCAATAGGTGCAATATCATGCATAATTTCTTGATATAGGGAATGAGGGATTATACTTGCACTAGCACCCACGTCACATAACCATGATAGCAATGATCTCCTATTTTAACAGAGATAACATGCAAGCCTACAACAGGTCTATGTTTACTCCTAGCATCGGGTTTGGCTATTCTAGCAGCTTCCTCTTGGAGGTAAATAACATGTCCATCTAAATTTTCAACCAAGAGATCTTTAACCATAGCAACACTAGGTTCAACTTTAATTTGCTCAGAGGGCGTAGGTGTTCTAGTACTACTCTTACGAACCACAGTTGAAGCTTTAGCATGATTCTTTATTCTAACAGGGAAAGGTGGTTTCTCAATATAAGCAGTAGGAACAATAGGATCAACATTATAAGTGATAGTCTTTTCTTCAACTTTAACAGGTTCAACTACTTTTAATTCAATGGGAAGATGGTATTTAAACCACTTCTCCTTGGGAAGATCAACATGAGTAGCAAATGATTCACAGAAAGAAGCTACTATCTCAGAGTCAAGTCCATATTTAGTGCTAAACTCACGGAAAACATCGGTATCCATAAAAGCTTTATCACAATCAAACTTAGGGGTCATACCTGACTCCTTACCTTCGTCGAGATCCCAATCTTCAGAGTTGCATTTAATTCTTTCCAATAAATCCCATTTGAATTTAATAGTCTTCATCATAAAAGAGCTAGAACAAGAAGTATCGAGCATGGAGCGTGTAATGCCCAGGATGGGATTATACCTCCTACGTGTCGAGGCACGACTTAAAGGTATAAGCCCATTCTAGACTGATCTCAAGTTTGGTATCTTTGCACGACTCATGTAAAAATAGGGATGAAAATGCAAAAGGATAGTTGGCTTACACTCGCCATGTCACACAATACATTACATAAGCAAATCATCATCCAAAACATCACAACCCGACTACGGGTGAAGATCCAAAAGAAATATACCAAAAACATAAAGCCACAGGTCCGAATCTCCCCTAGTAGAAACCACTACTGATCGTCGAAACACGTCACATACATACGGCCACTCACTTCATCGAGCTCCCAGTGAAGTACTTGAACCAGCTCCTGCATCATTCTCGGCTGAACCTGCATCTGGTGTTGTAGTATCTGTGAGCCACGAGGACTCAGCAATCCCATAACCATGGGTATCAAGACTAGCAAAGCTTTATGGGTATGGAGAAGGGTAGTGGTGAGGTTGCAGCAGCGGCTAAGCATAATATGGTGGCTAACTTACGAGTACAAGAATAAGATGAGCATCTACGCAAACGGTCGCAAACTAGTAATGATCGCTAAAGATCCTGAACTACCTACGAGTCAAACATAACCCCACCGTGTTCTCTTCTCAAAGTGAAAAGAGACAGTCACGGTTACTCACGCGGTGGTGTGTTTTACTTCGGATCCTCTGTCAAGTTTTTTACAACCGGACATTAACAAATTCCAATCTGCCACATAACCATGGGCATGGCTTTCGAAAGATCATAACCCTGCACGGGTGTCCCAACTTAGCCCATCACAAGCTCTCACGATCAGCTGAAGTGATAAATAAAATATCATCACCCCTTATCTTAGGGAAAACCGATCAGGCTCGGCATCCCGGTGCACAAGACATTTCGACAATGGTAAAACAAGTCCAGCAAGACCTCCCGGCGAGCCAACACCCTGATAGTAGCCGCGCGTGTCTCGTCTCAGGCCACGTCCGGATGGGCGATTATACGAGTAAAACCAGCCCTCGGGTTTCCCCAAGGTGGCCCTGCATACTCCCCGTTTGGGACCAACACCATCAGCACTGGCCCCCCTGCTATGTAGAAAGAATCCCCGAGGACACGACCCCCTATGAAATTTTAATTAATTAATTAAGTTGTTATTATGAGGCAAATTAAAACCAATGTTGGGCCTTGCTGGAGGAGTTTTATTCAAAGACGAAGTGTCAAGGGGTCCCCATATACCCAACCGTGTAAGGAACGCAAAATCAAGGAACATAATGCCGGTTTATCGGCGCCTAAGGTGGCATGAGTGGAACAAAACACCAAGCAAAATGCCAAGCCTTCCACCCATGCCCAGTATATAGGTGTGTTAATATATATAAGACATATTGTGATATTCCAACAACAAGTTCCCTCCTGGAACGATCTTCATCTTCACCTGCAACTAACAACGCTATAAGAGGGGCTGAGCAAGCGGGTAACATAGCCAAACAAAGGTTTTTGCTAGGAAGGTGTCAAAAGTTAGAGGTTTCATGGCAACAAGGAGAGGGGCTGACAATAAGATGGGTAGCGCGACGTGTAACGATAGCATCAAGACAACTAAGCAAAGGCAATGATAGTAAAGGTATCCAAGGGTATGGTCATCTTGCCTGAGATCTCGCAAGGAAGAAGAACGTATCCATGAAGAAGACGAAGAAGAAGTCTTGAAGACGAACCACGAGAAGACGAACGAATCCTCACGATCGCAACAGAACAAGCACTAACGAGAAGAAGCAAGAAATATGGTAAACACACATCACAAGAACATGACAATATGCTCAAACAAGTATGATGCAACACAAGTCTACATAGGATGCACTACAAGTCCATACAGGAAGCAAAACATGGCAAGGTATGATGCATGACAAGTCTATACAGGAAGCAATACATGGCAAGGTAGGAAGCACATAAAAACAACACAAGTCTATATGATGCAATACATGGCAAGGTATGATGCATGACAAGTCTATACATGAAGCAATACATGGCAAGGTAGGAAGCACAGAAAAACAACACAAGTCAACAAGTTTAAATGAGGCCGGAAACTACAACAACAATTCCGGAAAATCCCCATATGCATGTTTAGCAATTTTAAGCAAACAACAGTTCACACATTTTAATGTTGTTAACATGATGCAGATGACATATGCAAGTTTTATGCAATTTTTAGTTAAAAGTTAACATGAACATGATAAGAAGTATTTGTCACCGTGGTGGAAAGAAAGGGGCCACGGCGGCGAATCCGAAAATGATGCCACGCAACATATCGGTTCCGGTAACTCGTTGAGAGTCCGGTGCAAAAGATGATGGAGAGTGTGACATGCAAAAGAGATGGGGTGTTCCCGGTTACTGGGTTCCCACGGGACAATGACATGGCAACAAGAAGGAACATCTCAAGCGTCGATTCGGGCACGGTAAAAACATGAGGTGCAACTCATACAACAAGCAACATTCGTTCACGGCCATCGTCTCGGAGTTATACCTTTGAAGCGTGCGTTCGAGGGGGGTTCGAGTTCGTCGAGGGAAGTAGTGGTACTCGCGGGTCGTCGTCGAAGTAGTCGTTCGCGCTATCGTGTGGTGGTACTTGCCGTGTTCCGGACCGAAGGGGTACTTGGCGCAACCACGGGTCTTCGAGGGTAGTCGAACATTTCCGAAGAGGGACTTGGGGCAATGTTTGTAGTCATTCGGTCGTGGTACTTGGATCTTCGGACTTGCCGGTCTCGGGTCTTGGCGACGGTAGTCGAACTTGGCGAGTGATGGTCGGTGTCTCGTGTAGTCATTCTCGTTCGCTGAGGTACACACGGTCTTCAGCGACGGTAGTGGCACTCGTTTTGTAGATGTACTTAGCGTCACATCGTGTAGTCGTACTTGATGGAACCGAGGGCTCCGAGCGTGCGTCGTGGTAGTTGCGGTCTTGGTCTTCGGCGACGAGGTACTTGGCAGGTTCCAGTGCAGTAGCAAGACTTGTCGGAGACGGTGGTCGTGGAGGCGCGGAGGAGGCCGAAGCAGAGGCGGTCAGCGCGCGACGGGAGGAGCTCGGCGCCGCCTAGGCGAGCGAGGAGGAGACCGGCCGCGGCGATAGAGGAGAAGGGAGGCGCGGGCGAGAGGAACCGGGCGGGAGTCGGCCAGCAATGGGCGGACCTGGCGCACGTCCTCTCGAACCAGAGGACGAGCGAGGCTGCGGTGGCTGTCGGGGCTCCGACGGTGAGGGAGGAATGGCGGGGCGGCGCTTGTTGCCGACGAGGGCAACGGGGAGGTCCGATGGCACTGCTGCTCGAGGGCTCCTCCCCTTGGGCGAGCTCTCGCGGGGCGGAGATGGAGGAACGACGCGGCGCTGACGAGGCGAGCGGACTCCATTTCGGGGAGGAGGCGCTCGGGGCGGCGCTTGAGGGACGACGCGAGGTGGTGGTGCGGCGCTGAGGAAGAGGGAGCAGGGCAGAGGAGGGAGCGACGGGGGAGAGATCGAGCGAGAGAGCGGGGAGGCTGGCTGCGCGGTCGGGAGGACGAGAGGGATCGAGGGAGAGAAGTGAGCGACGGGGTGCGGCTAGGGTTAGAATAGATGGGGCGGCTGGGCCTCGGGGAAAATGGGCTGGTTTGGGCCAGGCCACTGGCAGCTGGGAGGTCCGGCGGGATAGGCTTATGGCATTTTTTATACCTTCTGTTTATTCCAATAAACAGATTTTTAGGAGGAAAAGGCCAGGGTTGTTGGGAAGTAAAACGAGAGATATAAATATACCCCTCTACTCCTGGAAACATGTGCTATTTGAATAAATTGCTCTGGCAATTTTTAGAGACTGTAGATTTAGCCAAATTTGAAACACTCTCAAATTTGAATAATTCAAAGTCCAACGAGAACATGTCTAAAAGGTATAACATATGATGAGGGGGTCTTGGCATGGATTAGGGATCTTAGAGAAAATAGTGAACATTTTTCTGTAGTAGAAAAATGCAACTTGAATTTGGAATAGAAATAAAGAAGGAAAGAACTTTGCCTTGGGAATTTGATATTTGTCAAAAACTTGAAGCAGAAGAGGCATGGAATTAAATTGCAAGTGGGTTATGGTGAATCCAAAGCAATGGAATAACTTAATATATCTCCCTAATAATATTGAGAGGCTTTTATATGTTATAAAGAGAAGTCACCATAGTGAGTATCCCTCAATTTAAATGGACCAAAGATCCATACGATTTATTAAGTTGAGTTTTAAAAATTAAAAGACTTGATGGCATGATGACATGATGCAATGCAAAAATAAAATGAATCAAGCAAATAAAACACACGGCGAAACCCGGAACATCTGGAATCTTCTGGAGCGTCGGTCTTCGGGCGTCACAACTCTCCCACACTAACAGAGGATCTCGACCCGAGATCCTAGAGATGGCACCGGATAAAACGGAAAGTAAGAGGTAAAACAAAGTTGCTTCTTCGACAAATTGGTGAAACCACGAACCTTGGAGGGTTGGACAACTTGAAGGAAAGAATACAACAGAGATGAACGAAGTTAGGAGCACTCCGGAAAAATGAGGAACAAGGAACACCACGAGAATTTGAATGTTGCAAGGACATGAACGAAGATGAAAACACACCGTTAGAAAAGAGGAACAAGGAACATTATGAGAACCTTGTAGGTTGAAAGACATGAAACAAGAGCTTACGAACCAAAAGAATACGAAACTGCAACGGTATAGCCAAGGAATAAGAATGACATAATTTGGACAGCAGTCCGACTGAAAATGGAAGGAATTAACATGAGCTTGAGAAGATTGGACGATCTTGATGAAATCAACAACATATTGCCTCCGAAACAATTAAAAGAATGGCACACGGGATAAGAAAATTTCAGATAAGCACTCCGGTTGAAAAGAGAGGCAAAACTTGATCAGATGAGAGCACTAGAATGGAGGACACGACACTCTCGTTAAATAGACAAGCAAGGGAAGAATATGATCTGATAAAAAACGAGATGATGGTCAAAGAGAGAGCAACATCACAATGCCTCTGGAATGAAAGAATATATGCTAGGTCGTTGGAAAGAAAAGAACGGAGAAGAAAATGACAACTTCTCCCACGAATGAATTTGAAAGAGCATCTTTACCAAGATGGGTTGAACAGAGTTGTTGGAATTCAACAACGAAAAGAATAAGCTTGATGTGGGCTTATGGAAAACATCTCAAAACTTGAGGTGAAATTCTGCCACTAACTTAAACAATTGATTTGATTGAGAGCAGCAAAGGGATGAAAATTTCTTTCACCGAGAGGATAATAGGGAACTTGGGCCATTATTATGCACCATAAATAGCAACAATTCTCAGGGAAAACTTTAGGTGAATTATAACCCAAGATTACTCCAACATAGAGGTTGAAGGGTCGAAAGATCTCCTCAAGAAAGAGAAATAATGGTTTTACATATATCATTCTTGATAGCTTGTTAATCATGAAACATGAAAGAAATTGTCAAGAATGACATAACACCATCTCAAAAGATAAGGTAGAATGAATTGCACTTCGGAGTGCATGATGAAGAATGATTTAACTCCTTCAGCAAGAATCTTGAAGAACACTTCGAGGATGAATTAAATCTTGATGAACCACCATGAGAACTCCGGTAATGAAAAGCATGAGAAGCGAAGATGAAAAGAATAAGATTCAAGGCATACAATGATTCAGATAGAGCTCCGTGACAAGATAATTGAGAGAGTTTGGAACTCCAGAAGAAAAGATGAACAACCAATAATTTGATATCATGAACGAACTCCAGACAAGGAATTAAACACTTGGAAGGAACAAGAATAAGAATTATGTTATGAGTATCCTTCACCAATTTAGATTGATGACAACCAATGGATTTGGCATACTACTTAATCCTGTTGCAAAGAATTAAAGAGAGACCTCGCACAAACTTGGGTAAATCTTCAACGAACCACCGGTAGGATTAGGAAATAACAAATGAATTGATATGATAACAACGAAAGAGTAATCTTGAATGAACCACCATAAAAATATGGAGACGAACGAAGAGACATCAATTAAGAATAGTTGGAGGACGAAGTTGCATACTGAGAACGAAGAAATCTTCTGAAATGATGGCCTTCAAAGGATCACAATGGAAGAATTCATGAAATGCTTAGGATGGGTATAAAAAGAATTCCACACAATCGGAATAATAAAGAGGATGGCATGAAGCTAGAACCATGAATCTTTAGAAGAACGGGTAGGATTTGAGAGAAACTCTTCTCCGATCTTCAAATATTGAGAATGACAAGGAGAAACACCTTGAAGAATTGCGAGATGCTCCGGAAGAATAAAAAAGATGGAAGGTTTAACCAAACATGAAAAGAATTTGAAAATGATCTTGGAGAAGGCATATGACTGATGGAATCCATACTTACGTCACACTTTGAAAAGAATTTGAGTATAACTCCAGAAAAATTAAAAGAGTCAGGTAAGATCCTGGAAAAAGACCTGTGGGTTACGAGCCCACCGAAGAGAACACACCGTTGAAAAATATTGCTTAAGAGATGTTGCACCGGTTGAATTAAATGGCTTGGATGAGATAACAATATCAAAATATAATGAACAGGTTGAAAATGGACACACGAGTCCTCTGAGATCTCTTGTACACTCCGGATAAGAATTAGGGAGAGTTGAATAATCAAGAGAGACTTCGGATAATAAATTTCAACATGGGAAAACATGTGAAACAAAAGGCACATATATGATCAATACAAAAGCTTGGATTTATTCCACCGGAGAAGAAACGAGAACGGAGAATGATGAACTTGAAGTTCTTGAGCATCTTCATGATAATTCACCGGATAAGAACATTGAAGGAAAAGAATGAAGAAACCTCACATGAATAAAATGGATACTTGATTTGAGATTTCTTGCTCCGAGAAGAAGAAGGGTGGGAGGGCGGGGAAAAAAACAAAGACAACTTGAGACGAACAAAACGGACACCATTGAGAAAAACCAAGAATTGGTCTTGCACAACTTGAAAGGATCGGGTTAACTTGAAGAGAAGCACGCCGGTTGAGAAGAATTTAACATGAAAATCTTGATGATCAAGAAGGACTAGCACTCCCATAGAAATATGAGAACACCGATTAGGAAAGGTATGGAATCAACATTTGACATCGAAGCAACTCGAATACCAGAAGCAAAACAAAAACAAAGGATAGATATGTTGCAACATAATCTTCACAATATCATCTGAACAGAGAATTGAACGAATGAATTCCGTAGGCACATCAGCTTGTCGAGAAGCCACTTGGGAGAACAAAAGGTAAATAAAAACAACAAGGAGCAGATAGAACAAATACAAGATAGAAGTTTCGTTCCACATATTCATGCTGAAAGCTCATGGAACGTGTTACAAAAGGGTTTTGCAATCCCCGGATCAGCATAGCCAAGGACCCTTTAAGATGCAACTCCCGATCGGAACAACGCCCATAAAACCACTTCACTCAATGTTGAACCCCGAACTCCATATCATGCATTCGTTGGAAGAATGCCTACGAGCTACTAGATGAACCCACCTATTAATTTCCGAAAGTTTCCAGTTATGCAATCAGGTGTTGGGGATACAGGGGAAGCATCGCGCACTCAACTCTAATCCTACATCCAGCTGTATCCATCCTTCAACACATAACCAGTTATTTCCGGAAACCGTTTACCTCGGACCTTCGAAACGCATCTGCTATACAAGCTATGGCAATACTCCCAAACTACCTCCCCAGTACTGGGTGATGTCGGGGTTATCTTGCCACTAACCGCATATGAGAGTTTTCGATGTCGGCTGTCTTAAGTATTCCAGAACTGCTGCGATATATTTGTGACGACAACACCTCGGAGCTCAACTCCCCGGGACACTGCCACAACCCCTAAATGACAGGAGGCATCGAGAACAATGTTCTCGTCACAAAGACATTGGAACAATCCAAACAATACTCGCGTGATCCTAAAAAAAAATTGGTGAATTTTTGAGAGTAGAAGAGATAAGAGAAATCGTCAAGAGTCCTCACCAGAGGGAAAAGAGATGAGGAGCAAAAGAAATCCTACTCTCCGATATATATATATATATATATATATATATATATATATATATATATATATATAGGACTCAAAACATTTTAAGTGTGTGCCTAGACTCAACTGTCAACGATTCGATCAATCAGTGGGGGCTCCTAGGTCGGAGAAGGCTCTGATACCAACTTGTAATGCCCAGGATGGGATTATACCTCCTACGTGTCGAGGCACGACTTAAAGGTATAAGCCCATTCTAGAATGATCTCAAGTTTGGTATCTTTGCACGACTCATGTAAAAATACAGATGAAAATGCAAAAGGATAGTTGGCTTACACTCGCCACATCACACAATACATTACATAAGCAAAACATCACAACCCGACTACGGGCGAAAATCCAAAAGAAATATACCAAAAACATAAAGCCAAAGGTCCGAATCGCCCCTAGTAGAAACCACTACTGATCGTCGAAACACATCACATACATACGGCCACTCACTTCATCGAGCTCCCAGTGAAGTACTTGAACCAGCTCCTCCATCATTCTCGGCTGAACCTGCATCTGGTGTTGTAGTATCTGTGAGCCACGAGGACTAAGCAATCCCATAACCATGGGTATCAAGACTAGCAAAGCTTTATGGGTATGGAGAAGGGTAGTGGTGAGGTTGCAGCAGTGGCTAAGCATAATATGGTGGCTAACTTACGAGTACAAGAATAAGATGAGCATCTACGCAAACGGTCTTAAACTAGTAATGATCATTAAAGATCCTGAACTACCTACGAGTCAAACATAACCCCACCGTGTTCTCTTCTCAAAGTGAAAAGAGACAGTCATGGTTACTCACGCGGTGGTGTGTTTTACTTCGGATCCTCTGTCAAGTTTTCTACAACCGGACATTAACAAATTCCAATCTGCCACATAACCGCGAGCACGGCTTTCGAAAGATCATAACCCTGCACGGGTGTCCCAACTTAGCCCATCACAAGCTCTCACGATCAGCTGAAGTGATAAATAAAATATCATCACCCCTTATCTTAGGGGAAACCGATCAGGCTCGGCATCCCGGTGCACAAGACATTTCGACAATGGTAAAACAAGTCTAGCAAGACCTCCCGGCGTGCCGACACCCTGATAGTAGCCGCGCGTATCTCGTCTCAGGCCACGTCCGGATGGGCGATTATACGAGTAAAACCAGCCCTCGGGTTTCCCCAAGGTGGCCCCGCATACTCCCCATTTGGGACCAACACCATCAGCACTGGCCACCCTGCTATGTAGAAAGAATCCCCGGGGACACGACCCCCTATGCAATTTTAATTAATTAATTAAGTTGTTATTATGAGGCAAATTAAAACCAATGTTGGGCCTTGCTGGAGGAGTTTTATTCAAAGACGAAGTGTCAAGGGGTCCCCATATACCCAACCGTGTAAGGAACGCAAAATCAAGGAACATAATGCCGGTTTATCGGCGCCTAAGGTGGCATGAGTGGAACAAAACACAAAGCAAAAGGCCAAGCCTTCCACCCATGCCCAGTATATAGGTGTGTTAATATATATAAGACATATTGTGATATTCCAACAACAAGTTCCCTCCTGGAACGATCTTCATCTTCACCTGCAACTAACAACGCTATAAGAGGGGCTGAGCAAGCGGGTAACATAGCCAAACAAAGGTTTTTGCTAGGAAGGTGTCAAAAGTTAGAGGTTTCATGGCAACAAGGAGAGGGGCTGACAATAAGATGGGTAGCGCGGCGTGTAACGATAGCATCAAGACAACTAAGAAAAGGCAATGATAGTAAAGGTATCCAAGGGTATGGTCATCTTGCCTGAGATCTCGCAAGGAAGAAGAATGGATCCATGAAGAAGACGAAGAAGAAGTCTTGAAGACGAACCACGTGAAGACGAACGAATCCTCACGATCGCAACAGAACAAGCACTAACGAGAAGAAGCAAGAAATATGGTAAACACACATCACAAGAACATGACAATATGCTCAAACAAGTATGATGCAACACAAGTCTACATAGGATGCACTACAAGTCCATACAAGAAGCAAAACATGACAAGGTATGATGCATGACAAGTCTATACAGGAAGCAATACATGGCAAGGTAGGAAGCACAGAAAAACAACACAAGTCTATATGATGCAATACATGGCAAGGTATGATGCATGACAAGTCTATACAGGAAGCAATACATGGCAAGGTAGGAAGCACAGAAAAACAACACAAGTCAACAAGTTTAAATGAGGCCGGAAACTACAACAACAATTCCGGAAAATCCCCATATGCATGTTTAGCAATTTTAAGCAAACAACAATTCACACATTTTAATGTTGTTAACATGATGTGGATGACATATGCAAGTTTTATGCAATTTTTAGTTAAAAGTTAACATGAACATGATAAGAAGTATTTGTCACCGTGGTGGAAAGAAAGGGGCCATGGCGGCGAATCCGAAAATGATGCCACGCAACATATCGGTTCCGGTAACTCGTTGAGAGTCCGGTGCAAAAGATGATGGAGAGTGTGACATGCAAAAGAGATGGGGTGTTCCCGGTTACCGGGTTCCCATGGGACAACGACATGGCAACAAGAAGGAACATGTCAAGCGTCGATTCGGGCACGGTACAAATATGAGGTGCAACTCATACAACAAGCAACATTCGTTCACGGCCATCGTCTCAGAGTTATACCTTTGAAGCGTGCGTTCGAGGGGGGTTCGAGTACGTCGAGGGAAGTAGAGGTACTCGCGGGTCGTCGTCGAAGTAGTCGTTCGCGCTATCGTGTGGTGGTACTTGCCGCGTTCCGGACCGAAGGGGTACTTGGCGCAACCACGGGTCTTCGAGGGTAGTCGAACATTTCCGAAGAGGGACTTGGGGCAATGCTTGTAGTCGTTCGGTCGTGGTACTTGGGTCTTCGGACTTGCCGGTCTCGGGTCTTGGCGACGGTAGTCGAACTTGGCGAGTGATGGTCGGTGTCTCGTGTAGTCGTTCTCGTTCGGTGAGGTACACGCGGTCTTCAGCGACGGTAGTGGCACTCGTTTTGTAGATGTACTTAGCGTCACATCATGTAGTCGTACTTGATGGAACCGAGGGCTCCGAGCGTGCGTCGTGGTACTTGCGGTCTTGGTCTTCGGCGACGAGGTACTTGGCAGGTTCCAGTGCAGCAGCAAGACTTGTCGGTGACGGTGGCCGTGGAGGCGCGGAGGAGGCCGAAGCAGAGGCGGTTAGCGCGCGACGGGAGGAGCTCGGCGCCGTCTAGGCGAGTGAGGAGGAGACCTGCCGCGGCGATAGAGGAGAAGGAAGGCGCGGGCGAGAGGAACCGGGCGGGAGTCGGCCGGCAATGGGCGGACCTGGCGCACGTCCTCTCGAACCAGAGGACGAGCGAGGCTGCGGTGGATGTCTTGGCTCCGACGGCGAGGGAGGAATGGCGGGGCGGTGCTTGTCGCCGATGAGGGCAACGGGGAGGTCCGATGGCACTGCTGCTCGAGGGCTCCTCCCCTCGGGCGAGCTCACGCGGGGCGGAGATGGACGAACGACGCGACACTGACGAGGCGAGCGGACTCCGTTTCGGGGAGGGGGCGCTATCGCGGGGACATGGAGGCGCTCGGGGCGGCGCTTGAGGGACGACGCGAGGTGGTGGTGCGGCGTTGAGGAAGAGGGAGCGGGGCAGAGGAGGGAGCGACGGGGGAGAGATCGAGCGAGAGAGCGGGGAGGCTGGCGGCGCGGTCGGGAGGACGAGAGGGATCGAGGGAGAGAAGTGAGCGACGGGGTGCGGCTAGGGTTAGAATAGATGGGGCGGCTGGGCCTCGGGGAAAATGGGCCGGTTTGGGCCAGGCCACTGGCAGCTGGGAGGTCCGGCGGGATTGGGTTCTGGCATTTTTTTATACCTTCTGTTTATTCCAATAAACAGATTTTTAGGAGGAAAAGGCGAGGGTTGTTGGGAAGTAAAACGAGAGATATAAATATACCCCTCTACTCCTGGAAACATGTGCTATTTGAATAAATTGCTCTGGAAATTTTTAGAGACTGTAGATTTAGCCAAATTTGAAACACTCTCAAATTAGAATAATTCAAAGTCCAACGAGAACATGTCTAAAAGGTATAACATATGACGAGGGGGTCTTGGCATGGATTAGGGATCTTAGAGAAAATAGTGAACATTTTTCTGAAGTAGAAAAATGCAACTTGAATTTGGAATAGAAATAAAGAAGGAAAGAACTTTGCCTTGGGAATTTGATATTTGTCAAAAACTTGAAGCAGAAGATGCATGGAATTAAATTGCAAGTGGGTTATGGTGATTCCAAAGCAATGGAATAATTTAATATAGCTCCCTAATAATATTGAGAGGCTTTTATATGTTATAAAGAGAAGTTACCATAGTGAGTATCCCTCAATTTAAATGGACCAAAGATCCATACGATTTATTTAGTTGAGTTTTAAAAATTAAAAGACTTGATGGCATGATGACATGATGCAATGCAAAAATAAAATGAATCAAGCAAACAAAACACACGGCGAAACCCGGAACATCTGGAATCTTCTGGAGCGTCGGTCTTCGGGCGTCACAAAGCGATTATCGAGAGAAAGCCGAGCATAAATTTTTTGAATGATCATTTCTCTTGAGAGCTCATGATTGGGGCATGAATATAACATTGACTTAAGCCTCCCCCAAGCTTGAGCGATGCTTTCTCCTTCACGAGGCCAAAAATTATAGATATAATTACGATCACGATGAACCTGGTGCATAGGGTAGAACTTCTGATGAAATTCCAACTTCAGACGATTATAGTTCCATGATCCAATATCATCACATAGCCTAAACCATGTCAATGCATCTCCCTTCAAAGATAAAGGGAACACCTTCTTCTTGATAACATCCTCCGGCATACCTGCAAGCTTAAATAATCCACAAACTTCATCCACATAGATTAGGTGTAAATCGGGATGCAGTGTTCCGTCTCCCGTAAAGGGATTATCTAGCAGTTTCTCTATCATACCCGAAGGAATTTCAAAGCAAACATTTTCAGTAGGTGCAGTAGGTTGAGGAGCAACTCTTTGCTCTTCAGGTCCGGGTGAAGATACCTCGAACAAGCCCCTCAAAGGATTATGAGCCATAGTAACAAGTGACAATAAATTTCAGCACACTATATAAATCGCTTCACTCCCCGGCAACGGCGCCAGAAAAGAGTCTTGATGACCCACAAGTGTAGGGCATCTATCGTAGTCCTTGCGATAAATAAGAGTGTCGAACCCAACGAGGAGCAGAAGGAAATGATGGACAGTTTTCAGTAAGGTATTTTCTGCAAGCACGGAAATTATAGGTAATATATAATTTTGTGATAAGGTAATTGGTAGCAAGTAACAAAAGGTAAAAGTAAATAGGGATAATTAATTTGGTGCCCTTAGTTGTGTCCCACTCGGCAGGTTTACCCCTAGTTTCCGAAAACACTTGTTCCTGCCCAAACCACTTTGCTCCTCTCATGCTTTTGCCCTTTGACCGTTTGATCATCACTTTGAAAACTTCATAAAAAATTCATACTAACTCAGAAAAATTCAAATAAGGTATCTAAATGTTCAGAAAAGCATCACCTATATGTGCATGGCATTTGCATTCATGGAAAAAGTGTTGGCTAGTCCCCATGAATGCAAATGGTCAAAACTGAGATGGGGACTGGACAACACTTTTTTCATGAATGAAAATGACATGCACATATAGGTGATGCTTTTCTGAACATTTTGATATCTTATTTGAATTTTTCTGTGTTAGTATGAATTTTTTATGAAGTTTTCAAAGTGATGGTCAAACGGTCAAAGGGCAAAAGCATAAGAGGAGCAAAGTGGTTTGGGCAGGAACAAGTGTTTTCGGAAACTAGGGGTAAACCTGCCGAGTGTGACCCAACTAGGGGCATAAAATCAATTATCCCAAGTAAATAAGGTGCAGCAAGATTGCCCAATCCTTTTTGTAACAAAGAACAAGCCTGGACAAACTCTTATATGAAGGATAGCGCTCCCGAGGACATATCGGAATTATCGTTAAGCTAGTTTTCATCACGATCATCTGATTCGCGTTCGGTACTTTGATAATTTGGTATGTGGGTGGACCGGTGCTTGGGTCCTGCCCTTACTTGGACAAGCCTCCCAATTATGATTAACCTCTATTGCAAGCATCCACAACTACAAAAGAAGTATTAAGGTAAACCTAACCATGGCATGAAACAAGTGGATCCAATTCAGCCCCTTACGAAGCAACACATAAACTAGGGTTTAAGCTTCTCTCACTCTAGCAACCCATCATCTACTTATTACTTCCCAATGCCTCCCTCTAGGCTCAAATAATGGTAAAATGTCATGTAGTCGACGTTCACATGACACCACTAGAGGAGAGACAACATACATCTCATCAAAATATCGAATGAATACCAAATTCACATGACTACTTATAGCAAGACTTCTCCCATGTCCTCAGGAACAAAAGTAACTACTCACAAGACATAATATTGTTCATGATCAGAGGGGTATTAATATGCATAATGGATCTGAACATATAATCTTCCACCAAATAAACCAACTAGCATCAACTACAAGGAGTAATCAACACTACTAGCAACCCAGAGGTACCAATCTGACGTTTGGGTACGAAGATTGGATACAAGAGATGAACTAGGGTTTGAGAGGAGATGGTGCTGGTGAAGATTTTGATGAATATAGCCCTCCCCAAGATGGGAGAGTTGTTGGTGATGACAGCGGTGACGATTTCCCCCTCCCAGAGGGAAGTATCCCCGACAGAACAGCTCTGCCGGAGCCCTAGATTGGTTTCCGCCAAGGTTCTGCCTCGAGACGGCGGCGTCTGGTCCCGAAAGCCTCCTTATGATTTTTCCAGGTCAAAACACCTCTAATAGGAGAAGATGGGCATCGAGGGGCCATCGGGGGGCCCACGAGGCAGGGGGCGCGCCCAGAGGGGGGACGCCTCCCACCCTCGTGGACAGGTGGTGGGCCCCCTGGTGATCTTCTTTCGCCAGATATTTTTTATATTTTCTGAAACGGTGTCCTGTGGAGTTTCGGAGCTTTTTGAGTTGTGCAGAATAGGTTTCCAGAGTTTGCTTGTTTTCCAGCCCAGAATTCCAGCTGCCTGCATTCTCCCTCTTCATGTAAACCTTGTAAAATAAGGGAGAAAAGGCATAAGTATCGTGACATAACGTGTAATAACAGCCCATATTGCAATAAATATCCACATAAAAGCATGATGCAAAATGGACGTATCACATATCAATGAGCTATGGAGATGTGATACGTCCAAAACGTATCTATAATTTCTGCTTGCTCCATGCCACTTTTGGGTGATATTGCTATGATATTCATACACTTCCATACACTTCTGATCATATTTGGACTAACATACTAATCCAGTGCACCCCAGTGCCAGTTTCTGTTTTCGGATGTTTTTGTATTTCAGGTTTTCATGTTTCGAGAACTGCCCAGAAAAATCCAGAAAAAATATATAAAAAATCAGCGATCCGGGAACGACACTGCCTCCGAAGGGCAGCCTGGGGGGGCCACAGGGGCTCCAGGCGCCCTGTGGGCGCGCCCCCCCTGGGCCGCGCCGGGGGGG
>LR738714.1:606132534-606185122 GCA_902687465.1 Secale cereale | reverse complement strand
GGGGGGGGGGGGGGGGGGGGCGCCTCGGCCCCCCGAGAGCCCCCTGGTGCCCTACTTTGGCATATATTTAAAGGGTTCCTCGTAACCCTCGAAACAGGACTTCTTTTCGCGATCCCATCTCTGTTCCGCCGCCGCCGCCGCTTCCAAGATCAGGAGCACCAGGAGAACTCTTCTCGGCACCCTGCCGGAGGGGAGGATCACCACCGGGAGCTTCTCTACCACCATGGACGCCTCCCGAATGACTCGTGAGTAGTCTCCCTTGGACCATGAGTCCATGACCAGTAGCTATGTGATGTTCTCCTCCCGTTCTTGTGCTTCACTAATTAGTCCTCGTGAGCTGCCCTACATGATCGAGGCACCTATCTAATCCTTATGCTGTTGCTATGTTGAGTTTGCTGGGATCCGATGGATTATGAGATTATGTTCAGATTGATCTTGAGTAATATATTTGATTCACCTCTTTTATATTTTAGTTCATAAGTAATTCTTGCATGTTCTCCGTTGTTATTTATTGCTTTGGCCAAGTAGTAGGTAGTGATTCCAAGAGGGAACGTTATGCTCGATTGTGGGTTCATGCCCCTCGATGACTAGCTTGAGTGACAGAAACATGAGTCTAGGGGATGTGCTGTTGCCACAAGGGGGAAAACAACGGTGCTTGTGCCCGCGGGTGCAAGGATTGTTTACTTTACGCAAAGTTCTTTTAATGCAGTTGTCTGTTGCATTGAGTTTACACTATGGGTGGGACTCGCAACTTAATACCAGCGAGATGTTCTGGATAGATATCTCAAGGTGGATGATTAGTAGTAGATATTGATGGATTTCGGTCTACTTGTTTTGGCGTACCGCCCATGCTTTGAACCTCAACCTTTCTTGCAATGTAGTCAGCAATGGTTTGCGTTCGTGGTCCTGTCTATTGCCCAGCTGTAATTTGTTTACCTCACATAGCTGTTTTATCGTCTTTTGGGAGAGAGACATCACTAGTGAACACCATGAGACTCCGGTCCATATTACTATCATTGATCACATACACTATTTTACTTTCCGCTATTTTATTTACTATTGCAAAACACTATCTATCACTACTATCATATTGCTTTTAACCCTTTGTGAACTACAAGGCCGGAGAGATTGACAACCTCTCTGTACTCGTTGGGAGCAAAGTTATTTGTATATGTGTGCAGGTCCATGTTGATTGCTAATTGCGCCGTTAGCAGTTGACACCTACCTGTTGAACCTAGGAGTCTCTGGGGATTTGATCCTTGGCATCTTTGCTAGGGGAAAACACTTCTACTTACTGCATCTTACACCTTCCACTTGGGGTAACCAACGAGGGGTTCGAGGCCCATCAAGGAGTATTTTCTGGCGCCGTTGCCGGGGACTCCACTCTTCAGGATAGGGGAGTTGCATGCTATCTTTTACCTTTGCTTTTTAGTCTTGTTAGTTTACCTATCATATTTGCTTTAGTTCCTTTTATCAAAAATCACAAAAAATAGTTATCTTGCTTGCTTGCTACTATGGGTTCCACCGAGAACACCAAGTTGTGTGACTTCACTAGTCACAACAACGATGACTTTATCAATACACCTATCACTACACCTGCCACTTCAGCACCTTCATATGAAATTAAACCTGCTTTACTTAAGTTAGTCATGAGAGAACAATTCTCCGGTGCTGGAGATGATGCTGCTTTACACTTGAACAACTTTGTAGAACTTTGTGATATGCAAAAGTACCAAGAAATAGATGGTAATATTGTTAAGCTTAAGCTTTTTTCCTTTCTCTTTGAGAGGAGGAGCTAAAATTTGGTTTCAGTCTTTGCCTAGAAATAGCATAGATTCATGGGACAAGTGCAAAGATGCTTTTATCGGAAAATACTATCCACCTGCTAAAATTATCCAACTTAGAAGTAACATCATGAATTTTAAACAATTGGATAATGAACACGTTGCCCAAGCTTGGGAACGTATGAGGTCTCTTATCAAGAACTGCCCTACTCATGGTTTGACTACTTGGATGGTTATCCAAACTTTTTATGCAGGCTTGAACTTTACCTCGCGGAACTTGTTAGATTCGGCCGCGGGAGGAACCTTTATGTCAACTACACTTGGTGCTGCCACGAAGCTTCTCGATGAGATGATGACCAACTATTCCCAATGGCACACCGAACGCGCTCCAACAGGTAGGAAGGTAAACTCTGTCGAGGAGATTTCCTCCCTCAATGAAAAAGTTAACTTGATCATGTCTCTACTTTCGAAGCAATCTACTGTTGATCCTCGTGATGTTCCTTTGAATTCTTTGATTGCTCAAGAACAAGTAGATGTTAACTTTATCTCTAGAAATAATTTCAACAACAATGCTTATAGGAGTAACTTTGGTAACAATTCTAGACCGTTCCCCTCTAACTCTTATGGGAACAACAATGCTTATCCTAGTACCAAGAACTCCAACACTGAACTAGAGACTATGCTTAGAGATTTCATCACTACCCAAAAAGCCTTTAATAAGAATGTAGAAGAGAAACTACATAAATTAGATGATCTTTCTTTTAAGGTAGACCACTTAGCCAATGAGTTAAAATTGCTAAAAATTGAAACTTCTTCTCTTAAGGAGAAGGAAGTCATCCCTATTAATGCTACTCAAGTGCAAATCAATGAAAATATTAGGATGATGGCTAAGCTTAAAGAGAGATGGGCTAGAGAAAGGGAGGAAGAGGAATGAATTAATAGCCTTCCTACCCACCACATTGTTGCTACTATCCAAGTTATTGAGGATGTTCACACTCTTAGCACCCAATGTACTCATGGTCCCAATGGACCTATTAATGGTGATGCTATAGAAACTACCAAACAGGTGAGCCTTAAGGACACCACTACTACTTTACTTGATGCTCGTGACCTTGATTTTGATAATTGCACTCTTACCGAAGTTATTGATTTCCTTCACAAAATGTCTAGAGATCCCCGCACTAGCACGCTTAACCTTGCCTTCACAGAGCATATCACTAATGCTCTCATCAAAGCTAGGGAGGAGAAACTTAGAGTAGAAGCCTCCATACCTAGAAAGCTAGAAGATGGTTGGGATCCTATGATAAAAATTTATTTGAATGACTTCTCTTGTTATGCATTATGTGATGTTGGTGCTAGTACCTCTGTTATGCCCAAAAGGATATATGATATGCTTAAATTGAAACCTTATGATTCTTGTTCTTTTGGTGTTCGTCTCGTTGATTCTTCCATAAAGAAACCTTTGGGGAGGATCGACGATGTTCTTATTGTTGTCAATGAAAATTATGTGCCCGTTGATTTTACTATTATGGATATTGAATGTGATCCTTCATGTCCAATTATTTTGGGACGTCCCTTTTTGCGCACCGTTGGTGCTGTCATTGACATGAAAGAGGGTAATATAAAATTTCAGTTTCCTCTCAAGAAAGGGATGGAACACTTCCCTCGTAAGAAGTTCAAGTTACCTTTTGAGTCCGTTTTACGGGCTAGTTATTCTTTTACTCTTGATAAAACTTGATCTATGCATTATGCCTAGCTTAAAGGCATAAAAGAAAGCGCTTTTGGGAGGCAGCCCACATGAATAATTTTTTTGCTTTTGTTGTGTATTGATGTTGTTTACTGCTGTAGAATCATCATTGTATCTTTGCTTTTCATATTTGTGCCAAGTATAGCCTCTGATTGCTAGAAAGTTCAAAAGTTGTGAGGTGCTGTCCAGGAAACAGATTCTGTCCTTGGATAGAAAAATTCGTATAAAATCACCAGATCATCTTTTTGGTCTGAATTTTTTCGACAGCGTTCTCTATATAATTGTCTTTCGTGCGTCAGTTCTGAATTTTTTGATTTGAGTTGCATAAGTATCCCGAACAGGTCAATTACTGCCTGATGTTCTGTTTTTCACAGATTCTGTCCTGTTTTGCCTTACCTTCACTTTGCAAATTGAGAACTTGCTTTTTCTTTGCAAAAACCTTTTGGCAATCTTGAGAAACAGTAGAACTTCAAGAATATCCTTATTTCCAGCAAGGTATAATTATTTTATTAAGAGTAGTAACCTCGCTAATCAGATTATGAATGAGTTATGTATGTAGGGAGTTTTCAAGTGTGCGAGGGAAGATGATAAAAAGATTCAGGAGTGTCAAGCGCTCAAGCTTGGGGATGCCCCCGTGCACCCCCAAGAAATATTCAAGGGGACTCAAGCGTCTAAGCTTGGGGATGCCTGTCGGGGGAAACTGTCCACCACGAGCACCTATGGGACCGGAGCCCCTTGTTCGTGCGGTAAGGGAGCGGAAGGAGCATAAAGAGCAGATCGTAGAGCTCACGCAGGCAGTTTACCCAGGTTCGGGCCGCGATGGACGCGTAAAACCTGTAATGCCCCGGATGTAATACTTTCCCTTTTGGGCTTATAATAAATCTCCGGCTTCATCTATTTCCATTTCGGGTTCTTTGTCTTTCGGGTTTTCGTCGTTTTGTTGTGTGAGTGTGTGGCATTCATTCATATCATGTAGACATGTGCATTGCATTTTGTTTGTGTTGTGGGTTGCATCCGGTTCGTGGCGTTTCTTCCCGTTGTCCGTTTCGTGTTCCGGAGCTCCCTCACGTGTCCGTGACGTCCCGTAGGCCTTCTTTGTTGTTCGGGCGTTTTTCGTTACCGGTGTGCCGCGAGGTTGTGTTGTGTGTTGTTGTTTTGTTGTGTGCAACCCGCCTCTCAAATCTCGTCTCGTTTGGACTCCGTTGACTTTTCCCTCCGTTGTCCGTGTGGGTCCGATGTGCCTTCACTTCGTGTCCCGGAAATACCCCTACTGTATTCTTTTATCTCCGTCTGGTCCCTTTAAATCATCCCCGCGATCGGATCCGTTGGATCACGATCGGAGGGCTCCTAGCGCCCCTAATCTCCCCCTAACCCTAAAATTCTGCTACTAATAGACCCCCCCTAGTCTATATTTGGGCATTTCTATCCCCATCTTCTTCCTCCTCTAGTACTCTTTCTTTTTTTTTTCTTTCTTCCTCAGTTCCACAAAAACCTCTCCCGCAGATCTGACCGGATCCCGAGGATCCCTCGATCTCCAGTGCCGCGGCTCGGGGCTGCCGCGATCCAGATCCGGATCGGCGCCCGGAGTCAACGCCTCGCGCCGCTAGCGCCTGGCTTCGACCGCGCCAGGCGATCGACCGCGTCGGCCGGCCACTCGACCTCAGCCGCCTGGGCCCAGTTCGCCGTTTCCCCGCCGCGCCAGGCGCCGGGCCGGCCCGGGGACCACTTCCCCTCGCCACCGGCTGGGCCGTCAGCCTCCCCGGCCCAGCGCCGATCGCCACCAGTCCCGCATCGCCACTTCGCTGCAGATCGCCGCACGGGCCGCCGCACCGCCACCTGGCCCGCGCCGTCCTGCCCCGCTGGGCCTCTGCCCTCCGGCCCGCTACCTCCCGCGGAGAGGCCGCCAGCCTCTGCGGGCCGCGTCGCTGCTGTTCCGGATCGGGCCGCCATCTACTGTTCCTCGCGGGCCGGATCCGACACTGTTCATCCTCTGTCCAGATCTGGATCTGAGGTCCAAATTCAAACCCTAGCCCCTGTTTTTCCTGTTCTGTTATGCCTACTTTGACCTTGCATAACTTTTACTGTGGTGCTCCGTTTTGTGCGTGTAATATGTCCAGATGTTCGTGGAGATGCCCTCTACGTTTTACCTGTTGTTGTCATGCATGTTAGAGATCATCTAGGGCCTTGTTTTGCTGTTGCAAGAGTGTATGATGATATAAACTGCTGTTGTGTGATATTTTTGTGCCACCTTTGACATGTGATATCTTTTAGCTCGTTTGTCCAAACGATGCAAATGACATGTCCACGTGTTCGTCTCGTCACGAACTACGTGTTGTGTGTGATAGGTTGCATGGTAGATGTTTTGTTTCCTTGTTATCATCGTTGCAAGATGCCATGCTCACATGTTGTGTTTTTACTTGTTATGAAATGCCATGTTGTTGAGCTCGTTGTAATCGGTGTGTTCACCACATTGATGCATGCTTGTGTGTTTCGGGATCACCTTCATATGTATTTTGATGAGGTGCTTACCCTTTGCCATGTTTAGTTTCGAGGTGTCTTAAACATGCTCTTTTTGATGCTATGATGATGTTGCTGTTTTGGGACTTAGTGAAATTTCACTAAGTCTGAAATCTGTAACGTTCCGATGCCATGTTCGTGTGATGTTGTAGGACAAAGCATGATAGTTTTGGGGTGGATTTTGATTGTTCCATGAAGTATATATTGTTGTCTTTCCATCCATGTCCTCACATGTCCATTTGAGGTGTTGTAGCATGCTTATCTTTTGCTCCAAACTTTCAATAAAATTCTGCTGTCAGAATTTTATTTCAAAGTTCAATATGTCCAAGATCATTGCTATTGATCCGTGACTCCGTTTGGGGTGCACTTTGGACCTAGTTGCTGTACATTATATCTAGTTTATGTTCAAGTCCTTTGCCATGCCTTTTGGGTGCTGTAGATTATTTATTTTGAGCTCCCAAGATGCTATGTTGCTGTAATGTGCAGTTTTCGCTCAAATCTTGTTTCGGGCATAACTTTTAGCCCGTAACTCCGATTTCAGCGAATCTTATATCAAACTTGGGTGTTTTTCTGTGTAGATTAATAATATCAGGTTGTTATCTTGTTTTGAGGTGTTTTGCTTGAGTGATGTTTTACGTGCTCCTTGTGCATCTTTAGTGCATCCATCATGCATACATGTTTTTCGAGTGCGCATTGCATCGTGTTGATTGGTGCTTGTGTGTTTGTCTTGTTTAGAGCCGGAAGTTGAGCACGAGTTTTCCAACGAGGTTGAGCACGAGGTTTCCAACGAGTTTGAGCACGAGGACCCTTCTTTTGATCCGAACTTCTTCTCTTCAGGCAAGATGACCGAACCCCGATAACTTTACTATCTTCGCCTATTGCTAGTAGTCTCGATCTATAGTTTTGCCTCGATGTCCATGTTCTTCTTGTCAGCCTCCTACTTGTAACCAATTGCCATGTTTAACCAACCCTACCTATGCAAACCGTTGCTTGGCTAAGTACGCTTCGCTCAGCCCTTCTTATAGCGTTGCTAGTTGCAGGTGAAGTGAAGATGCTTGCTCCATGTTGAAGTTTGGTTGGGTTATATCACACTATATAAATGCTTTAATTGAAATCACATATATATTGGCAAGGGTGGAAGGCTAAGCCTTTTGCTTGGTGTTTTGTTCCACTCATGCCGTTAGGATCCGTATAAGCCGGTGTTATGTTCCTTGATTATGCGTTCCTAACACGGTTGGGGTGTATGGGACCCCCTCGATAAACCGCTATGTGCTAAGTCTTTTCCAGCAAATCCCAACATTGGTACTATTTGCCTAATAACAAACTAAACATGCATAAGGGAGTAATTAACCCTCTTTCTTAATCAACAACCCCGGGCCAGTGCTCCACATGAGTGTTGGTCCGAAACGGGGGTCCTGCAGGGCCGCCTTGGGGCAACCCGAGGTATCTGGCATACACCTGTAGCATCACCCATCCGGTCGTGTCCTGAGACCTAGATACGCGCGGCTACGATCAGGGTGTCGACACGCCGGGAGGATTTGCTGGATTAGCCTTACCTTAGTTCGGTTTAACGTGAGCACGGGATTCCGAGGATACTCGGGTCTTCCCACTTTGGAGTTGCGACTCCGCGGATCGTGGGCTTGTAATGGGTCAAGTTGGAACACCCCTGCAGGGTTTGAACTTTCGAAAGCCGTGCCCGCGGTTATGTGGTAGATGGGAGCTTGTTAATTCCGGTTGTAGAAAACTTGACATAATGATACTAATACACTACCAGCGTGTGTTCCGTGACTGTCAATTTCCGAATAGGGATTCGGGAGTTGAACACGGAGGGGTTATGCTTGTGAGCTTGTAGCTAGGATCACTTCGTGATCACTTCTCGCGATGCCTTCTCTTCTCGCTCTCTCTTGCGTAAGTTAGCGCTAGTTGCTGCTGCAGACTCTTTGTTGTTCCTTCACCTCATTTCTTTCTTCAGCCTTTCCCTCACCTAAAGGCTTTGATAGTTCTGTTACCCGGGAACGGGATTGCTGAGTCCTCTGTGGCTCACAGTTACTTCACCACACCAGATGCAGGTCCAGCTGTGAGCTATCCAGGCGATGGCACCGAGCTGGATTGGGAGTACGACGAGGAGCGTAGTCGTTACTACGTGCGCTACCCGGACGATCAGTAGTGGAGACTCTTACTAGGATTCGATCCGCCTGTGGTTGTTTTTTTATCTGAGTTTGGTACCTTGACATTTGGCTTTTGCCCTTAGAGGGTTGTAGTGATCTTATTGTATGATGTTTGAGACTTGCACTGTTATTCTGTGACGTGGCGATTGTAAGCCAACTATTTTCAGTTTACTTTCCCCCTTTTACATGAGTTGTGCAAAGATTACCAAACTTGAGATCATTCTAGGATGGACTTATGCCTTTAAGTCGTGCCTCGACACGTAGGAGGTATAATTCCATCCTGGGCATTACAAGTTGGTATTCAGAGCCTTCTCCGACCTAGGAGCCCCCACTGTTTGATCGAACCGTTGACGGTTGAGTCTAGGCACACACTGAAAACTTTTTGAGTCCTATATTATATCGGAGAGTAGGATTTCTTTGCTTCTCATCCCCTTTCTCTCTGGTGAGGACTCCTGACGTCTACTCTTGTCTCTCCTATCTTCAAAATTTGCACAAAATTTTTTTTAGGAATCCCGCGAGTATTCTGGGATTGTTTCGATGTTCTTGTGACAAGGATATTGTTCCCGATGCCTCCTGTTACCGAGGAGTTGAGCTTCGGGGTATCACTGTAACAAGCATATCGCGACAGTACTAAATACTTAAGACGGCCGACATCGAAAATCTCCCCTATACGGCCAGTGGCAAGATAACCCCGACATCACCCAGTACTGGGGAGGTAGTTCAGGAGTATTGCCATAGCTTGTTATAGTGGATGCTTTTCGAAGGTCCGAGGTACACAGTTTCCGAGAAAGACTGGTTATGTGTTGAAGGATGGATACACCTGGATGTAGGTTAGAGTTGATTGCGCGGTGCTTCCCGTGTATCCCCAACACCTGATTGCATAACTGGAATCTTTCGGAAAGCTATAGGTGGGTTTTATCCAGTAGATCGTAGGCATTCTTCCAACGAATGCAGGTTAGTGAGTTCGGGGTTCGACATTGAGTGAAGGAGTTATATGACCGATGTTACTATCAGGAGTTGCATCTTAAAGGGTCCTTGGCTATGCTGATCCGGGGATTGCAAAACCTTTTCGTAACGCGTTCATATGCTTTCAGCACAAAGATGTTAGAACGAAACTCCTCTCTTGTGTTTGTTCCTTTCCGTACCTTGTTGTTTTTATTATTTATCCTTTTGATCCCTATGTGGCTTCTCGTGAAAACTGATGTTATCATTTAACTAAGAATATCATTCGTTCCTCTTGTTCGGATGATTTCATTCGTTCTTATTGTTCGAATGATTATTGTGAAGACTTGTTGCAATTCATTCCATTGATTCAGCTTATTCCTTTTGTCAATCAATTGCTGATTCGTGGTCATCTCTTACAGGATGGCTCCGAAAAGGGTTCCGAATGCCAACCCAGAGGGTGAAGAGGTTCCAGAACGTCCTCCTTCACCTCCTCCTCCGCCTGAGGCTTGGAGAGCAATTATGCAGACTACTGCTCAGAACACTTAGTTGATGATGCAGATGATGCAGCAAATGCAGGCTATGCAAGCTAATCAAGCTAATCAGGGCATTCCAATGAACCAAGGCAACTTCTTCCAGCAGCACCATGCTACCCTCAACCAGTTCTTGGCCAACAATCCTAAAGCTTTCAGTTACTGTGTCGACCCTCTTGATGCTGAGGATTGGCTGACCGATATCAAGAAGCATTTTGAGTGCAGTAACGTGAAAGAAGATGACTATGTGAAGTTTGCAGCCTTCCAACTGAAAGATCAAGCAGCTGACTGGTGGCAGCAGTACAAAGACTCAAGGCCGGGTCAAGTGATCTCGTGGGAGAACTTCTGCAGGGATTTCCGCTCGCATCACATTCCTACAAGTGTTATCGAGGGTATGCGTGAGCAATTCCGCAACCTCAAGCAGGGCTCCATGTCAGTCTATCAGTATAATGTCAAGTTCCAAAACCTCGCTCGCTATGCAAAGCAAGACATTCCTGATGCAAAGAGCAAAATCTATCAGTTCCGTGGAGGTCTCAAAGATGAACTTCAGCTTGCTCTCACTCTGTTCGAGCCAGACGAATTCGATAAGTTCTATAATATGGCTTTGAAACAAGAAGCAGCTCAGCTTAAGATGGAGGCTTCTAAGAAGAGAATTCGAGATGCTGTTCACTCTACCTCATCGTCTCAGTTGGCTGCGAAACAACAGAAATTCTGGCTTCCTCCTCCTCCAATGATTCGAGCTCCATACAACAACTCCAGCAACTTCAACAACTCCAACAAGAACTCTAGTGGCCGTGGTTTCTCCCACCCACCCAACCCAAGCAACCAGTCGAAGAAGCAGTTTCAGTCTCAAGGCTCCAAGTCCAGTGGCTCTCATTTCCGTCCTCTCTCTGAAGTGGTGTGCAACAAGTGTGGCCAGAAGGGTCATTATGCCAACAGATGTCCGAATCCGAAGCGTCTTCCTCCTCCTCCACCTGTGAGTTCAGCTATTGTCAAGCATGATCCAAAGTCTGCCAGGGTCAATCTGATGAATGCAGCACAAGCAGAGGCTTCTTCTGATGTCATTCTGGGTAACCTTCCAGTGAACTCTATCCCTGCTAAAGTGTTATTCGATTCGGGTGCATCATGCTCTTTCATGTCTCAACCATTTGCATCCAAATATAATGTGGACATCAAAAGCTTGCCAAGGGAGTTATCAGTTATTTCTCCGGGGATACGAATGCATTCCAGCATATATGCTCCGGATGTTTCTATTCGCATGGGCGATTATCGATTTTTGGCTTCACCGGTGATTCTTGGTCATTCTGACATCGACCTCATTCTCGGAATGGATTGGCTTTCTCAGCACGATGCTCACATTGATTGTGCTCAAAAGGAAGTCAAGTTGACTCATTCTGATGAAGATGTGATTATCTTCGCCTCCAGGGATAATACTATTCGGCTTTTCTCTCTTAATGATAAGGGTGAAATTAATGCCATAGAGCAAATTCCAGTGGTGAATGAATATCAAGACGTCTTTCCAGAAGAACTTCCAGGCATGCCTCCACACCGTCAGGTGGAGTTTGTCATTGAACTCGAGCCGGGCACCGAACCTGTTTGTCGGCGTCCATACAAGCTCTCTTCAGATGAATTGAAGGAATTGAAGAAACAGTTGGATGAACAGGAGCGTATGGGTCTCATCAGGCCTAGTACATCTCCGTGGGGCTGTGGTGTCTTATTTGTCAAGAAGAAAGATGGCACGGAGCGTCTCTGTGTTGACTACCGGCCACTGAACAAGAAGACGATTAAGAACAAGTATCCGCTCCCCAACATCAACGAACTCTTTGAGCAGCTCAAAGGAGCTAAAGTGTTCTCTAAGCTTGACCTCCGAATGGGCTATCATCAAATTCGCATTCGCGAGGAAGACATTCCCAAGACGGCCTTCAGAACGAGCTACGGTTCATATGAGTATACCGTTATGTCCTTCGGTCTCGCCAATGCTCCTCCTACCTTTTCAAGGATGATGCATTACATCTTCAACCCCTATACTGGCGAATTCGTGCTTGTGTATCTGGATGATATTCTGGTGTTTTCCAAGAATGAAGAAGATCACGAAAAGCACTTGCGTCTGGTTCTTGATCGACTCCGAGAGCATAAATTCTATGCCAAGTTCTCAAAGTGCGAGTTTTGGCTCGATAAGGTTTTGTACCTGGGCCACATTATCTCAGCTGACGGTATTGCGGTTAATCCCGAGAAAGTTGAAGCAATTGTCAACTGGGAAGCTCCTCAGAACGTCAAGCAGCTCCGCAGTTTTCTGGGTCTTGCCAGCTATTGCAGAAGGTTTGTGGAGAACTTCTCCAAGATTGCCAAGCCTCTTTCCAACCTCCTTCAGAAGAATGTCAAATACTTTTGGTCTCCCGAGTGTGAAGTGGCTTTCAAAACCCTCAAAGAGAAGCTTGTCTCAGCTCCAGTTCTGATTCCTCCAGATGAATCCAAGCCCTATGAAGTGTTCTGTGACGCGTCTCTTCAAGGTCTTGGTGGTGTGCTTATGCAAGAGAAGAGAATTGTGGCATACACTTCACGTCAGCTAAAGCCAGCTGAGAAGAACTATCCCACACATGATCTCGAGCTAGCAGCTGTGGTACATGCTCTGATTACGTGGAGACATCTGTTGTTGGGCAGAAAGGTCGACATCTTCACTGATCACAAGAGCTTGAAGTACATCTTCACACAGCCGCATCTGAACCTCCGCCAGACTCGTTGGGTCGAGATGATCCAAGAGTACAACCCCAGCATTGAGTACACTCCAGGCAAGGCGAATGTGATTGCAGATGCTTTGAGCAGAAAGGCATATTGCAACAGCCTTCTTATCAAGCCACACCAGCCTGAGCTTTGTGAAGCTTTCAGGAAGCTCAACCTTCAGGTTGTTCCGCAGGGTTTTCTTGCAAATCTCCAAATTGCTCCTACCTTGGAAGATCAAGTCCGTGAGGCCCAGCTCAGTGATACCATGGTGAAGAAGGTGAAACATGGCATTGCAAAGGGCACTCCAAAATATAAGTGCTTCCGTGTTGATGAGAGAGATACCTTGTTCTTCGAGGACAGACTCGTTGTTCCCAAAGGTGATCTCAGAAAGCTCATAATGGAAGAAGCTCATGACTCTCTCCTTTCCATTCATCCTGGCAGTTCCAAGATGTATCAAGACCTCAAGCAATCTTACTGGTGGACACGCATGAAAAGGGAAATTGCCCAATTCGTGAATGAATGTGATGTATGCAGAAGAGTGAAAGCAGAACATCAACGTCCAGCCGGTCTTCTCCAACCTCTTCCTATTCCTGAGTGGAAGTTCGACCACATTGAAATGGACTTCGTCACTGGCTTTCCTATATCCAAGCGAGGCAATGATGCTATCTTTGTGGTGATTGACAAGCTTACTAAAGTTGCTCACTTTCTTCCAGTCAAAGAATCAATCAATGCAGCTCAACTTGCAGAGCTGTACACTTCCAGAATTGTGTCCCTTCATGGCATTCCTCAAGTGATATCCTCAGACCGTGGCAGCTTGTTCACATCAAAGTTCTGGGACTCCTTTCAGTCCGCCATGGGCACGAAGATCAGGTTCAGCACTGCCTTTCACCCTCAGACTAGTGGTCAAGTCGAGCGTGTGAATCAGATCCTTGAAGATATGCTCAGAGCCTGTGTCATCTCCTTCGGCATGAAATGGGAAGACTGTCTTCCATTTGCAGAATTCTCTTACAACAACAGCTTTCAAGCAAGTGCAGGCAAAGCACCGTTTGAGATTCTCTATGGCAGAAAGTGCCGTACCCCTCTCAACTGGTCTGAAACAGGTGAACGCCAACTTCTTGGCAATGATTTGATCTCTGAAGCCGAAGAAATGTGCAAAGTCATACGTGAGAATCTCAAGGCCGCTCAGTCGCGTCAGAAGAGTTACTATGACGGAAAGCATCGTCATTTGGCTTTCGACATCGGTGATCATGTCTATCTCCGAGTTTCTCCGATGAAAGGAACCCAAAGGTTCGGTATCAAAGGAAAGCTTGCTCCTAGATACGTCGGCCCTTTCAAAATTCTGGGCAAAAGAGGCGATCTAGCCTATCAGCTCGAGCTCCCTTCCAACTTTGCAAATGTTCATGATGTCTTCCATGTGTCTCAGCTTCGCAAATGCTTCAAGGCACCTGAGCGGATGATTCCGTTTGAGGAGATTGATCTTCAACAAGACCTTTCCTACCGAGAGCATCCAGTTGCAATTCTCGAAGAAACTGAACGCAAGACTCGCAACAAGACCATCAAGTTTCTGAAAGTCAAGTGGTCACATCACACAGACCGAGAAGCTACCTGGGAACGAGAAGATCATCTTCGTTCCGAGTACCCTTCCTTTTTCCAGTCCTAGATCTCGGGACGAGATCTTTTTGTAGTAGAGGAGAGTTTGTAATGCCCCGGATGTAATACTTTCCCTTTTGGGCTTATAATAAATCTCCGGCTTCATCTATTTCCATTTCGGGTTCTTTGTCTTTCGGGTTTTCGTCGTTTTGTTGTGTGAGTGTGTGGCATTCATTCATATCATGTAGACATGTGCATTGCTTTGCTTTTGTGTTGTGGGTTGCATCCGGTTCGTGGCGTTTCTTTCCGTTGTCCGTTTCGTCTTCCGGAGCTCCTTACTTCGTGTCCGTGACGTCCCGTAGGCCTTCTTTGTTGTTCGGGCGTTTTTCGTTACCGGTGTGCCGCGAGGTTGTTTTGTGTGTTATTGTTTTGTTGTGTGCAACCCGCCTCTCAAATCTCGTCTCGTTTGGACTCCGTTGACTTTTCCCTCCGTTGTCCGTGTGGGTCCGAAGTGCCCTTACTTCGTGTCCCGGAAATACCCCTGCTGCAGTCTCTTTTCTCCGTCTGGTCCTTTTAAATCATCCTCGC
This sequence comes from Secale cereale, assembly GCA_902687465.1. Taxonomy (NCBI): domain Eukaryota; kingdom Viridiplantae; phylum Streptophyta; class Magnoliopsida; order Poales; family Poaceae; genus Secale; species Secale cereale. Next base: position 606,170,532 of record LR738714.1, on the reverse strand, counting down.
GATCGGATCCGTTGGATTACGATCGTAGGGCTCCTAAACACCCTAGCCTTCAAACCCTAGTCTAAAACTGCTATAAATAGACCCCTAGTCTATTTGGACATTCCCCTTCTTCTTCCCTAAATTTCAGATCTCAGATCCAATCCTCTCCTCCACCGGATCCCGAGGGGATCCAGTTTTTTTTCCTTCGAAGCAATCGCGCCGCAGCCCGCAGATCCTACTGGCCGAGCCGCCGCAGCGCCCGAAGTCAACGGCGCCTCGCCGATCTGTGCGTGACCGAGCGCTCTCGCCAGGAGGCGCGTCGGCCCAGGTCTCCCGCCGTCGCCCGCTTCGACGACCGGCCCGCATCGGGGACCACTCGGCCGGCCGCGCAGCTCCGCTGGACCACATCAACGCGAGCCGGCCCAGCTCGCCTCCCGCTCGCCTCGCGTCACCGCTCGCCCCGTCGGGCCTCGCACCGCTCGAGCCGGCCCAGTACCGCGCCGATCGCCACTTCGCCGCGCCGCTGCTCGCCTGGGCCGGGGCGCCCAGCTGGGCCGCCGCCTTCGCTAGCTGCGCCGCAGGCCTGCTTCCCGCCGCCCAGCCGTGGGCCTCCCTCCGGGCCTCCGCAGCCAGCCAGCCGGCGGGCCGCCGCCGCACTGTTCATCTGGGCTCCGCAGCTACTGTTCCCCCCCGGGCCTCGTACTGTTCATCCGGGCCGAACCCGCACTGTTCCTGAGGTTGTTTTTTTTTCCTAACTCCCCAGATCTGTTATCTGAGAATGCCAACTTTGACCTGCTCTAATTTCTTGCCTGTTGCTCCGTTTTGCGCGTGTAGCATGTCCAGATGTTCGTGGAGATGCCCTCTACGTTTTACCTGTTGTAGTCATGCATGTTAGAGATCATCTAGGGCCTTGTTTTGCTGTTGCAAGAGTGTATGATGATATAAACTGCTGTTATGTGTTATTTTGTGCCACCTTTGACATGTGATATCTTTTAGCTCGTTTGACCAAACGATGCAAATGACATGTCCACGTGTTCGTCTTGTCACGAACTACGTGTTGAGTGTGATAGGTTGCATGGTAGATTTATTTTTTTCCTTGTTATCATCGTTGCAAGATGCCATGTTCATATGTTGTGTTTTTACTTGTTATGAAATGCCATGTTGTTGAGCTTGTTGCAATCGGTGTGTTCACCACATTGATGCATGCTTGTGTGTTTCGGGATCACCGTCATATGTATTTTGATGAGGTGCTTACCCTTTGCCATGTTTAGTTTCGAGGTGTCTTAAACATGCTCTTTTTGATGCTATGATGATGTTGCTGTTTTAGGACTTAGTGAAATTTCACTAAGTCTGAAATCTGTTATGTTCCGATGCCATGTTCGTGTGATGTTGTAGGACAAAGCATGATAGTTTTGGGGTGGATTTTAATTGTTCCATGAAGTATATATTGTTGTCTTTCCATCCATGCCCTCACATGTCCATTTGAGGTGCTGTAGCATGTTTATCTTTTGCTCCAAACTTTCAATAAAATTCTGCTGCCAGAATTTTATGTCAAAGTTCAATATGTCCAAGATCATTGCTATTGATCCGTGACTCCGTTGGGGGTGCACTTTGGACCTAGTTGCTGTACATTATATCTAGTTTATGTTCAAGTCCTTTGCCATGCTTTTTGGGTGCTGTAGATTATTTATTTTGAGCTCCAAAGATGCTATGTTGCTGTAATTTGCAGTTTTCGCTCAAATCTTGTTTCGGGCATAACTTTTAGCCCGTAACTCCGATTTCAGCGAATCTTATATCAAACTTGGGTGATTTTCTGTGTAGATTAATAATATCAGGTTGTTATCTTGTTTTGAGGTGTTTTGCTTGAGTGATGTTTTACGTGCTCCTTGTGCATCTTTAGTGCATCCATCATGCATACATGTTTTTCGAGTGCGCATTGCATCGTGTTGATTGGTGCTTGTGTGTTTGTCTTGTTTAGAGCCGGAAGTTGAGCACGAGTTTTCCAACGAGGTTGAGCACGAGGTTTCCAACGAGTTTGAGCACGAGGACCCTTCTTTTGATCCGAACTTCTTCTCTTCAGGCAAGATGACCGAACCCCGATAACTTTACTATCTTCGCCTATTGCTAGTAGTCTCGATCTATAGTTTTTGCCTCGATGCCCATGTTCTTCTTGTCAGCCTCCTACTTGTAACCAATTGCCATGATTAACCACCCTACCTATGCAAACCGTTGCTTGGCTAAGTACGCTTCGCTCAGCCCTTCTTATAGCGTTGCTAGTTGCAGGTGAAGTGAAGATGCTTGCTCCATGTTGAAGTTTGGTTGGGTTATATCACACTATATAAATGCTTTAATTGAAATCACATATATATTGGCAAGGGTGGAAGGCTAAGCCTTTTGCTTGGTGTTTTGTTCCACTCATGCCGTTAGGATCCGTATAAGCCGGTTTTATGTTCCTTGATTATGCGTTCCTAACACGGTTGGGGTGTATGGGACCCCCTCGATAAACCGCTAAGTGCTAAGTCTTTTCCAGCAAATCCCAACATTGGTACTATTTGCCTAATAACAAACTAAACATGCATAGGGAGTAATTAACCCTCTTTCTTAATCAACAACCCCGGGCCAGTGCTCCACATGAGTGTTGGTCCGAAACGAGCGGACTGTGGGGCCGCCTTGGGGCAACCTGAGGTATTTGGCATACACCTGTAGGACGTCTCATCCGGTCGTGTCCTGAGACCTAGATACGCGCGGCTACTATCAGGGTGTCGACACGCCGGGAGGATTTGCTGGATTAGCCTTACCTTAGCTCGGTATATCTTGAGCACGGGATTCCGAGGATACTCGGGTCTTCCCACTTTGGAGTTGCGACTCCGCGGATCGTGGGCTTGTAATGGGTCAAGTTGGAACACCCCTGCAGGGTTTGAACTTTCGAAAGCCGTGCCCGCGGTTATGTGGCAGATGGGAGCTTGTTAATTCCGGTTGTAGATAACTTGACACAATGATACTAATACACTACCAGCGTGTGTTCCGTGACTGTCAATTTCCGAATAGGGATTCGGGAGTTGAACACGGAGGGGTTATGTTTGTGAGCTTGTAGCTAGGATCACTTCGTGATCACTTCTCGCGATGCCTTCTCTTCTCGCTCTCACTTGCGTAAGTTAGATGTTAGTTGCTGCTGCAGACTTGTTCTTTCTTCAGCCTTTCCCTCACCTAAAGGCTTTGATAGTTCTGTTACCCGGAGACGGGATTGCTGAGTCCTCTGTGGCTCACAGTTACTTCACACACCAGATGCAGGTCCAGCTATGAGCTATCCGGGTGATGGCACCGAGCTGGATTGGGAGTACGACGAGGAGCGTAGTCGTTACTACGTGCGCTACCCGGACGATCAGTAGTGGAGTCTCTTACTAGGATTCGATCCGCCTGTGGTTGTTTTATTTATCTGAGTTTGGTACTTTGACATTTGGCTTTTTCCCTTAGAGGGTTGTAGTGATCTTATTGTATGATGTTTGAGACTTGTACTGTGATTCTGTGACGTGGCGATTGTAAGCCAACTATTTTCAGTTTACTATCCCTCTTTTACATGAGTTGTGCAAAGATTACCAAACTTGAGATCATTCTAGGATGGACTTATGCCTTTAAGTCGTGCCTCGACACGTAGGAGGTATAACTCCATCCTGGGCATTACAAGTTGGTATTCAGAGCCTTCTCCGACCTAGGAGCCCCCACTGTTTGATTGAACCGTTGACGGTTGAGTCTAGGCACACACTGAAAACTTTTTGAGTCCTATATTATATCGGAGAGTAGGATTTCTTTGCTTCTCATCCCCTTTCTCTCTGGTGAGGACTCCTGACGTCTACTCTTGTCTCTCCTATCTTCAAAATTTGCACAAATTTTTTTTTTAGGAATCCCGCGAGTATTCTGGGATTGTTTCGATGTTCTTGTGACAAGGATATTGTTCTCGATGCCTCCTGTTACCGAGGAGTTGAGCTTCGGGGTATCATTGTAACAAGCATATCGCGACAGTACTAAATACTTAAGACGGCCGACATCGAAAATCTCCCCTATACGGCCAGTGGCAAGATAACCCCGACATCACCCAGTACTGGGGAGGTAGTTCGGGAGTATTGCCATAGCTTGTTATAGTGGATGCTTTTCGAAGGTCCGAGGTACACAGTTTCCGAGGAAGACTGGTTATGTGTTGAAGGATGGATACACCTGGATGTAGGTTAGAGTTGATTGCGCGGTGCTTCCCGTGTATCCCCAACACCTGATTGCATAACTGGAATCTTTCGGAAAGCTATAGGTGGGTTTTATCCAGTAGATCGTAGGCATTCTTCCAACGAATGCAGGTTAGTGAGTTCGGGGTTCGACATTGAGTGAAGGAGATATATGACCGAGGTTACTATCAGGAGTTGCATCTTAAAGGGTCCTTGGCTATGCTGATCCGGGGATTGCAAAACCTTTTCGTAACGCGTTCATATGCTTTCAGCACAAAGATGTTAGAACGAAACTCCTCTCTTGTGTTTGTTCCTTTCCGTACCTTGTTATTTTTCTTATTTTATCCTTTTGATCCCTATGTGGCTTCTCGTGAAGACTGATGTTATCATTTAACTGAGAAATATCATTCGTTCCTCTTGTTCGGATGATTTCATTCGTTCTTATTGTTCGAATGATTATTGTGAAGACTTGTTGCAATTCATTCCATTGATTCAGCTTATTCCTTTTGTCAATCAATTGCTGATTCGTGGTCATCTCTTACAGGATGGCTCCGAAAAAGGTTCCGAATGCCAACCCAGAGGTGGAAGAGGTTCCAGAACGTCCTCCTTCACCTCCTCCTCCGCCTGAGGCTTGGAGAGCAATTATGCAGACTACTGCTCAGGACACTCATTTGATGATGCAGATGATGCAGATGATGCAAGCTAATCAAGCTAATCAAGCTAATCAGGGCGTTCCAATGAACCAAGGCAACTTCTTCCAGCAGCACCATGCTACCCTCAACCAGTTCTTGGCCAACAATCCTAAAGCTTTCAGTTACTGTGTCGACCCTCTTGATGCTGAGGATTGGCTGACCGATATCAAGAAGCATTTTGAGTGCAGTAACGTGAAAGAAGATGACTATGTGAAGTTTGCAGCCTTCCAACTGAAAGATCAAGCAGCTGATTGGTGGCAGCAGTACAAAGACTCAAGGCCGGGTCAAGTGATCTCGTGGGAGAATTTCTGCAAGGATTTCCGCTCGCATCACATTCCTACAAGTGTTATCGAGGGTATGCGTGAGCAATTCCGCAACCTCAAGCAGGGCTCCATGACAGTCTATCAGTATAATGTCAAGTTTCAAAACCTCGCTCGCTATGCAAAGCAAGACATTCCTGATGCAAAGAGTAAAATCTATCAGTTCCGTGGAGGTCTCAAAGATGAACTTCAGCTTGCTCTCACTTTGTTCGAGCCAGACGAATTCGATAAGTTCTATAACATGGCTTTGAAACAAGAAGCAGCTCAGCTTAAGATGGAGGCTTCTAAGAAGAGAATTCGAGATGCTGTTCACTCTACCTCATCGTCTCAGTTGGCTGCGAAACAACAGAAATTCTGGCTTCCTCCTCCTCCAATGATTCGAGCTCCATACAACAACTCCAGCAACTTCAACAACTCCAACAACAAGAACTCTAGTGGTCGTGGTTTCTCCCACCCACCCAACCCGAGCAATCAGTCGAAGAAGCAGTTTCAGTCTCAAGGCTCCAAGTCCAGTGGCTCTCATTTCCGTCCTCTCTCTGAAGTGGTGTGCAACAAGTGTGGCCAGAAGGGGCATTATGCCAACAGATGTCCGAATCCGAAGCGTCTTCCTCCTCCTCCACCTGTGAGTTCAGCTATTGTCAGGCATGATCCAAAGGCAGCAAGGGTTAATCTGATGAATGCAGCACAAGCAGAGGCTTCTTCTGATGTCATTTTGGGTAACCTTCCAGTGAACTCTATACCTGCTAAAGTGTTATTTGATTCGGGTGCATCATGCTCTTTCATGTCTCAACCTTTTGCATCCAAGTATAATGTGGACATCAAAAGCTTGCCAAGGGAGTTATCAGTTATTTCTCCGGGGATACGAATGCATTCCAGCATATATGCTCCGGATGTTTCTATTCGCATGGGCGATTATCGATTTTTGGCTTCTCCGGTGATTCTTGGTCATTCTGATATCGACCTCATTCTCGGAATGGATTGGCTTTCTCAGCACGATGCTCACATTGATTGTGCCCAGAAGGAAGTCAAGTTGACTCATTCTGATGAAGATGTGATTATCTTCGCCTCCAGGGATAATACTATTCGGCTTTTCTCTCTTAATGATAAGGGTGAAATTAATGCCATAGAGCAAATTCCAGTGGTGAATGAATATCAAGACGTCTTTCCAGAAGAACTTCCAGGCATGCCTCCACACCGTCAGGTGGAGTTTGTCATTGAACTCGAGCCGGGCACCGAACCTGTTTGCCGGCGTCCATACAAGCTCTCTTCAGATGAATTGAAGGAATTGAAGAAACAGTTGGATGAACAGGAGCGTATGGGTCTCATCAGACCGAGTACATCTCCGTGGGGCTGTGGTGTCTTATTTGTCAAGAAGAAAGATGGCACGGAGCGTCTCTGTGTTGACTACCGGCCATTGAACAAGAAGACGATTAAGAACAAGTATCCGCTCCCCAACATCAACGAACTCTTTGAGCAGCTCAAAGGAGCTAAAGTATTCTCTAAGCTTGACCTCCGAATGGGCTATCATCAAATTCGCATTCGCGAGGAAGACATTCCCAAGACGGCCTTCAGAACGAGCTGCGGTTCATATGAGTATACCGTCATGTCCTTCGGTCTCGCCAATGCTCCTCCTACTTTTTCAAGGATGATGCATTACATCTTCAACCCCTATACTGGCGAGTTTGTGCTTGTGTATCTGGATGATATTCTGGTGTTTTCCAAGAATGAAGAAGATCACGAAAAGCACTTGCGTCTGGTTCTTGATCGACTCCGAGAGCATAAATTCTATGCCAAGTTCTCAAAGTGCGAGTTTTGGCTCGATAAGGTTCTCTACCTGGGCCACATCATCTCAGCTGACGGTATTGCGGTTAATCCCGAGAAAGTTGAAGCAATTGTCAACTGGGAAGCTCCTCAGAACGTCAAGCAGCTCCGCAGTTTTCTGGGTCTTGCCAGCTATTGCAGAAGGTTTGTGGAGAACTTCTCCAAGATTGCCAAGCCTCTTTCCAACCTCCTTCAGAAGAATGTCAAGTACTTTTGGTCTCCCGAGTGTGAAGTGGCTTTCAAAACCCTCAAAGAGAAGCTTGTCTCAGCTCCAGTTCTGATTCCTCCAGATGAATCCAAGCCCTATGAAGTGTTCTGTGACGCTTCTCTTCAAGGCCTTGGTGGTGTGCTTATGCAAGAGAAGAGAATCGTGGCATACACTTCACGTCAGCTAAAGCCAGCTGAGAAGAACTATCCCACACATGATCTCGAGCTAGCAGCTGTGGTGCATGCTCTGATTACGTGGAGACATCTGTTGTTGGGCAGAAAGGTCGACATCTTCACTGATCACAAGAGCTTGAAGTACATCTTCACACAGCCGCATCTGAACCTCCGCCAGACTCGTTGGGTCGAGATGATCCAAGAGTACAACCCCAGCATTGAGTACACTCCAGGCAAGGCGAATGTGATTGCAGATGCTTTGAGCAGAAAGGCATATTGCAACAGCCTTCTTATCAAGCCACACCAGCCTGAGCTTTGTGAAGCTTTCAGGAAGCTCAACCTTCAGGTTGTTCCGCAGGGTTTTCTTGCAAATCTCCAAATTGCTCCTACCTTGGAAGATCAAGTCCGTGAGGCCCAGCTCAGTGATACCATGGTGAAGAAGGTGAAACATGGCATTGCAAAGGGCACTCCAAAATATAAGTGCTTCCGTGTTGATGAGAGAGATACCTTGTTCTTCGAGAACAGACTCGTTGTTCCCAAAGGTGATCTCAGGAAGCTCATAATGGAAGAAGCTCATGACTCTCTCCTTTCCATTCATCCTGGCAGTTCCAAGATGTATCAAGACCTCAAGCAATCTTACTGGTGGACACGCATGAAAAGGGAGATTGCCCAGTTCGTGAATGAATGTGATGTATGCAGAAGAGTGAAAGCAGAACATCAACGTCCAGCCGGTCTTCTCCAACCTCTTCCTATTCCTGAGTGGAAGTTCGACCACATTGAAATGGACTTCGTCACTGGTTTTCCTAAATCCAAGCGAGGCAATGATGCTATCTTTGTGGTGATTGACAAGCTTACCAAAGTCGCTCACTTTCTTCCAGTCAAAGAATCAATCAATGCAGCTCAACTTGCAGAGTTGTACACTTCCAGAATTGTGTCCCTACATGGCATTCCTCAAGTGATATCCTCAGACCGTGGCAGCTTGTTCACATCAAAGTTCTGGGACTCCTTTCAGTCCGCCATGGGCTCGAAGATCAGGTTCAGCACTGCCTTTCACCCTCAGACTAGTGGTCAAGTCGAGCGTGTGAATCAGATCCTAGAAGATATGCTCAGAGCCTGTGTCATCTCCTTCGGCATGAAATGGGAAGACTGTCTTCCATTTGCCGAATTCTCTTACAACAACAGCTTTCAAGCAAGTGCAGGCAAAGCACCGTTTGAAATTCTCTATGGCAGAAAGTGCCGTACCCCTCTCAACTGGTCTGAAACAGGTGAACGCCAACTTCTTGGCAATGATTTGATCTCTGAAGCCGAAGAAATGTGCAAAGTCATACGTGAGAATCTCAAGGCCGCTCAGTCGCGTCAGAAGAGTTACTATGACGGAAAGCATCGTGATCTGGCTTTCGACATCGGTGATCATGTCTATCTCCGAGTGTCTCCGATGAAAGGAACCCAGAGGTTCGGTATCAAAGGAAAACTTGCTCCTAGATACGTCGGGCCTTTCAAAATTCTTGGCAAAAGAGGCGATCTAGCCTATCAGCTCGAGCTCCCTTCCAACTTTGCAAATGTTCATGATGTCTTCCATGTGTCTCAGCTTCGCAAATGCTTCAAGGCACCTGAGCGGATGATTCCGTTTGAGGAGATTGATCTTCAACAAGACCTTTCCTACCGAGAGCATCCAGTTGCAATTCTCGAAGAAACTGAACGCAAGACTCGCAACAAGACCATCAAGTTTCTAAAAGTCAAGTGGTCACATCACACAGACCGAGAAGCTACCTGGGAACGAGAAGATCATCTTCGTTCCGAGTACCCTTCCTTTTTCCAGTCCTAGATCTCGGGACGAGATCTTTTTGTAGTAGAGGAGAGTTTGTAATGCCCCGGATGTAATACTTTCCCTTTTGGGCTTATAATAATAAATCTCCGGCTTCATCTATTTCCATTTCGGGTTCTTTGTCTTTCGGGTTTTCGTCGTTTTGTTGTGTGAGTGTGTGGCATTCATTCATATCATGTAGACATGTGCATTGCATTTTGTTTGTGTTGTGGGTTGCATCCGGTTCGTGGCGTTTCTTCCCGTTGTCCGTTTCGTGTTCCGGAGCTCCCTCACGTGTCCGTGACGTCCCGTAGGCCTTCTTTGTTGTTCGGGCGTTTTTCGTTACCGGTGTGCCGCGAGGTTGTGTTGTGTGTTGTTGTTTTGTTGTGTGCAACCCGCCTCTCAAATCTCGTCTCGTTTGGACTCCGTTGACTTTTCCCTCCGTTGTCCGTGTGGGTCCGATGTGCCTTCACTTCGTGTCCCGGAAATACCCCTACTGTATTCTTTTATCTCCGTCTGGTCCCTTTAAATCATCCCCGCGATCGGATCCGTTGGATCACGATCGGAGGGCTCCTAGCGCCCCTAATCTCCCCCTAACCCTAAAATTCTGCTACTAATAGACCCCCCCTAGTCTATATTTGGGCATTTCTATCCCCATCTTCTTCCTCCTCTAGTACTCTTTCTTTTTTTTTCTTTCTTCCTCAGTTCCACAAAAACCTCTCCCGCAGATCTGACCGGATCCCGAGGATCCCTCGATCTCCAGTGCCGCGGCTCGGGGCTGCCGCGATCCAGATCCGGATCGGCGCCCGGAGTCAACGCCTCGCGCCGCTAGCGCCTGGCTTCGACCGCGCCAGGCGATCGACCGCGTCGGCCGGCCACTCGACCTCAGCCGCCTGGGCCCAGTTCGCCGTTTCCCCGCCGCGCCAGGCGCCGGGCCGGCCCGGGGACCACTTCCCCTCGCCACCGGCTGGGCCGTCAGCCTCCCCGGCCCAGCGCCGATCGCCACCAGTCCCGCATCGCCACTTCGCTGCAGATCGCCGCACGGGCCGCCGCACCGCCACCTGGCCCGCGCCGTCCTGCCCCGCTGGGCCTCTGCCCTCCGGCCCGCTACCTCCCGCGGAGAGGCCGCCAGCCTCTGCGGGCCGCGCCGCTGCTGTTCCGGATCGGGCCGCCATCTACTGTTCCTCGCGGGCCGGATCCGACACTGTTCATCCTCTGTCCAGATCTGGATCTGAGGTCCAAATTCAAACCCTAGCCCCTGTTTTTCCTGTTCTGTTATGCCTACTTTGACCTTGCATAACTTTTACTGTGGTGCTCCGTTTTGTGCGTGTAATATGTCCAGATGTTCGTGGAGATGCCCTCTACGTTTTACCTGTTGTTGTCATGCATGTTAGAGATCATCTAGGGCCTTGTTTTGCTGTTGCAAGAGTGTATGATGATATAAACTGCTGTTGTGTGATATTTTTGTGCCACCTTTGACATGTGATATCTTTTAGCTCGTTTGTCCAAACGATGCAAATGACATGTCCACGTGTTCGTCTCGTCACGAACTACGTGTTGTGTGTGATAGGTTGCATGGTAGATGTTTTGTTTCCTTGTTATCATCGTTGCAAGATGCCATGCTCACATGTTGTGTTTTTACTTGTTATGAAATGCCATGTTGTTGAGCTCGTTGTAATCGGTGTGTTCACCACATTGATGCATGCTTGTGTGTTTCGGGATCACCTTCATATGTATTTTGATGAGGTGCTTACCCTTTGCCATGTTTAGTTTCGAGGTGTCTTAAACATGCTCTTTTTGATGCTATGATGATGTTGCTGTTTTGGGACTTAGTGAAATTTCACTAAGTCTGAAATCTGTAACGTTCCGATGCCATGTTCGTGTGATGTTGTAGGACAAAGCATGATAGTTTTGGGGTGGATTTTGATTGTTCCATGAAGTATATATTGTTGTCTTTCCATCCATGTCCTCACATGTCCATTTGAGGTGCTGTAGCATGCTTATCTTTTGCTCCAAACTTTCAATAAAATTCTGCTGTCAGAATTTTATTTCAAAGTTCAATATGTCCAAGATCATTGCTATTGATCCGTGACTCCGTTTGGGGTGCACTTTGGACCTAGTTGCTGTACATTATATCTAGTTTATGTTCAAGTCCTTTGCCATGCCTTTTGGGTGCTGTAGATTATTTATTTTGAGCTCCCAAGATGCTATGTTGCTGTAATGTGCAGTTTTCGCTCAAATCTTGTTTCGGGCATAACTTTTAGCCCGTAACTCCGATTTCAGCGAATCTTATATCAAACTTGGGTGTTTTTCTGTGTAGATTAATAATATCAGGTTGTTATCTTGTTTTGAGGTGTTTTGCTTGAGTGATGTTTTACGTGCTCCTTGTGCATCTTTAGTGCATCCATCATGCATACATGTTTTTCGAGTGCGCATTGCATCGTGTTGATTGGTGCTTGTGTGTTTGTCTTGTTTAGAGCCGGAAGTTGAGCACGAGTTTTCCAACGAGGTTGAGCACGAGGTTTCCAACGAGTTTGAGCACGAGGACCCTTCTTTTGATCCGAACTTCTTCTCTTCAGGCAAGATGACCGAACCCCGATAACTTTACTATCTTCGCCTATTGCTAGTAGTCTCGATCTATAGTTTTGCCTCGATGCCCATGTTCTTCTTGTCAGCCTCCTACTTGTAACCAATTGCCATGTTTAACCAACCCTACCTATGCAAACCGTTGCTTGGCTAAGTACGCTTCGCTCAGCCCTTCTTATAGCGTTGCTAGTTGCAGGTGAAGTGAAGATGCTTGCTCCATGTTGAAGTTTGGTTGGGTTATATCACACTATATAAATGCTTTAATTGAAATCACATATATATTGGCAAGGGTGGAAGGCTAAGCCTTTTGCTTGGTGTTTTGTTCCACTCATGCCGTTAGGATCCGTATAAGCCGGTGTTATGTTCCTTGATTATGCGTTCCTAACACGGTTGGGGTGTATGGGACCCCCTCGATAAACCGCTATGTGCTAAGTCTTTTCCAGCAAATCCCAACATTGGTACTATTTGCCTAATAACAAACTAAACATGCATAAGGGAGTAATTAACCCTCTTTCTTAATCAACAACCCCGGGCCAGTGCTCCACATGAGTGTTGGTCCGAAACGGGGGTCCTGCAGGGCCGCCTTGGGGCAACCCGAGGTATCTGGCATACACCTGTAGCATCACCCATCCGGTCGTGTCCTGAGACCTAGATACGCGCGGCTACGATCAGGGTGTCGACACGCCGGGAGGATTTGCTGGATTAGCCTTACCTTAGTTCGGTTTAACGTGAGCACGGGATTCCGAGGATACTCGGGTCTTCCCACTTTGGAGTTGCGACTCCGCGGATCGTGGGCTTGTAATGGGTCAAGTTGGAACACCCCTGCAGGGTTTGAACTTTCGAAAGCCGTGCCCGCGGTTATGTGGCAGATGGGAGCTTGTTAATTCCGGTTGTAGAAAACTTGACATAATGATACTAATACACTACCAGCGTGTGTTCCGTGACTGTCAATTTCCGAATAGGGATTCGGGAGTTGAACACGGAGGGGTTATGCTTGTGAGCTTGTAGCTAGGATCACTTCGTGATCACTTCTCGCGATGCCTTCTCTTCTCGCTCTCTCTTGCGTAAGTTAGCGCTAGTTGCTGCTGCAGACTCTTTGTTGTTCCTTCACCTCATTTCTTTCTTCAGCCTTTCCCTCACCTAAAGGCTTTGATAGTTCTGTTACCCGGGAACGGGATTGCTGAGTCCTCTGTGGCTCACAGTTACTTCACCACACCAGATGCAGGTCCAGCTGTGAGCTATCCAGGCGATGGCACCGAGCTGGATTGGGAGTACGACGAGGAGCGTAGTCGTTACTACGTGCGCTACCCGGACGATCAGTAGTGGAGACTCTTACTAGGATTCGATCCGCCTGTGGTTGTTTTTTTATCTGAGTTTGGTACCTTGACATTTGGCTTTTGCCCTTAGAGGGTTGTAGTGATCTTATTGTATGATGTTTGAGACTTGTACTGTTATTCTGTGACGTGGCGATTGTAAGCCAACTATTTTCAGTTTACTTTCCCCCTTTTACATGAGTTGTGCAAAGATTACCAAACTTGAGATCATTCTAGGATGGACTTATGCCTTTAAGTCGTGCCTCGACACGTAGGAGGTATAATTCCATCCTGGGCATTACAAAACCCTACTCCTGCTTGGTTTGTATTGAGTTGGGGAGCTCGGGAGCTTGAAGAACTAGCTACACCGAGCGAGAGAGCTATCTAGGTTCCGAACCCTTTCTACGTTGTGCATGGGCCTCCTTTTATAGCTCAAGGGGTCACCGACAGGTGTCAACGTAGAAGAAGGGGTAAAAATGTAATTGTGGTGGTAGTTGTAACAGTGCGGGAACAGTGGATGAATAGTGGATGAACAGTGGTCATCACCTACTTTGACAGTGGGGGACAAGAGCATTTAATGCCCGTCGCCGTCGACCCCAAAAGCGCCCGCCCTTGCGTCTCCGTTTGCCACGGCGATAGCTTCGTCACCGTGGAGTGCCACCGTGTCCCCCAGGCTGCACAACCATCCGCCACGCGTCCCTGGAATGGCCCCAGGACGACGCGTGGACCGATGAGCTGGAGCGCGGGCACACAGTGTAACTCTCCCCGGCAAGCACCTTGCCGGGGCCTTGACCTTGCCGGGCCCTGGAGCTTGCCGCTCCCCGGGCCCTGCCGGGGCGCATGTTGCGCCGAGGCATGTCTTCTGAGATGTAGTCTTCTAGTCTTCCTGGCAAGCTCCTCTTGCCAGGGTCTTGTGCTAATGTGGTAGTCTTGGGCCTGGGACGGCCTTCCCGGCAAGCTCCACTTGCCGGGGTCTTGATCTTCTGACTTGTATACTTTGTTTTTGAATGGCTTAATAAGGAACAGAGAGGTTTCCGGCAAGCACGTGGTAGACCCTGCCGCGGGAAGCTGCTACTGCCCGTGCACAAGTTGGGGTACTAAGGTACCCCTATCTTAGTACACCGACAGGAGCCCCCGGGCCTGGGCCATACACGGTGCCGAGCGCTGTTGGGCCAGGCCCAAAACAGTGCACGGGCACGCGCGGCCCACGGCGAGCCGTAATTCCCCTTCCGCATCCGCCGCGTCCCTCCCTAACGGCACGCGTCGATTGCGGCGTCGTGGGAGGGAACGTGGCCACGTTCTTTAATGGGAAATGCGGAGCGTCCCCCACTTCCCCCTTAAAAGCAGAGGAAGCAGGGGCCGTTACCTTACTTCGTCTTCATTGCTTCTTCCACCTCCAGAAACCCCCCTCTGCGCCCCGCCTCCTCATCTCCTCCGCCCTCTTCTGCATCCGCGGCGCCGTCGAGCTTTCCGCCCCCTTCCTCCGCCGCCTCCGCCATGGCCCCGAAGGCCGAGAAGGCGAAAGCGGAGAAGACCAAGAGGGAGAAATCCGAGCAGGCGGCGAAGCTTGTCGCTCTGCGGAAGAGGAACGTCGTCTTCGCGCCAAGGCTCAGCGCAAGGGAGCTCTGGAACAAGTACTATCTGTTCTGGGCCAAGAAGACCAAGGCGCATCCCCGCACCCGAGTCTACCCGGCCGCCGCCAGAGATCTGTACCCCAGCGGGTATTTCTTCTTCGCTGTCTTCTTCCACTGCGGCCTGTGTCCTCCATTCTCTGAATTTTTCTGCGATATCATGAATACATACAACCTCCATCTCTTAGACTTCACCCCCAACGCCATCCTCATGATGGCGGTTTTCGCACATCTGTGCGAAAACTACATAGGGATCTATCCAAACGTAGCGCTCTTTAGGCATTTCTTCATGCCCAGAGCAGAGGCCGGCGCCCCCCTCTCCGGGGGGATCTCTTGGGTCTTCCGCTTGAACAAGAAGGAATCTTATCTGAAAGGAGAGCTCCGCGGCAAGTGGGAGGAGTGGCACGCGGATTGGTGCTGGATAGTAGAGGACGAGCCGTAGCCTTTCACTGTGCCGCGCACAACTGCTATAGTGCGCGGCAGGGACTGGAGTGATTTGGCCGCGGATGACATCAAGCTCAACGCTGCCCTTGTCAGGATTCTTCGCCTCCGGGTAGCCAAGTTGACCATCGGAGAGGTAGGAGCTGATTTCCTCTGCCGCCGCATTGCTCCTTTACAGGAAAGGAAAAGGCCAGCATGGGAGTTTGGCAATGCGGCGGACGTAATGAGGTTGCGCCCGGGGCTGAATTACAACTTCACGGCGCTGGAGCTAAAGGGGATGCTCCGGGAGCTTTTAAAGCACGACCCGGCCCACCCGGAGTGGTTTAGACCTCCCCGGGGAGTAGTACCTCTATGCAACAGCACCGCCTGGGATGCCTTGCGGGCGATGATGCCCGCGTGTGACTCTCATGGCGTCGACCCAACATGGATAGTGCCCACGCCGGATGCCATCATGAGCTTCTTCGATAACTTGGTCGAGGTGCCGAAGAACACCGATGAGATCAAGGGTCTCACCCGGGCCACCACGGATCGGGAGATAGCTTATATCGCTACCCGGGTAGAAGAGGCCGCCGCAGCCGCAGCGGTAGGAGAATTTGGATTCACCGTCGACGAGGCAGAGGCCGAGGACGCGTCGTGCCAGGCCGAGGAGGCAGAGATCCGGAGACTTCTCAAACTTCCGCCCGACGAGCTCGCCGGGGTCCCCTCTCTGAGGCACGCCGGGATCCCCGGAGTTGTGAGCGAGGCCGCGGCAAGAGGCGAGGTTGCCGGAGGAAGCAGAGGTGCCGGAGGGAGCGGAGCTGCCGGAAGGAGCAAGGCCGCGAGGCAGGGTGCTGGGCCCAGCGAGCCCACCGAGGAGGAGGAGGAGGAGGACGCCGGAGCTGACGAGGATACTGGCGGATCTCTGGGGCTCGACGACGATGTCTCCTCGTCCTCGGAGAGCTCCCCGCCCCGGGCAAGTCCCAAGCGAACACCGCCGAAGCGCCTCCGCAAGGCGGCTACGGCGACGAGGACGCAGGCGCCCCGACAGCAGCCCGCTCGCCAGGCGGCGCGCGCCACCAGAGCGAGCCAAACCGCGACGGAGGCGCCTCGCGTACCAGCGCCAAGCGGAGGAGGATCCTCCCAGAGCGGGGCGGCTGCCCCGCCTGCTCCCCGGGCCCCGGCGCCAACAGAGGCTGGGTCTTCGCAGCCCCCAGCCCCGGGGACCGCCAAGCGCCCAAGGGAGCCTTCTCCTCCTGCTCCTCGCGCGGAAGCGCCTCAGGTGGAGTTCGACTTCTCCGTTCTGAGCGACGACGACGACGACGAGGAAGAGGAGTAAGCACTTGTATTTTGCAGCTTCTTCGATTCTGTCTTGATTCTTTCTTTGATGATTCTGATTTTGCTTCTTTCTTTGATTTCAGGACCCTGGCCCAGCGAGTGGCGAAGAAGGCCAAGGTCCCCGTAGTCGAGGTCGAGGACGACTCGCCCGTCGCGGCTACAGGGGACGCGCCGGCGACGAACTTGCCGGACCCAAGCGCTGCTCCGAGGAGCAGCCCCCAGCGTAAGTCTGGGCTTGATCTTTCCACTCGTCGGGCGCGCATGAGGTCTTTGCTCGATATTAATGTTTTGTTGCTCTGTTTGTCTTGTGCAGAAACGGAGTCACTGCCGCAGGGGCAACCAGAGGTCACGCCCGAGGAGCAGCTGATCCCACCCTCCCCGCCAAGGACGAACTCCCCGGCGAGGGAGGATGTTCCGCCAAGGACGGGCTCCCCGCCAAGGGCGGGCAGCCCGACAAGGGTGGCCACCCCGCCAAGGGAGGGCACGGGCGGCCCTCCGCCAGCAGGAGCCACCGCTCCTCCGCTAAGGATGGGCTCCCCGGCGAGGGAGCCTGTGGTCGACGAAGTCCGCGAAGGTAAGCCTGACAACTTTTTCTTCTTGGACTTGTCTTTTTTGGATATTTGCTTGATCTTTTTCTTTTCTTCTTCTTCTGTTAGATCCTCCTCCCCCGGAGCGGATGGAGACGGAGGTCCTTGTCGAGGAGGAGGGCGCGCAAGGCGACGCCGGCAACGCCACTGTCGTCGAGGACATGGCGGGAGCCGACGAGCCTGCCGTGGAGGAGACTGCCCCGACCGCAGACGCCGCGGCCGGGGAGGGGGACGGCGGCCACACTGCCGGCCCGGAGGCGGCAGGAGCGTCAAGCGCTGCGCCGGCCGCCGACCCCTCCACCGAGAAGGAGCAGTCCGCCTTCTATCTTGAGGCTCCCAACGGCGTCTTCATACAAGTGCCGTGGGGATCCTCGTCGCGAGCCCCCGAGGAGGGAGAGACCTTCGATGGGGAGGTCCTCGCCTCCGCGGGGCTGAAGATCGTCGAGGCGCCCGGCGGGAGCGACGAGCCCGAGGAGGAGAAACTGCTTCACCGGCTCCTGGCCCTTTACCGGGCCAGGCAGGCGAAACTGGAATCTCGGGAGGTCCTCACCGCCAAGGCTGTAGCAGAGTTAGAGAAGCGCGCAGCTGAACTCCGCGCCGCCAACCAGGCGGCCCTCCGTGACTTGGCGGAGGAGCGCGGGAGGCTTGCCGGGGAGCAGCAGGAGTTCCTCTTGGAGAAAGCTGAGGCCGAGGAGCAGCAGCATCTGGTCGGCGAAGAGCAGTCCCGGCGAGAAGGAGAGCTCACCCAGCGGAAAGTCGATCTCGACGCCCACGAGGAAGACCTTGCCGCCCGGGAGCAGGCCCTTGGTGGAGAGCTGAAGGAAGCGAAGGCCGCCGCAGCCACCGCGGAAACCGCCAAGAAGGACCTCGAAGCTAAGGTGGTGCAGCTGGAGGAGTACCTGAAAGCGAGCACGGAGAGGGTCACCGCGCTCAACATAGAGCGCGAGAAGGACGCCCATACCAATTCTGAACTCCAGGTACGCCTCTCCAAGCAGGGCGACGAGCTGAAAGCCGCCAAGGACTCAATTGCAGATCTGGAGCTGAAAGTCTCTACGCTGAAAGATTCACTCGACGCCGTCCGGGACCGCGAAACCAAGCTGAAGGACGAGCTCCGCAAGGAGCGAGGCCTGGTGGAGAGCGCCGTGACTTCAGCTAACAACTTCCGCCAGACCGTCGAGGTATGGACTGAAGATCTGGTGGCCTCTGCTGGCAACATCGACAAGGAGCTGATGGCGCTGAGGGTGGAACACCTCATATACTCTCCGGATCCAAATCTCCCTCACAGCGCCAAGCTCAGTCTTTTCTTCAGGGGGATCGCACCGGCGCTCGCACGTCTGCAGCAGAAGCTCCCCGCGCAGTTGGCCGAGGAGTCGCGCCAGCTCTGCGTGGGGACCCTGGAGCGCGTCTTGACCAAGATTGTTTACCGCAATCCTGGTATAAATCTCGTCAACGTCCTCCGCAGCTTGCCGGCCGACGCAGATCAAGAGGCCCTGAAGGCGCAAGTCGCCCACATCATCGCCGAGGTGAACAAGATCTCCAGGCGTGAAGGCGACCGCGTAGATTAGGCCTCTTCCTTTTTATTTCCTTTGTTGCTGCAAAGTGTGCCATGGACACGAATCTATTATTGATTGCGACAAGTTACCCCTTGTAATATATTATCTTATTCTGAGCAATCAGTGCAATGTTATCTCCCTTGTTTTGGTCCTTTACTTTGTATGTTTTCGACCCTACGCTTCTAGGGAACTCGCCGGCAAGGGACCCTTGCCGCGAGCGCTGAGTGCTGGACTCTGAGCAGCCTGCTGGCAAAGGCCTTACCGGCAAGCAACCTTGCCGCAGCTAGTCGCAACGCACTTAGCTTGCTGAGCGAACTCGAAAACGAAGTAAGGGCGCGACACTTGTCGCAGCTCACTTAAGCCGTTGAGTGTACTCGAAAACAAAGTAAGGGTGCGGCTAGCCACGGGTAGGTTCCTCCGCGCACAGGTTTTCCATACAAAGTGTGGTTGTTCAAGGAAGATAACTAAAATTTAAAAAATTTGAACTGCTCAAATTCCGGTAACTTAGCTTTCGTATATTGCTTGCTTCCCCGACAAGGCTTCTCTTTCTTGAACAGCACTTGGTTCATCCTCCATCTCCTCCCCCCCGGCAAACTTGTGCGCGAGGAACATTCCTTCTGCTTAAGAGGGAAAGAAAAAGAGGAGGGAAAACAAGTATAGGGCCTTTCGGCGTGCTAATGCTTACCGGGTATGTGTGTTGCACAGAAATGCCAAATAGTGTATGCAAATAACAAAGAAAAGCATGGAGAAGGCAAATAGTGCGAAACACAAAAGCTTTACTGATGCACGGGGAACTGCGCCCGGCTTTGTACAAAGGATTACATGCGACAGCGGCAAGACTCGTACAAAAGGTGGTTGCCGGAGCGGATCACAGCAACCGCGCCTTATGGGTGAAACTTGCGAAGATGCTCTATGTTCCAGGAGTTGCTCACCGGTAATCCTTCTTCGGTCTCAAGGCGGACAGCGCCGGGCCTTGTGACTTGTCTCATCCGATAAGGGCCTTCCCACTTCGGCGTCAACTTGTTGGAATTCTTGGCGGACTGAACACGCTGAAGAACAAGGTCGCCTTCCTCGAGACTCCTGGCCTTAACCTTGCGGCTATGATAGCGGCGCAAGGCTTGCTGGTATCGAGCAGCTCGTACAGCAGCCTGGAGACGTTCCTCCTCGAGGAGCAATGCATCATCTTGTCGCAGTTGCTCTTGCTCGAGCTCATCATAAGCGAGCACCCGAGGAGATCCGTATACGAGTTCCGTGGGGAGAACTGCCTCTGCTCCATAGACAAGAGCAAAGGGTGTCTGTCCGGTGGCTCGACTTGGTGTCGTTCTGATTGACCAAAGAGCCGCCGGCAACTCCTCTATCCAGTTTCTTCCGCACTTGCGCAGCCTGTCAAAGGTCCTTGTCTTGAGTCCGCGCAGCACTTCAGCATTGGCCCTCTCCGCTTGACCATTGCTCCTCGGGTGAGCAACAGAAGCGAAACAGACCTTGGCGCCAAGGTCTTGGACGTATTGCATGAAGGTGCGACTAGTAAATTGTGTACCGTTGTCGGTGATGATCCTGTTAGGAATTCCGAAACGGCAAACAATCGACCTGAAGAACCTGACCGCTGACTGTGCTGTCACCTTTCTCACCGGCTCCACTTCTGGCCACTTTGTGAACTTGTCGATTGCAACGTACAAGTACTCAAAGCCCCCGACAGCTTGGGGGAAGGGGCCGAGGATATCGAGCCCCCAGACCGAGAAGGGCCAGGACAAAGGGATCTTCTGGAGAGCTTGAGCTGGCTGATGAATTTGCTTGGCATGGAACTGGCACGCTTCACACTTGGTTACTTGTGCAGTTGCATCTTGGAGGGTTTCTGGCCAGAAGAACCCTTGCCGGAACGCCTTCCCGGCAAGTGCCCTTGCGCCAATGTGGTGGCCACATATGCCTCCGTGTATCTCTGCCAACAGCTTCTGTCCATCTTCTCTGGAAATGCACTTCAACCTGACACCATTGAGTCTTCTTCTGTACAGTTCATTGTCCACGAACTGGTACATACTTGACTGCCTGGTTATCTTCTCTATCTCTTCTGGGTCGTCGGGAAGTTCTCCAGTTTGCAGAAAACGAACAATCTGCTGTGCCCATGCCGGAGCCCGAGGCTCAACGGCAAGGACTAAAGGCGTGAGGGCCGCTGCGGGAACCCCAGCTTCTACGGCAAGAACCTCTGGTTCTGCCGGAGCTGATGGTCCCCCGGCAAGCTCGCCGGGGCGAGGCTTGTCGGGAACGCTTGCTTCAACTGTACAGACCCTAGGATCTGCAGGAGCAAATTGTTCCTCAGCGTTCTGATCGTTGATCTTGGGGACCTTGGCTGCGGCCTCGGGGAGATCCGCCGGCAAGTAGTCGCCGGAGACCAACTTTCTCTTCTTGTGCTGTCCAATAGATGGTGTAACGGATGGCTGAGTCAGCTTGAGCAGGAAGGTCCCTGGTTCCACAGGTAACTTCATTGCAGCACACTTTGAAAGGACATCTGCAATATCATTCTGAGCTCTCGGGACGTGCTCCATTTGCAGACCTTCAAAATGCTCTTCAAGCTTCCTCACTTCATCTACATAAGCTTCCATCAAAGGGCTCTGGTAACTCTTGTTGACTTGCCGGACCACCAACTGAGAATCTCCCCGCACAATCAGCTTCTTAATCCCAAGTTCGGCCGCAATCCTGAGGCCGGCGAGCAAGCCTTCATACTCAGCAGTATTGTTTGTCGCTTGCTCCCTGGGAAAGTGCATCTGGATAACATACTTGAGGTGCTCTCCGGTGGGCGCGATGAGTACCACGCCGGCACCGGCGCCCTGCAGCGAGAAGGCACCATCGAAGTACATTACCCATTCACTTGTCGCTTCTTGTGCGGGAGTGCTTGTTTCTGGGACTTCTTCATCGGGCGTTGGGGTCCATTCAGCTATGAACTCTGCCAAAGCTCGGCTCTGGATGGTTGAAGTACTCTCAAACTTGAGACCAAAGCTCGACAGCTCCAGTGCCCACTCAACGATCCTGCATGTTGCTTCTGGATTATGCAATATCCTCTTCAGCGGAAAGCGAGTGACCACTGTTATCTCATGTGCTTGGAAGTAATGGCGCAACTTTCTCGAGGCCATGAGGAGGCCGAAAAGCAACTTTTGCACCCCGGAGTATCTTGTTCTAGCCCCCTGCAAGAGGGAACTCACAAAATACACCGGGCGCTGCACCATCTTTCTTCGCACTTCTCCTTGTTCTTGCGTAGAGTTGTCCTTGTCGGGGCCAGAGCTTGTCGGAGCAGCCCCCTGCTTGTCGCTGGATTCGCTTGCCGGTGGTGTAAACTCCTCATCGGCCTCCCTCTCCGCTACTAACGCAGCACTAACCACTTGATTGGTTGCCGCTAAGTACAGCAACAACTTCTCTTGTGGCCTAGGTGCGACAAGTATTGGAGTGGAGGATAGGTACCCTTTCAAATCTTGCAGCGCTGCCTCCGCTTCCGGAGTCCATTTCATAGGACCTGCCTTCTTCAAGATTTTGAAGAAAGGTAGGGCGCGTTCTGCAGACTTTGAAATGAACCTACTGAGGGCGGCTACACAACCTGCAAGTCTCCTTACGTCCTTGACGCGCTTCGGGGCTTCGATCTGCTCGATGGCTTTTATCTTGTCGGGGTTGGCCTCAATCCCCCTCTGTGACACAAAGAAC
Organism: Secale cereale; assembly: GCA_902687465.1. Classification (NCBI taxonomy): domain Eukaryota; kingdom Viridiplantae; phylum Streptophyta; class Magnoliopsida; order Poales; family Poaceae; genus Secale; species Secale cereale. The sequence continues at coordinate 606,148,209 of LR738714.1, read as the reverse complement.
CCGAGAAGCTTGCCGGAGGGGACTCCAAAGACGCACTTCTCGGGGTTCAACTTAAGCTGGATCTTGCGCAGGTTCTCAAATGTCTCTTCCAAATCTTGGATCAGTGTATCCTTGTTCTTGCTCTTGACCACGATATCATCCATGTAAGCCTCTACATTTCTGTGGATCTGTGGCTCAAAAGCAGTGTATACCACCCTTGCGAATGTCGATCCTGCATTCTTCAATCCGAAGGGCATGCGAATAAAGCAATATGTGCCACATGGAGTAATGAATGCAGTCTTCTCTTCATCTTCCTTGGCCATGAAAATCTGGTGGTACACCACGAGCACCTATGGGACCGGAGCCCCTTGTTCGTGCGGTAAGGGAGCGGAAGGAGCACAAAGAGCAGATCGTAGAGCTCACGCAGGCAGTTTACCCAGGTTCGGGCCGCGATGGACGCGTAAAACCCTACTCCTGCTTGGTTTGTATTGAGTTGGGGAGCTCGGGAGCTTGAAGAACTAGCTACACCGAGCGAGAGAGCTATCTAGGTTCCGAACCCTTTCTACGTTGTGCATGGACCTCCTTTTATAGCTCAAGGGGTCACCGACAGGTGTCAACGTAGAAGAAGGGGTAAAAATGTAATTGTGGTGGTAGTTGTAACAGTGCGGGAACAGTGGATGAATAGTGGATGAACAGTGGTCATCACCTACTTTGACAGTGGGGGACAAGAGCATTTAATGCCCGTCGCCGTCGACCCCAAAAGCGCCCGCCCTTGCATCTCCGTTTGCCACGGTGATAGCTTCGTCACCGTGGAGTGCCACCGTGTCCCCCAGGCTGCACAACCATCCGCCACGCGTCCCTGGAATGGCCCCAGGACAACGCGTGGACCGATGAGCTGGAGCGCGGGCACACAGTGTAACTCTCCCCGGCAAGCACCTTGCCGGGGCCTTGACCTTGCCGGGCCCTGGAGCTTGCCGCTCCCCGGGCCCTGCCGGGGCGCATGTTGCGCCGAGGCATGTCTTATGAGATGTAGTCTTCTAGTCTTCCTCGCAAGCTCCTCTTGCCAGGGTCTTGTGCTAATGTGGTAGTCTTGGGCCTGGGACGGCCTTCCCGGCAAGCTGCACTTGCCGTGGTCTTGATCTTCTGACTTGTATACTTTGTTTTTGAATGGCTTAATAAGGAACAAAGAGGTTTCCGGCAAGCACGTGGTAGACCCTGCCGCGGGAAGCTGCTACTGCCCGTGCACAAGTTGGGGTACTAAGGTACCCCTATCTTAGTACACCGACAATGCCCCCCGTGCATCCCCTTCTCCATCAACTTTATCAGTTCGTCTTTCGTTCCGCTATATTTTTATCACTTCATGTGTTATGTGCTATGCTTGGAGCGTCTTGCTTTTAGTTTTCCTTTTAGTTTTTCATAACGAGTCGGAACCCAGCATTCCTTTATGTGGGAGAGAAACACGCTCCACCTCTACCTAGAACATTACATAGAATTTTCATGTCTATCTATGCTGTGTGTGTTCTTTGTCTTTTAATAGCTACTATCATACTGAGCTCTTAGTATTCATGCTTATCTTTTCAAGAGCTTTTATTTAGTTGGTTGCTTGAACTCTCTTTAATTACCATGCTCATCTTATTAAGAGAGTTTGCTTCCGTTGCATGGGTTAATGTGTCTATGATAAAGATGCTACTTTCATGATGGTGCTTAGTAGTTCAGGTTTTCTTATGGTTAATCTCAAATAGCTGGGGGGTTCCCAATGTGTCATTGGAGTACCAACTTGGTTTGTTTGCCTATGATGTGGTATGGTTTAGTAATATCTTCCTTTGAGAATTTATTTTGATTGACTTGGCGTATGCTCACGCATATTCAAGACTGTAAAGAAAGTCTGTCAAGCCTTGATGATCTTTTGTTTCTAAGTAGCGATATAACTACCATGCCTGATTCAATATTGCTTTGTCGCTCTGCATGATTATGACTGTCATTGCTCTCTTAGTTGGTCGCTCCCAGTCTTTTGCTAAACCTCCACCTGCACTAAGCAAATTAACCATGCAATACATAGCTCATGGGAAAGTAGCCTGGAAAACTATTGTGGTAAAGAATATGTTGCTTATGTATTTTATTTCTTATGAGTTGCTTGCTGAGTGGTAACCATGTTTCTGGGGACGCCATCAACTGTCACACTTTTGTTGAATATCATGTGAGTTGCTATGCATGTTCGTCTTGTCTGAAGTAAGGGTGATTTACCATGGGTTGAATTAATATGCATATTGTTAGAGAAGAACATTGGGCCGCCAACCAAAGCCATGCATCATGGTGGAAGTTTTAGCTTGGACCTTAATCCTCAATCTCTCACGAGAATATGCTTATGCATTAAAGAGGAGTCCATCATCTATTTTCTATGTTGTCCCGGTATGGATGTCCTCAAGTTGAGATCTATCAAAAACGAGAAATCAAATGCGATCTATCTCCTTGGACCTTTGTACAGGTGGCATAGAGGTACCCCTTTGTGACACTTGGTTAAAACATATGCAATACAATGATAACCCATGGGGATCCGAGCTAATTAGGACAAGGAGCGAGCACTATTGGTATTCGATGCATGAGGCTTGCAACTTATAAGATGTTTTATACATGACACATATGAAGTACTACTACCGTTGACACAATTGCTTCCATGTTTCAAAATAAAAAGCTCTAGCACTTCAAGCATCAACTATTGAGAGCATGATTGTCATTCTGAGTGTAATGTGCATTGTCCCAAAGTAGCATTGTCTTTTGCATGATTGTGATATTGTTTATTTTGAAATCATTGTATCTAGTCATCACTTAAACCTTGAAGGTGCCCCTGCATTTATGTTTTGCTTCACTAAAGGGGGCAAGCTAGATATCACTTTATCATATTTGCACATCATGTTCCTTGAAAATCTTTTTGGTGTTTCAGTTTCATGTTGTAAAACTTTTAGTCATTTGTGATTTTCTCATGAGGCAACTTAATTACTGTAGAATCATTGTCTCAGTAAGCTTTTGTCATATGACTATAAAAAGTCCTATATGGTTAATAGCATGTCACCACAGAAATTATTCTTGTTATCATTTACCTACTCGAGGACGAGCAGGAATTAAGCTTGGGGATGTTGATACGTCCAAAACGTATCTATAATTTCTGCTTGCTCCATGCCACTTTTGGGTGATATTGCTATGATATTCATACACTTCCATACACTTTTGATCATATTTGGACTAACTTACTAATCCAGTGCACCCCAGTGCCAGTTTCTGTTTTCGGCTGTTTTTGTATTTCAGGTTTTCACGTTTCGAGAACTGCCCAGAAAAATCCAGAAAAATATATAAAAAATCAGCGATCCGGGAACGACACTGCCTCCGAAGGGCAGCCTGGGGGGGGGGCACAGGGGCTCCAGGTGCCCTGTGGGCGCGCCCCCCCTAGGCCGCGCCGGGGGGGCGCCTCGGCCCCCCGAGAGCCCCCTGGTGCCCTACTTTGGCATATATTTAAAGGGTTCCCCGTAACCCTCGAAACAGGAGTTCTTTTCGCGATCCCATCTCTGTTCCGCCGCCGCCGCCGCTTCCAAGATCGGGAGCACCAGGAGAACTCTTCCCGGCACCCTGCCGGAGGGGAGGATCACCACCGGGAGCTTCTCCACCACCATGGACGCCTCCCGGATGACTCGTGAGTAGTCTCCCTTGGACCATGAGTCCATGACCAGTAGCTATGTGATGTTCTCCTCCCGTTCTTGTGCTTCACTAATTAGTCCTCGTGAGCTGCCCTACATGATCGAGGCACCTATGTAATCCTTATGTTGTTGCTATGTTGAGTTTGCTGGGATCCGATGGATTATGCGATTATGTTCAGATTGATCTTGAGTAATATATTTGATTCACCTCTTTTATATTTTAGTTCATAAGTAATTCTTGCATGTTCTCCGTTGTTATTTATTGCTTTGGCCAAGTAGTAGGTAGTGACTCCAAGAGGGAACGTTGTGCTCGATTGTGGGTTCATGCCCCTCGATGACTAGCTTGAGTGACAGAAACATGAGTCTAGGGGATGTGCTGTTGCCACAAGGGGGAAAACAACGGTGCTTGTGCCCGCGGGTGCAAGGATTGTTTACTTTACGGAAAGTTCTTTTAATGCAGTTGTCTGTTGCATTGAGTTTACACTATGGGTGGGACTCGCAACTTAATACCAGCGAGATGTTCTGGATAGATATCTCAAGGTGGATGATTAGTAGTAGATATTGATGGATTTCGGTCTACTTATTTTGGCATACCGCCCATGCTTTGAACCTCAACCTTTCTTGCAATGTAGTCAGCATTGGTTTGCGTTCGTGGTCCTGTCAATTGCCCAGCTGTAATTTGTTTACCTCACATAGCTGTTTTATCGTCTTTTGGGAGAGAGACATCACTAGTGAACATCATGAGACTCCGGTCCATATTACTATCATTGATCACATACACTATTTTACTTTCCGCTATTTTATTTACTATTGCAAAACACTATCTATCACTACTATCATATTGCTTTTAACCCTTTGTGAACTACAAGGCCGGAGAGATTGACAACCTCTCTGTACTCGTTGGGAGCAAAGTTATTTGTATCTGTGTGCAGGTCCACGTTGATTGCTAATTGCGCCGTTAGCAGTTGACACCTACCTGTTGAACCTAGGAGTCTCTGGGGATTCGATCCTTGGCATCTTTGCTAGGGGAAAACACTTCTACTTACTGCATCTTACACCTTCCACTTGGGGTAACCAACGAGGGGTTCGAGGCCCATCAAGATGCCCATCAATTGATGGATTGCCATGCAACGGATGCACTAGAGCTACAAGTGTACGAAAGCTCAACTAAAGAAACTGAGTGGGTGTGCATCCAACTCGCTTGCTCACGAAGACCTAGGGCATTTTGAGGAAGCCCATCACTGGAATATACAATCCAAGTTCTACAATGAAAACTCCCACTAGTATATGAGAGTGAGAAAACAAGAGACTCTCTATCATGAAGATCGTGGTGCTACTTTGAAGCACAAGTGTGGAAAAAGGATAATAGCATTGCCCCTTCTCTCTTTTTCTCTCATTTCTTCTTTTCCTTTTTTTGGTGGGCCTTTTTCTTTTTTTCTTTTTTATGGCCTCTTTTATTTCTCTTTTTTTATTTTCTTTCTCCGGAGTCTCATCCCGACTTGTGGGGGAGTCATAGTCTCCATCATCCTTTCCTCACTGGGACAATGCTCTAATAATGAAGATCATCACACTTTTATTTACTTACAACTCAAGAATTACAACTCGAAGCTAGAACAAAATATGACTCTATGTGAATGCCTCCGGTGGTATACCAGGATTTGCAATGAATCAAGAGTGACATGTATGAAAAAAAATGCATGGTGGCCTTGCCACAAATACGATGTCAACTACATGATCATGCATGGCAATATGACAATGATGAAGCGTGTCATAATAAACGGAACGATGGAAAGTTGCATGGCAATATATCTCGGAATGGCTATGGAAATGCCATAATGGGTAGGCATGGTGGCTGTTTTGAGGAAGGTATATGGTGGATTTATGGTACCGGCGAAAGTTGCGCGGTACTAGAGAGGCTAGCAATGGTGGAAGGGTGAGAGTGCGTATAATCCATGGACTCAACATTACTCATAAAGAACTCATATACTTATTGCAAAAATTTACAAGTCATCAAAACAAAGCACTAAACGCATGCTCCTAGGGGAAGGGTTGGCAGGAGTTAACCATCGCGCGATCCCGACCTCCACACAAAGGATGACAATCAATAAATAAATTATGCTCCAACTTCATCACATAACGGTTCAGCATACATGCATGCTGCGGGAATCACAAACTTTAACACAAGTATTCCTCAAATTCACAATTACTCCACTAGCATGACTCTAATATCACCATCCTCATATCTCAAAACAATCATCAAGTATCAAACTTCTCATAGTATTCTATGCTCTTTATATGAATTTTTTTATTATACCCATCTTGGATGCCTATCATATTGGGACTAATTTTATAACCAAAGCAAATTACCATGCTGTTCTAAAGGACTCTCAAAATAATATAAGTGAATCATGAGAGATCAATAATTTCTATAAAATAAAACCACCGCCATGCTCTAAAAAGATATAAGTGTAGCGCTAGAGCAAAACTATCTAGCTCAAAAGATATAAGTGAAGCACATAGAGTATTCTAATAAATTCCGATTCATGTGTGTCTCTCTCAAAAGGTGTGTACAGCAAGGATGATTGTGGTAAACTAAAAAGCAAAGACTCAAATCATACAAGACGCTCCAAGCAAAACACATATCATGTGGTGAATAAAAATATAGTCTCAAGTAAAGTTACCAATGGACGAAGACGAAAGAGGGGATGCCTTCCCGGAGCATCACCAAGCTTAGGCGTTTGGTTGTCCTTGAATTTACCTTGGGGTGCCTTGGGCATCCCCAAACTTAGGCTCTTTCCACTCTTTATTCCATAGTCCATCAAATCCTTACCCAAAAACTTGAAAACTTCACAACACAAAACTTAACAGAAAATCTCGTGAGCTCCGTTAGTATAAGAAAACAAACCACCACTTTAAGGTACTGTATTGAACTCATTCTTTATTTATATTGGTGTTAAACCTAATATATTCCAACTTTTCTATGATTCATACCCCCCGATACTACTCATAGATTCATCAAAATAAGCAAACAACACACGAAAAACATAATTTGTCAAAAACAAAACAGTCTGTAGCAATCTGTAACTTCCGAATACTTCTGTAACTCTAAAAATTCTGAAATAAACTGGTGGACGTGAGGAATTTTTCTATTAATCATCTGCAAAAATAATCAACTAAAAAGCACTCTCCAGTAAAAAAATGGCAGCTATTATCGTGAGCGCAGAAGTTTCTGTTTTTTACAACAAGATCGCAAAGACTTCACCCAAGTCTTCCCAAAGGTTCTAGTTGACACAAAACACAAGTTAAAACACAAAACCACATCTAACCAGAAGCTAGACAAATTATTTATTACTAAATATAAGCAAAAGCAAATAAAATAAAATTGGGTTGCCTCCCAACAAGCGCTATCATTTAAGGCCCCTAGCTAGGCATGTTACAAGAATAAATCTAGGTATTGCCATCTTTGATAGGCAATCCATGAGTGGCTCTCATAATAGATTCATAAGGTAATTTGATTTTCTTTCTAGGAAAGTGTTCCATGCCTTTCCTTAATGGAAATTAGAATCTAATGTTTCCTTCCTTCATATCAATAATTGCACCAATCGTTCTAAGGAATGGTCTACCAAGAATAATAGGACATGTAGGATTGCAATCTATTTCAAGAACAATGAAATCTATGGGCACATAATTCCTATTTGCAACAAAAAGAACATCATTAATCCTTCCCATAGGTTTCTTAATAGTAGAATCCGTGAGATGCAAATTTAAAAAACAATCATCAAGTTCATGGAAACCTAACACATCACACAAAGTATTTGGAATTGTGGAAATTCTAGCACCCAAATCACACAAAGCATAGCATTCATGATCTTTAATCTTAATTTTAATAGTAGGTTCCCACTCATCACCAAGTTTTATAGGGATAGAAACTTCTAATTCAAGTTTTTCTTCATAAGATTGCATTAAAGCATCAACGATGTGTTTGGTAAAAGCTTTATTTCGACTATAAGCATGAGGAGAATTTAGCATGGATTGCAACAAGGAAATATAATCTATCAAAGAGAAATTATCATAATTAAATTCCCTGAAATCCAAAATAGTGGGTTCATTACTATGTAAAGTTTTGACCTCTTCAGTCCCACTTTTAACAGTTTTTGCATCAAGATCTAAAAACTCCGAATCATTGGGACGTCTTTTAACTAAAGTTGATTCATTTCTAGTCCCATCTTTATCAAGATTCATATTATAAAACAAGGATTTAATAGGAGACACATCAATTACTTTTAGATCTTCATCTTTATTACCCTGATAACTAGAAGAACACGTTTTCACAAAGCAATCTCTTTTAGCAAGCATCCTAGCGGTTCTTTCTTTGCACTCATGAATGGAAATTCTCATGGCTTTGAGAAACTCATTGATGTCATGCTTAGGTGGAATAGATCTAAGTTTCAAAGAATCAACATCAAGAGAAATTCTATCCATGTTCCTAGCCGACTCATCAATCTTAAGCAATTTTTCTTCAAGCAAAGCATTGAAATTCTTTTTCGAATTCATAAATTATTTAACACTAGTCTCAAAATCAGAGGGCATCTTATTAAAATTTCCATAATAGTTGTTGCAGGAATTACCATAATTATTAGAGGAATTACTAGGGAACGGCCTAGAATTAAAGTTTCCTCTATATGCGTTGTTACCAAAATTGTTCCTACCAACAAAATACACATCCATAGATTCATTATTATTCTCAATCAACGCAGACAAAAGCATATCATTAGGATCAGAAGAAACACTCTTATTAGCAAACAATTTCATAAGTTCACCCATCTTTCCACTCAAAACATTAATCTCTTCAATATCATGTACTTTTTTACTAGCGGATCTTTCGGTGTGCCATTGAGAGTAATTAACTATAATATTATCTATGAGTTTGGTAGCTTCTCCTAAAGTGATTTCCATGAAAGTGCCCCCCGCGGCCGAATCTAAATGATTTCTAGAAGCGAAATTCAATCCAGCATAAAAGTTTTGTATAATCATCCATAAGTTCAAACCATGTGTAGGGCAATTACGTATCATTAATTTCATCCTCTCCCAAGCTTGTGCAACATGCTCATGATCAAGTTGCTTAAAATTCATAATATCATTTCTAAGAGAGATAATCTTAGCGGGAGGAAAATACTTAGAGGTAAAGGCATCTTTGCACTTATTCCATGAATCAATACTATTTCTAGGCAAAGAAGAGAACCAAGTTTTAGCACGATCTCTAAGCGTAAACGGAAATAGCTTCAATTTAACAATATCATTATCCACATCTCTTTTCTTTTGCATATCGCACAAATCAACAAAGTTGTTTAGATGGGTAACGTCATCTTCACTAGGAAGGCCGGAAAATTGATCTTTCATAACCAGGTTTAACAAAGTAGCATTGATTTCACAAGATTCAGCATCGATAATAGGAGCAATTGGAGTGCTAATAAAATCATTATTGTTGGTATTGGAAAAGTCACACAATTTAGTATTATCTTGGGCCATAGTGACGAACAAGCAATCCAACACACAAGTAAACAAGAAGCAGGCGAAAAGAAGCAAATGGAAAAAGGGCGAATAAAACGGCAAAGGTGAATTGGGGGAGAGGAAAACGAGAGGAAAATGGCAAATAATGTAATGCGAGGGATAAGAGTTTGTGATGGGTACTTGGTATATAACTTATGCGTAGATCTCCCCAGCAACGGCACTAGAAATCCTTCTTGCTACCTCTTGAGCATGCGTTGGTTTTTCCCTTGAAGAGGAAAGGGTGATGCAGCAAAGCAGTGTAAGTATTTCCCTCAGTTTTGATAACCAAGGTATGAATCCAGTAGGAGACTACACGCAAGTTCCTCATACCTGCACAAGCAAATAAGAACCTTGCAACCAACGCGATAAAGGGGTTGTCAATCCCTTCACGGCCGCTTGCAAAAGTGAGATCTAATAGAGATGATAAGATAAATATTTTTGGTATTTTTGTTGTATAGATTGAAAGTAAAGATTGCAAAACAAAAGAACAGTAAAGATAAATAGTTGTCTGAATATTAATATGATGGAAGGTAGACCCCGGGGCCATAGGTTTCACTAGTGGCTTCTATCAAGATAGCAGATTCTACGATGGGGTGAACAAATTACTGTCCAGCAATTGATAGAAAAGCACATAGTTACGAGAATATCTAGGCATGATCATGTATATAGGCATCACATCCGTGACAAGTAGACCAAAACGATTCTGCATCTACTACTATTACTCCACACATCGACCGCTATCCAGCATGCATCTAGAGTATTAAGTTCATAAGAACAGAGTAACGCCTTAAGCAAGATGACATGATGTAGATGGATAAACTCATGCAATATGATATAAACCCTATCTTTTTATCCTCGATGGCAACAATACAATACGTGCCTTGCTGCCCCTGCTGTCACTCGGAAAGGACACCGCAAGATTGAACCCAAAGCTAAGCACTTCTCCCATTGCAAGAATGATCAATCTAGTAGGCCAAACCAAACTGATAATCCGAAGAGACTTGCAAAGATATTGTAATCATGCATATAAGAATTCAAAAAAGAACCAAATATTGTTCATAGATAATCTTGATCATAAACCCACAATTCATTGGATCTCGACAAACACACCGCAAGAAGAATTACATCGAATAGATCTCCAAGAAGGTCGAGGAGAACTTTGTATTGAGATCCAAAGAGAGAGAAGAAGCCATCTAGCTAATAACTATGGACCCGAAGGTCTGTGGTAAACTACTCACAACCCATCGGAGAGGCTATGGTGTTGATGTAGAAGCCCTCCGTGATCGATTTCCCCTCCGGTGGAGCTCCGGAACAGGCCCCAAGATGGTATCTCACAGGTACAGAAGGTTGCGGCAGTGGAAATAGGGTTTCGTGGTACTCTCGGATATTTTCAGGGTATATGAGTACATATAGGACGAAGAAGTATGTCGGTGGAGCTACGAGGGGCCCACGAGGGTGGGGGGGCGCCTACCCCCGCTGGGCGCCCCCCTGCATCGTGGCCACCTCATGGCTTCCCTGGCATGTACTCCAAGTCTTTTGGGTTGCGTTTGTTCCAAAAATGATCCTCCCGAAGGTTTCATTCCATTTGGACTCTGTTTGATATTCCTTTTCTGCGAAACACTGAAATAGGCAAAAAAAAACAGCAATTTGCACTAGGCTTTGGGTTAATAGGTTAGTCCCAAAAATAATATAAAAGTGTATAATAAATCCCATTCAACATCCAAAACAGATAATATAATAGCATGGAACAATAAAAAAGTATAGATTCGTTGGAGACGTATGAATGTGTATGCCAAGTCTAGGATGGATCCTAACTCTATGGCAAATATGTACAAGCCAATTCCTGACAAAGAAGTGAAAACTCACAAGATTGGCTCCATATATCATCTGTTATCTGGATTGACCACAATCAACACTGTACTTAGGCACACTTTGTTGCCCAAGTCAGGAGATCATAGAATGATCCGAGGTCACCCCATCAACTTGCTCCATATGTTTGATGTTCCCGAGAAGTTCAAAGTCATGAGCCTGATTGTGGAGACAATCAAGAGGACAACAGCTGACCAGAAAAGGTCTTGTGGATATGCCCCTCATATTCAAATGCTTATCAACTCTGGGTTGGATAAAGGGACATATCTGCTTGACAAGAGGCATCTTCGTCTTAGGCCAGATTTCGAGGACAATGAAGTTGTCATGGATGCATCCCATCCCACTTCAGTTGAAGGCCAAGAGAAGATTGCTCAAGCAAAGGCAGCCAAGCAAGCAAGTGCTTCTGGAGCTCCTAAGACCAAGCAAGGTCAGCTCAGTTATCTGCTTGAGGCCACTCCGAGGATTGAGAAGAGTTTGGCCAACATGACTCAGAATCAAGTGAGCCTTGAAAGGATCATTGAGACAAAGTTCTATGATCTAGATGTGAAGGTCACATAGATCCAGGCTACATGGAGAAGCTCAAGGAAGATGTTGAGGATAGAGATACGGCAGATGCTTTTCATAGAGTCCCAAGAGGACCAAGGTCTTCAGCTGTGCCAGTTGATGAGTCCAGGCCTACACTTTCAGCTCCTGCAACCACTGCTATAGTTGTTCCTCCAGCTTAAACACCTCCAGCTCCACATTCTTCATCGGAAGTGTTTGCAGATGCTCTCATCTCCATGCCATATACGAACACCGGTGAGAAGACTTCTTATGCAGCTCCCGAGGATCATGCCTAGAGTGCCGCATAGCACTATGCATTTTCTAGCTTTTTGGTAACTTGTTGCCAAAGGGGGAGAAAGTGTATAGATCATTAGGCTTCGAGAGAGAGTGTCTTGTCTCTTTTTGTTGGTTTTTGCTTGCTACTTCATTTGGTTGTTTGGTTATTGCTACTATTTTCTTATGTGCGTGAGATACTACTTGTGCTTGATCATATCATACTATGCTTAATGTGTGCTTATCTGATTGTGTGTGATCATTCACTTGTTATTTTGGTGATGAGTGCTTATTGCTTAAAATCTTATCATTTTTTAGCGCTCCACCAAGATGTATGTGACATGGAAGAGTAAACCATGATCCTAATTGATTGTGCATTTGCATTCAAAAGCAAATCTCAAATAATGCACAAATTTAGGGGGAGCTCTTGCTTATCACATACTTCTCAAAGCGAAGATATATTTCATTCTTATTATATTTTGTCGAAGCTTTGATCTATATGTTGTCATCAATTACCAAAAAGGGGGAGATTGAAAGTGCAACTATTCCCCGGGTGGTTTTGGTAATTAATAACAACATATAGCTCATTGAACTAATATCCTTTCAAGATAAATATTTCAGGAAGTTCAATGGTTGGCATGGCATGGATTAGAGATGTGGACCCCTCGAAAAGCTAAGGATGTGACGCCCCCGAATTGTCCGTACACTAATCATACACGCAAATGTGTACGGCCAAGATCAAGGACTCACTGGAAGATATCACAACACAACTCTAGACACAAATTAAAATAATACAAGCTTTATATTACAAGCCAGGGGCCTCGAGGGCTCGAATACAAAAGCTCGAAAACACAAGAGTCAGCGGAAGCAATAATATCTGAGTACAGACATAAGTTAAACAAGTTTGCCTTAAGAAGGCTAGCACAAAAGTAACAACGATCGAAAAGGCAAGGCCTCCTGCCTGGGACCTCCTAACTACTCCTCGAAGCCGAACTCCATGTAGACACATCATCGGGGTCCTCTGGCTCCTGGACTCCATCATCTGGTTGCGGCATCCGAGAAGAAGGGACAAAGGGGGAAAAGGGGGAGAAAAGCAACCGTGAGTACTCATCCAAAGTACTCGCAAGCAAGGATCTACACTACAAATGCAATGATATCTGTGTAAAGGGGTAATATATGTGGACTGAACTGCAGAAAGCAGAATAAGAGGGGGATAGCTAATCCAATCGAAGACTACGCTTCTGGCCATCTCCATCTTGCAGCAGTAGAAGAGAATATATGGACGTAACAAGTATCCTCGCGTCTCGCAGCCTCCGTCTTGAAGCAGTAGAAGGGAAATAGATGGTAAGTTCACCAAGTAACATCGTATAGCATAATCCTACTCGGCGATCCTCCCGCACATCACCCTGTGAGAGAGCAACCACCGAGTTATCTCTGGCACTGACAAGGGTGTGTTTTATTAAGTATCCGGTTCTAGTTGTCATGAGGTCGGAGTACAACTCCGGGTCGTCCTTTTACCGAGGGACACGGCTATTCGAATAGATTAACTTCCCTGCAGGGGTGCACCACATATCCCAGCACGCTCGATCCCATTTGGCCGGACACACTTTCCAGGGTCATGCCCGGCCTCGGAAGATCAACACGTCGCAGCCCTACCTAAGCACAGCAGAGAGGTCAGCACGCCGGTCTAAGTCCTAGGCGCGCAGGGGTCCGGGCCCATCGCCCAACGCACACCTGCACGTTGCGTACGCGGCCGGTAAGCAGACCTAGCCTCTCCTAATACCAGAGTAGGCTTTCCAGTCCAATCCGGCGCGCGCCGCTAAGTCGCTGACGTCAAAAAGGCTTCGGCTGATACCACGACGTCGAGTACCCATAACTATTCCCACGTAGCTGGTTAGTGCGTATAGACCAAATGGCCAGACTCAGATCAAATATCCAAACTCGTTAAGCGTGTTATTATGAAATAACCGCGGACAACGACGAGGGCCAGGCCACCTGTCTCCTAGGTGTCTCAACCTGCCCTGTCGCTCCGCCACAAAGATCCACACAGAGGGCCGTCGGGAAAGTATGTCCTTTCAGCCCCCAATCCGTGAATCAACCGCGGGTACTCAACGAGCCGACCCGACTTTAGTCACATCAAGTATCATGAATATGTGTATGTAATATATAGCCGTGATCACCCCCAAGTGATCACGGCCCGATAGAATAGCAGGGCAGACGGACAAGGGTGTAGGGCCACTGATGGAATACTAGCATCCTATACTAAGCATTTAGGATTGCAGGTAAAGTATCAACAGTGATAGCAACAAAGACAGGCTATGCAGCAGAATAGGATTATCGAAAGCAGTAACATGCTACACTACTCTAATGCAAGCAGTAGAGAGAAGAATATGCGATATCTGGTGATCAAAGGGGGGGCTTGCCTGGAAGCTCGGCAGACGAAAGGAATCTTCGGAAGCGTAGCCGTAGTCAAACACCGAAGCATCAATGGTCTCGGGGTCTATCACAGTATCGGAGTCTACCGAAAATAAGCAACGAAGGGGAAACAAATAAATAACAGAGCAAACAATAGCACACAAAGCATAACATGGCAAAAGGCGGTGCTACGTGTGACCTAACGCGGTAGGAGGTGTTACCGACGAAGGAGGGAAACATCCGGGAAAGTATTCCCGGTGTTTCGCGTTTTCGGGCGGATGAAACGGAGGGGGAAAGTTGCGGGTTCGGTATGTTAGGGATGTGTGGTGGACGAACGGACCGCGTATTCGGATTCGTCTCGTCGTTCTGAGCAACTTTCATGTATAAAGTATTTTCATCCGAGTTACGGTTTAAAAGATATGATTTTCTAAAGTTTTTATTAATTTCTGGAATTTAATTAATTAATTTAATAGAACATTATCCAGAATAGTGCATGCTGATGTCAGCATGACATCAGCAGTCAACAGGATTGTTGACTGGGTCAAACTGACGCGTGGGTCCCCGCTGTCATAGACTGTTAGTACTAACTAATTAACTAACAGATTAATTAGGTTGATTAGCAATTTAGGTTAAGCTAATTAAGATTAATTAAGTTAATTAATTCTATAATTAATTAATTAATATTTTATTATTTATTTATTTATTTATTTTATTCTTTTTTTTAATATCTATCTAACCGTTTTTGGGCCGGGCCCCACGTGTCATAGGCCCTAGGCCTTAGCAGGCATGGGTAAGAGGGCGCTGGGCGCTGGGCGCTGGGCACCGCTCGCCCAAGCCAGAAACGGGGCACGGCGCCGGCGGGGCACCGCGCCGGCGGGGCGCCGGCGGCCAGGCGCACGGCCGGAGGCGGCACCGGACCGGCGAGCGTCGGTAGGCGGTAGGGGAGGCCGGCGGTGGTTGGGGGTAGCAAGCGGGGGCGGCAGGGCGAGCGAGGCAAGAGGCGGCCGCGAGGCGAGGCCAAGCAGGCGACGGCCATGGCGGGGCCGTTATGGAGCAGCAGCAGCTGATGCGCGGGGCGGCCAGGAGCTCGAGGCGAGGCGCGAAACGGAGCGCCGGGGAGCTGGCGAGGCAGGGGATTGCAGGGCAGGGGGCGGAGCCGACGGGTGAGGGAGGCGGCGGCAGCGCGCGGGCAGGGCGCGGGGGAGGGGCGGCCGGAGCAAGGCGGGGACGGCGCGGCTTCGGGCGCGCGCGTCGGCTTGCCGGACGGGGCAAGGCTGCGGTGGGAGGCCGAAGGCTGCAGCGGGGCGCCGGCCAGGGGGAATTCGGGGCCACAGACGGGCGCACGTTCGCGCATGGG
>LR738714.1:606018919-606124212 GCA_902687465.1 Secale cereale | reverse complement strand
GAAAGAGGTGACGAGTGGGGGGGGGTGCGGTTTCCGTCGGTGGAGGTTAAGGAGGGGCGGCTGGGCCGGCCTGGTTGGCCCGGATGGCCAGCTGGGCCACGGTCCAGCAGGGCGGGGGAGGTTTTCCTTCCCCCCATTTTTTGTTTGTTTTTCTTTTCTCATTTTCCTTTTTTTTTGTTTTATTTTAGTTACACATTATTTTTAGTTTAGGGAAATATGACAGTAGCTCCTAAAATAATGTTCCACGATAACCCACTGCCATAATAGTTTTACCCCCGAACTAAAACAATTTATTATTTTACAAAATACCAAAGGCATTAAATAATTGTTTTTGCTACTGTTTAAATCAGTATAGTGCCTTTAATTATTTTATTAAAATAAGGATTCTCCTCCATAATTCCTTGCGATTTATTTGATACATCCCGAACATTTTAGTTTTAATGTTTGAAAACTTTTGTGTTTTCTTTTAATTCAAATTTTAATTTGGATCGTTTTCGAACTAACACGAGATTATCAACAGTAAGTGTGGTGACGTGTCGTCATTAGTAGAGGGTTACTGTAGCTTAACTATCCGGGCGTCACAAAGGACAAAGATGGGCAAAAGTTCAAGACTCTACATTTTCATTTTAGTGATCCAAGATCACATTGAGTCCATAGGAAAAGCCAATACTATTAAAAGGGGATGAGGTGTTGCTTAATGGTCTACTTGCTCAGAATGCTCAGTGCTAAGCTCCAAATCCCTCAACCACTTTCTCATTTCCACATATTTCCCAAACCTAAAAGCCAAACTCAGGCCCACCGATTTGATCTACCCGGCGCCACTGAGTTCACATGACATAGCCACTCTCAAAACCCTAATCAGTTCGGTCTCACCGATAGGGATTTCGGTCTCACCGAAATGGGATTGCCAACTTTCTGTTTCCCCTTCGTAACATTTTTGTCTAACCGAGATGAGTGGATCGGTCCCACCGAGTTGGTAATGCAAACTCTCTGGTTACCTTTTGTAACGTTTCAGTCTCACCGAAAGGAGCGATCCGTCTCATCGAGTTTGCCTGGCCAAGTCTCTGTTAGCCTATTACCAAATCGGTCTCACTGAGTTTGTGTAATCGGTCAAACCGAGTTGATGTTTTGCCCTAACCCTAATGCATCAGTCTCACCGAGTTGATAGTATCGGTCCCACAGAGATGTCTAACGTTCACATTTTGAACTGGTTTGGTCTGACCGAGTTCTTATATTTGGTCTGACGGAGTCTGGTCAAATGTGTGTAACGACTATATTTTGTGTGGAGGCTATATATACCCCTCCACCCCTTCTCCATCAGAGAGAGAGCCATCAGAACGTGCCTACACTTCCACTATTCATTTTCTGAGAGAGAACCACCTGCTCATGTGTTGAGACCAAGATATTCCAAACCTACCATATGAATCTTGATCTCTAGCCTTCCTCAAGTTGCTTTCCACTCAAATCTTCTTTCCACCATATCCAAATTTGTGTGTGAGAGAGAGTTGAGTGTTGGGGAGACTATCACTTGAAGCACAAGAGCAAGGAGTTCATCATCAACACACCATCTAGTACCTTTTGGAGAGGGGTGTCTCCTAGATTGGTTAGGTGTTACTTGGGAGCCTCCGACAAGATTGTGGAGTTGAATCAAGGAGTTTGTAAGGGCAAGGAGATCGCCTACTTCGTGAAGATCTACCCCAGTGAGGCAAGTCCTTCGTGGGCGATGGACATGGTGGGATAGACAAGGTTGCTTCTTCGTGGACCCTTTGTGGGTGGAGCCCTCTGTGGACTCGTGCAACCGTTACCCTTCGTGGGTTGAAGTCTCCATCAACGTGGATGTATGATAGCACCACCTATCAGAACCACGCCAAAAACATCCGTGTTTCCAATTGCGTTTGCACTCTCCAACCCCTCCCTTTACCTTCATATGCAATGATTTACTTTCCGCTCCCACAACTCTAGAATTGCATGTGTAGGAAAATTGCTTGACCTGTGCTAAATTGCTAAAAACTATCAAAACTTAAAATTGGGAAAAGGATAAGTTTTTATTTGGTCAAGTAGTCTAATCACCCCCTCTATACATACTTTTGATCCTAAAATTACGCTCATTCAAATTGCCCATGAGACGAGCATGGCGAGGGAGGCCTTAGCTTGGCGGTTTGGCGTACCATCGGCGCATGTGCTTGCCCACCATTCCTCCACCGAGTCGAACAAGGGCTAAGCGGAAGTGTCAAACCCGTGCATGAGGAATTTCTCAATGACCAAAGACCAAAGATGCGGGGTGTAGCGGCATTTGTAGAAGAGGTGAGGCCCACTTTCTTGCACCGTCCCGCAAAGAGGGCAGAGATCGCAATTTGGCCACCCACGCTTTGCTAATCTACCCCGTCCAAATTCTCTCTTGAAGGGCTAACCAAGGATTTTTTTTTTACTTTTCGGGGTGCCCAAACCTTCCAAACCATTTTGTCCAAGGGAGAAAGGACCGTCCCTAGGAACTGTGCCATGTATGCGGAGGTCGCCGAGTATTGCCCACAGGTCATGTGTTTCCAAAGGATATCATCCTCAGTGAGCTCGTCAAGATGGACCTCATTTAGTACCATCCATACAACAAAAAATTGCATGATGTGCTCGACGGAGACGTTGGGGGGGGGGGGTTGATCTTGAGAATCCAAGCGTTGTGCTTCAGGGCCTCACTCACCTTCCAATTCTTTCTCTTGGAAGCTTCATAGATGAGCGGGGCAATGTCTTTAGGCTTTTGGCCAAGAAGCCAAGGAGAGTCCCAAAAGGGGCTCCTCGTACCGTTACCCACAGTGATGGTGGTGGAAGCATAGAAAAAGTTGAGATCCTTCTCATTACATGGGTTTCCCATCCCCGCCCACTTCTTGGTGGGCTCCTTCCATTCATACCACGGCCATCGCAAACGGAGAGCCCTCGTAAACTTGTCCGTGTTGGACCCCAAGACCTCCGTACTCAAGTGGCCGGCAAACATACTCCCAATTCACCTTGCATTTGGCCCCCATTGTCTTGTTCAAACCAGACCAAAGGAAAGATATATCAAGCTTGTTGACGTTGTGAAGGATGGTTGGTGGGATGACCAACGGGGTGGCGGGGTAGACCACTTGGGATGTGATCACGGACTTGATAAGAGCCGTACATCCAATGTTGGTGATGTTTTGGCCATCATACGTAGATAACTTGCTTGCAACTTGGAAGACAAATTCTTATTGTAAAAAGGGATATTGTCTTCATTTACCATTAGAAAGAGAATTTGATGCCATACAATGAACACACGGTTTTAGAATTTGAGCGGCGTGCGGTCTGCAAAACTTTTTTGCGGGGAATTTAGAGAGCTTTATTCAAACAAACGAGCTCAAAGGAGCTCATAGGATCATCTGCCAGGAGGCTAGTGATCAGTGTTAGAAGGGAGAGAGAGAGGAAATGGTGCGAAATATGATGAATTTTTTATTTAGCCTCGAGGGCGAGTATATATTGAGTACAAGACTTGGAGGGCAAGATGCCTCTCCTAGAGATAAGGTAGGAGACGGATTACAAATCCTAGACTACCAGACATATGTAACCCAAATATATCTCTAACATCCCCCGCAGTCGTAGCGGTAGCATTGCGAACAACAGGAGCGTCACGGACGGTCAGACTGGAGAGAATAGCAGCCGGCGGGCTTACATCCCCCCGCAGTCATAGCGGGAGCGTCATGGACGATGTCGCATCGCGGACGCGTTGACTGTAGAGGAAGCCGGCGAGTTGCTCAAGCGGATGATAACCCTTTGTGCTGATGTCGATGTAGCCGAGAGTGTAGGGTGGTGTAGCTGTGGTTGACGTAGTCGTGCGAAGAATGCCATGGTCGATCTCGAGTCGGGGTAGCCGGTGTCGAGGAAGTCGCCGTGGAGGCGCGGGCGCAAGGAGGCGCCGAGTTAGTCATGGGTGCATTGGTGTCGAAGTAGTGGTGCACCGGGGAGAAGACGATGTTGACGAGGCATCGCGCTAGGTATGCCAAGCCCGGGGACACATCGTAGACGAAGAGACACGTCGGTGTTGCCAGCATCGGGCATGCATAGACGTAGTTGACGAAGCACCGCACTAGGCTTGCCAGGCCCGGGGACACGTCGTGGACAAAGGCACGCATCGGTGTTGCTAGCACCGGGCATGCGTAGACGAGGGTCCTGCACGAGTTGTGCGCCATGTGGAGGAGTCGTAGGGCCAACAGAGAAGAAGCCTTGACAACGGTTGCGGCGCCAATCGACACAGGGCCGATGTCGCCGACGATGGTCGAAGTAGACGAAGTGGTCGAGGAAGAAGACGTCGATGCCGACGACGGACTGGTGCTTGACGAAGACGAAAGGGGGTGGATGGGTGGCGGCGGCGGCTAGGTTAGGAGTGTGGCGGCGGTGCTCGAAGTAGGCGAAGAACCCAACAACATGACGAAGACCTGCGTAGACGATGGCGTTCCCGCACTGAGGGAGACGTCACGACGCATACCACGGGAACTCAACACGTGGTGACGGTGGAGTGGACCGCGGGTCGCAGCGCTACGAGCCGAAGGGGCGACGCAGCGGCGGCGGGCAGGTCAGGGCTACGGCATGAAGACGTTGGGGCGGTGGCGGGGACCGCGGGCCGTAGTGCTATGGTCCGAAGGGGTGGCGCTGCGGCGGAAGCCGGGTCGGTGCAGCCGCGGGTACGGTCTCTGGACGGCGGTGTGGACCGCATGCCACGCTAGCTATGGCCCAACGGGGCGACGCAGCGGCATCGCGAGGGTCGGTGCAGCCACGGGAATGACCTGGAACATACGACCTTGGGGTGGTGATGGACCGCGGGCCGCGTCATTACGGCCCGAAGGGGCGACGCAGCGGTGACAGGGTTCGGTGCAGCCAAGAGAAGAACCACGGGGCGGCGACGCTGCGGCCCGACGGGGCGACGCAGCGGCAGTCCGTTGCTCGATCGATGGAGGGGCGCGCTGAACTCGAGACGCGTCTTTACAGGACCTGCGGAGGAGCATGCAATCAACGGGCCAGGTCGATCGCACGGCGTAGGTGAGGCGGATCGTGGCGGCGGGCGAGTGATCAATCCGATCGCACGCGAGGTCGGGGATGCCGCTCGATGGAGGCGGGGTGACGGCGGAGTCTGAGATAAGCCGGCGACGACGGACGGCAGGGCGGCCGTACAGGCGCGGCGTAGATCGACGGACAGGTCGGAGCACGAACGGCGGCTGTGATGGGCTGTCGCATGGTGAGAGGCCGCCGGGTCGGGGCGATGCAGGTGTCCCGGTCGGAGCAAGGTGATGATGGCCGGCGTAGATCGACGGACAGGCGGCGCGTGGACGACGGCCGTGAGGGGCCGCCTGTCGCGCCAGGCCGCCAGGTCGGTGAAGACGCCAGCCGATCGCGCCGGTGTCGGAGTAGAGGCACGCGGGTGTCGGTGGTGACGGCGGGCGACGCAAACCGATTTTAGATCGAAAAACCAAAAAAGAAAACGCTGATCAAACTAACCGGCGGGAGAGAGAAAAACCCGAAGCAAGAGCTCGGGAAAAAGACTCTCTAGGATAGCCGGTCGACATGACCGGCGGACGAAACCTAGGTACGGACGGTACGGTCCCCGGCGACGGTCATGAAGGCCGACCGCCCCGGAGACGGCGCCCGGGCGGAAGCGTCGTCGGCGGTTAGGATTTGGATCGGTTAGGCTGATAATGAAGAACGAGAATTTAATTTTTAGAATTCGAGCAGCACGTGGTCTGCCCAACTTGAGCAGTTTTTATGCTTTTGCGTAAAGAGTAGAGAAATGTTAGCCAAGAAATGTCACATACAGAGGGTGACAAGAATCTGGAATACTTGGGGTCGGTTGCTTTTAGTTTTAGGTAAACACCTCCAATACGGGTAGCTATACCGCACTCGCCCCCACACGGTCATCTAGTAGCGCAGAAAGGTGCTTTTACTCGTCCATCACCGGCCGAAAGAGAAGAAAGACGATCGCCGGGTTCTATCTGTATATACTATCATGGCAAAAAGTCGGGAATGCGATTCCCACCCTGTCCTGTATTGCATTTCTCTTTCTTTCTTTCGTTCGTGCAGCGTTTCCACGTTTTTCACTAGCTAATTTCAGTTAGTTAACTGGCAGCAAAATCGAACCTAAAGCTAGGCATGATCGGTGTTTGCTAGTACTAACATATTGTACTTTGGTTCCCTTTTCGGGAGAGAAAATGTATTCAAAGATTCGTCGTTTATATAAAAGTACTCAAAGTAGGAGTACTTTGGTTAACCGGTTTGGTTCTTATATTCTTTGCAAGGATTCGTGGTTTTAAAAGACTCAATCGAGTGTCATGTTCAGAAGGAGGGATTTCGCTCCAGTTTCTGTTGGCCTGAACTGCACTTTCTCTTTGGACAGAGTGAATTGCGAAAAACCACCACATTGAAGCGTAAGTTTGCAGAAAAGACTCTTCTACGAATTTGTGCCAGAAAACACTGATTTTGGTCCTAATCTTTTTGCAAAAAACACTGATCAATCGTTTTATGCATTTTAACCTCGATTATGACATGTGGGGCCTTGGTATTTTTGCATAGTCACCCTTCGGGTAAAAGTACAAAACGCAATCAGCTCCTCATCGCCGGCCTGCAGCAGAGGCATCAGCGCTCGTGGTCCTCGTCGCCAGCCATGGCCACACCGTCCAGAGGGGGGAAGAGGTGCTCGTCGCCGTTGGCCGGTGGTGCCGCATCTGGTGGTGGTGGGACGAGCACCAGAGCACGAGGCGGTGGCTGGTTCATGCACGCGGCAGCGCTGCTGGCTTGGAGTCGCCCTGCACTTGGTACCGTCGGCCACCGCGCGCGCTCACCATCGAGGTCGCTGCTTGCTGCAGCTTGCGCGCCGCCGTCGCTGCTTGTGCCGAGCTGCGCGGCGTCGCTGGTGCTTGCTCCCCTGGGAGGTCGGGGTCAAGGGCGCAGCCGCTGCCGCTTCCTCTGCTGGGAGGGCGGGTCAAGCACGCAGCCGCTTGTGCCCGAGCTGTGCGTCGTCGGCGCCACTTGCTCCGTCGGGAGGCAGGGGTCGCGTCCGAGCTGCCTGCCGCCACGCGGTCGCCGCTTGCTGCGCTTGCACCCGAGCTGCGCGTCGGGGTCGTAGCCGGGAAGGGAGGTGGCGGCGCTGGGAGGGCGGGTGCGCGCCGGGAGGTAGGTGACGGCGCTGGGAGGCGGGGGCGCGCCGGAGGGAGGTGGATGAGCAGGGAGAGGGTAGTTTTTTAGGGGAGAATTTTTTAGGGAGGGGAGGACGTTTTGGCAAAAAGATCGTTAGCCACATCAGCAAATGGTGGGCTCCATCTGTCATAATCGTCATCAAATGGGCTAAAGTCATCAACCAGTGTTTCCTGCAAAAGATTAGACCAAGAATCAGTGTTTTCGGACACAAATTCATAGAAGAGTCTTTTCTGTAAACCTACCCTTCAATGTGGTGGTTTTTTGCAATTCACTCCTTTAGACATTCATGTCTGAATTTCCACGCTAGACATAAGCAGATGGGGCATGCCTCACGGAGAACCAAATTAACATGCATAAATGCTAAAGTACAGTTCGAGTGGTGTTTCTTAGGTTGGAGAGCAATTGTCAGCTAAAAGACCGAAATAATTTGATAACTGCGAAATGCAAGAATACTGCTCTTTATTATTTATACCTAGGAGTATATCACAACAGTTTACATCCTCCAAATACCAGTAGTGATAGTTTTCTGACGGCTAAGATATCTGACGGCTTAGACAGCAAAATCCTGCTCTGCCAATTGCCGATAATTTTCTTGCCTAGTAGTACTCCCTCTGAAGAAATATAAGAGAGCTAGCATAGCCCTATGTGACCAGATGCTGTGCCTAGTCCTGCTGTGCCTAGTCCTAGCTGCGCGCGAACGATCCGATCCGATCGACGGAGCTCAGCGTCGGCGGCGGACGACCGGGGACCACCAGTACTGGAAGCACGACTGGTAGGAGATGAGCAGCAGGACGAGCGCCAGCGCCAGCGCCACGCCCCACGGCGACGACGCGCCGCCGTCCCGCTGCCGCTGGTCGTACCAGGGCGGCTGCTGCTCCCACGACACCACCGGCGGCGGAGACGCGAGCAGCGACGACGACGAGTACGACGACGAACGCCAGCGCCGCCCGGTCGCGGGCCAGTACTGCGCCGCGAGGAGGAGGACGAACGGGGACAGGACGACGGCGACCCGGAGCTGGTCGACGAGGCTCTCCATCGCGGACTCGCAGTGCGAGTAGATGGACGCGGCGCCGAGGAGGCACGCCGTGGCCAGGAACAGGCACATGTGGAACGACGCCGCCGACGACGGAGACGGCGCGAGCTGCTGCCGTGAGTACGAGTAGCCGTAGCCGTACCGGTCGCCGTGGTAGTAGCCGCTCGCCATGCTCGATCGCGCGCGTCACATGAACTGTAAAGAAACCCGCGGCTTTGGCGCGCGCGCGTGTGCGGCTGTTTCCTCGACGTCTCGTCTCCGACGTCTATGTTTGACGGCGTACGGGAGGGCGAGGAGCGGAGGATTATATAGGCGGGGGGAAGGAATAATGGAGAGGGAGGGAGACTGGGAGAGCGACGCTTGCGCACTGAATCTTGCTTTGCTTTACTTGGCGCGTGGGGAGTCCGGCCGGCGCGGATACCTTCACGAGGGGGTGAAGGTGGGGGCGGGCAAACCGCGCGGCGACGCGTGCCGTGCGCCGCCGCCGACCAGGCTGGCCGGCTCTGGCCGTGGGTGGAGTGGAGGCGTCGGGATGGCATGGAAAGCGTCCGCGAACACGTCGTCGTCGATAAGACGGATGGATTCCCTCAAAGAAAAGAAAAAAGATAAGACGGATGGATGGCCCTATCGGAGATTTTTATGCAGTGTAGGTGGCTCAAGGCAAAATATACGGGGATCTTTGACGTGCATACTGCATGTATTTTCTTTAACACGATATACGCTCATACATACACACATACACTCGAACGTACACATGCACACCCTATCAGTGGCGGAGCCAGGATAGGAGCAAGCCCCGGGTCCAAAAAAAAATTTCGTCGCTAGAGAAAAACTTAATGTCCATCAGGCTATAGCTACCACAAAAGAATACCTCAAGTATGGCTCAATTGCACGAAAAATTTAGAATTTAAACTCAACGCTTATAACAAACAACAAACGTAAATTTCATTAGCATAGACACTCTGTATAACAAACAACAAATGTAAAATTTTGACAACAGCAGCAGCCATTAGCAGTGGCACATCCACATTAGCTTATCAAAAATTGTTCAATCTATTGTAGATGCACTGGAAAGCATCAGTGTTGGGATTTATTGTAGATGTACTTGTTGTTTGTTAAAAACTTGAAATCGGCTTGCTCGGCAAGTCGGCAGGCCGCAGGCTGAGGTGGTGGTCGGGGCCTCGGGGTCTTGGGTCGGGAAGTCGGGGATGCAGTTGCGAGGGGGAGAACCGTGAGAGGCCGGACCAGAGCTGGCACGGCGGCGCCCGGCTGTAGGCAACCGAGCCAATGAGACCGGCCGACCGGGGACCAGGGGGAGGGGGGACGGCCGAGGCCGAACAGGCAAGTGGCGGGGCCACGTGGGTACCGGGGACGGCCGGGAAGCGTCGGAGGCAGTGCGAAAGGGAGTCACCGGCGGGCGGCGTCTCGGCGTACTGGAGAAGCCGAAGCTCGCCTGCGAGGAGACGCTGCGGCTCTCGTGCGTGGTTGGGTCAGGGCGACTCTGCGACTGGGCTGTGTTGTGTTTGCGTGCGAGGATAGGCTGGCCTGGGCCCTGGCTGTGTGCTGGCCCAAGCCCCAGGCCCATTCAAAAATTTGGATAGGTAATAGCTAAAAATAAAAGCCACGCCCCGGGCCTGGGGCCCAGATCCGCCCCTGCACCCTACCCCTACGAGGATCTCTGAGAGACCGAGCCGGTACATCATCATGAGATTGATGAAATAGTCATAGACGTCTTTGTAGTCGACAGGACCGTGTCCTCCCACTGAACGCACATTGCTGAAAGGCCCGGAATAAATCCAGAAAAATACGAGCACCGTTGTAAAGTCTAGACTTAAACTCTGGTTGGGTGAGGATACCATGTGCTGTGTTGGAGCATTTCTCTCTCTAAAACTCCGAGAAATGTATATACAAAGACGAATATAAATACATATAAGTATATAGAGGATACCCGCCAACGCACATATAAAGGCCACCGGGGGAAATGAACATCCATGCAGACAGTGACACTCAGCAAAATGGAAGGTATAATTTGTACCAGCGCTTCTCGGGGATCTCGCAACTTCCCTGAGAATAGCGCCGAGGTCATGGGCGGCGATAGTGAAGGCTATTGGCGGCGCGAATCAAAGTGGAGGATGTGGGTCTTTTTATAGCTGCGGCGGCAGGAAAAAGTGGCGGTAAAATTGCCACGGCCATCACAGGAGGTTGATGAGGGAGGCAAAACTTTTCTCCCGCAAGAGGGGTTGATGGATGACGCACGCTCCAAACCAACGCCCACAACTTCCAAATATGGAGGATCACGGGTTGGATATGGAGCGCCATACATAAGTTATGTTGATTATGCTAAAGTGTCATTTTGGCACGAAACCGTCATAGTGACGGTTGTTATGGCGATTGGTCTATATGATGCCTCCGCTAGAGTTTCTCTAAGGGCATCCCCAACATCGATTACCAAACGAACATCACCAAATGTGTGCGACTATGCGGAGGCTATCCAATCGAAGTCACCAATGTCTGCCATTGCCGGGATTCCTCCCTTTGACAAATTCTATATAGATCCGTATCAATTATAGCTACCATACATTTAAATAGTTGAAAACAAATGCAAGTGGTACCGAAACCACTGAATGTTGAACAATTCTTTTAGATACAACCTTCAGTTCGGCTCTCTATGACAAAGACCTTAATTTTCAGCATCGTTTTCGCCTTCCTTTTGTGCAAATCATTTGTACATGGCAGTACAAAAGTCTTGAACAAACTTTGCCGCATCGAGATCTAAGTTATGCCACCTTCATAAACAACTTTTGCTCGTTGGAAGAGGCCTTGATAGCAATCTTCCTCTCCTCGAGCTTAAACTTTTTGTTTTGCATCTCCATGAACATGGGAAACCTCTCTGCCTTCTTTTTCTCCTTCATCTCATTGCGCTTGGCACATTCATCCCCCTTCGCCATGATGTCCTCGAACTTGTCAGACATCTTGGCCGCCATCCTTCTCGCTTCTCTTTGTTATGTCTCCCCCTAACCTAGCCACATGGGTCGTAGGTTCACATGGTCAAACGAGCAACAAAACCCAACCGACGCGAACATTGATCATGTTTTTATGCTCAAATGATTGGGATATGCTCTTATATGTGGCCCATCTGCAGGATCTGCCTACCTTATGCTCCGACCACCGCCCTTTCTTCCTTTAGGGGGCTATTCTGCATCACGTGTGTCCTTTTCAAATTTACTGAATTCTGGATTAAGGTTCAGGGATACATGGAGATCGTTCAGGCAACTTGGGACAAAACCACCTCCATCCATGGCCCTGTCCGTGGACTTCATACCAAGCTATGCCACACCGCCAAAACTCTAAAGAAATGGCAGCGTGAAAACGTGGGTAGCTGTTACTTGTGAGCTGCGTTGGGATTTCCTCAAAGAGGAGAGGATGATGCGATACATTAGAGATACATATTTCTCTCAGTTAAGAACCAAGATTATCAATCCAGTAGGAGAACCACGCGAAACCTCGTTAGTAGCACCTACACACAAAAAGAGCAAATACTTTGACCCAACGCGATCAAGGAGGTTGTCAATCCCCTTGGCGGTTATTTGAAAGGATCAAATCTGATAGTGATAGATAGATAAATAAAACACAAAATGAAATAACAGTAAATAAATTACAACAAAGTAATTTTGGATTTAATATATGATAAAGGTAGACACAGGGACCATAGTTCTCACTAGAGGCTTCTCTCTCGAACAAAAAGCATACGGTGGGTGAATAAATTATTGTTGGGTAATTGATAGAAAAGTGCATAGTTATGACGATATCCAAGGCAATGATCATGTATATAGGCATCACGTCCGAGACAAGTAGACCGACTCATACATGCATCTACTACTATTACTCCACCCATCGATCGCTATCCATCATGCATCTAGAGTATTAAGTTCATAAAAAACGGAGTAGCGCCTCAAGCAAGATGACATGATGTAGACAAAGTAAATCCAATCAATATGAATAAACACCATCATTTTCCCCTTAATGACAACAATACAAATACATGTCTTGTCCCCTTCTGTCACTGGGATATAGATCACCGCAAGATTGAACCCATTACAAGGCACCTCCCACATTGTAAGATAAATCAATCTAGTTGGCCAAACCAAACAGGCCGATCGGAGAGAAATACACAAAAAATGCACGAAACCACCACTTTAGCATCATAGCTCTCGAAAAACCACCACTTCACAAAACATGACACTTTGCACTGCATCGAAAATTTGACAGTGGAAAAAACATTGAACCAATATTTGATCTTGTTTCGACACGTCCGATCGCACATTGGCCGACAACGGTGACGGCGCGTCGCTAATGTCCATTAACTGCTTCGTCCGAAGCGACTGGGCCGACCCTCACTCCCATCCCTCGCTCCCTTCCCTCACTACCATCCCATCTCTCTATCTCTTCCTCCTTTCTCTCGTGGGCATGGCGGCGGTGGCGGCTCCGGATCCATCAACGAAGGAGTGGTGTGGGACATGATGTGGTGAATAGAGCCAGTCACCTTAGCTGACCGGCATGGGCAGGGGGGATATTTTGCGGCGACAACATATTCATTGATCTACAATCAAGTTGGCTAGATTTGGAATAAAATTCATTGATCTGCAACCAAATGGTGCTCGTCGAGCTCTAGGTGAGCTACATCCCTCTCTATATTAGCAAATCACTGCTTGTGTTTTTCATATTTGGAAACTAGGGTTTGGTTTGCTGGAATTGGAGAAAATACACTTTTTAACTGAATCTTATTGTGAACTGAATGCAGTTAACTGTATCTTACTGCTTGTGAATGAATCTAGTTGTCAACTGAACATAGTTCTTAACTGAACCTAGTTAACTAGATCTTAGTTGGCTGAATTTTAGGGTTCAATACTCCATTACTACAGGGTTAGTTAATTCACTGATTGATATATGTAGTTGAATTATACTTGTGCACTAAATGAAACTAACACTAAATGCCACTGCTGAAATTTGCACGGTGTTGTGCAGTGGTACATGAGTTAAAATTGGGTTGAGTGATGCAGTGGACAAGTTGACAACGGAAGGAGTGGAGTGAGTCAATGTACATGTGTTTAAGTGTTTTGACTGATGTGAAGTTTCAGTAGGGGGGCTCAATTTAATGTTCAAACCAAGTTGATTAAAGGCAGATAGTGTACCTAACTAGGAGAGAACTTGCAATGTTCAGACTTTATTAAATCAAACTATGCTACAAAATAGAAGAATTTTATGTTTCATAACATTTTACCCTTGCATTGGCACCTAAAGCACGAAAGTTTCAGATAGTGTGAGCAACAATATTCAGATAGTGTGAGCACCAATATTCAGGTAGTTTTAGCACCAATATTCAGGTAGTTTGAGCACCAATGTTCAGATAATATGAGCAGAGTCATTCTCATAGTGTGAGCACAAACATTTAGATAATATGAGCACAAACATTCAGATAATATGAGCACAAACATTTTAGATAATATGAGCACAAACATTCAGACGCAAGCATAGATAGATAGATAGATAGGATACCATAGGTAGGTTCAGATAGATAGCACACATAGTTCAACTTCTTCGGACGCAAGCACACTACTAAGTTCATAAACTAACCGAACCCATATATTGGTTCAGATCTTGCTGCAGAAATTAACAAGGACAATGCTGCATCAGAATCACTCTTGTTGCAGCTCATGCTGCAGCTTCAGAAGACAGAGAGATCGATGAACTGGGCCCATGATGCGGAGTTGCTTCTTCCTCCTCCTACTGCTCTTGCCTATTTCCATCTGTTGTTGCTTCATCTGGGGTGCCTGCTGATACGTTCATTTTGCATCATGTTTTCTTACTGTTATTTTTAGTGTTTTTGTTCATTATAACACTCCGGGCAGTAATTATAATGCCTTTTCTCTCATAATTTGCAAGGTTTACACAAAGAGGGAGAATACCGACAGTTGGAATTCTGGACCTGAAAAAGCTACGTCACAGATACCTATTCTACACATTTCCAAATGGGCTGAAATTTTACAGAGAATTATTTTGGAATATATAAAAAATACTGGAGAAAACAAATTCCGGAGGAGGCATCTTCTGGTATATATTGTCATTTGACCTAGAAAAAAATAGGGAGAGGACTTTCGGGACGGAGCGCCGTCGTCTCGAGGCGGAACTTGGGAACGAGCACTTTTGCTCTCCGGTGGAGAGATTCTGCCAGGGATACTTCCCTCCGGGAGGGGGAAATCGGATCCATCGTCATCACCAACAACCCTCTCATTGTGGGAGGATCAATCTCCATCAACATCTTCACCAGCATCATCTCATCTCAAACCCTAGTTCATCTCTTGTATTCAATCTTTGTATCAAAATCTCAGATTGGTGCCTGTGGGTTGCTAGCAGTGTTGATTACATCTTGTAGTTGATGCTAGTTGGTTTATTTGGTGGAAGATTATATGTTCAGATCCATTATGCTATTCAATACCCCTCTGATCTTGAACATTAATATGTTTTGTGAGTAGTTACTTTTGTTCTTGAGGACATGGGAGAAGTCTTGTCATATGTATTTATGTGAATTTGATATTCGTTTGATATTTTGATGATATGTATGTTGTGATTCCTTAGTGGTATCGTGTGAACATCGACTACATGACACTTCACCATCCTTGGGCCTAAGAGAATGCACTGTGGAGTAGTTATTAGATGATGGGTTGCTAGAGTGACAGAAGCTTAAACCCTAGTTTATGCGCTACTTCGTAAGGGGCTGATTTGGATCCACACGTTTAATGCTATGGTTAGATTATATCTTAGTTCTTCTTTCATAGTTGCGGATGCTTGTGATACATCTCCATCGTATCTATAATTTTTGATTGTTCCATGCCAATATTCTACAACTTTTACATACCTTTGGCAACTTTTTATACTATTTTTGGGACTAACATATTGATCCAGTGCCCAGTGCCAGTTCCTGTTTGTTCCATGTTTTTTATTTGGCAGAAAATCCATATCAAACGGAATCCAAATGGGATAAAAACTTACGGAGATTTTTTGGAATATATGTGATTTTTGGGAAGAATAATCAACGCGAGATGATGCCCGAGGGGGGCACAAGGTAGGGGGCGCCCTAGGGGGTAGGGCGTGCCCTGGACCCTTGTGGCCACCCCGTAAGTCAGTTCGTGCCCTTCTTTCGCCGCAAGAAAGCCAATATCCGGATAAAAAGCTTGTTAAAATTTGAGCCCAATCGGAGTTACGGATCTCCGGGAATTTAAGAAACGGTGAATGGCCAGAATCTGGGAGTGCACAAACAAAAGGAAACAAAGAGAGAGAGAGAGAGAGAGAGAGAGAGAGAGAGATATCCAATCTCGGAGGGGCTCTCGCCCCTCCGCCGCCATGGAGGCCATGGACCAGAGGGGAAACCCTTCTCCCATCTAGGGGGAAGGTCAAGAAAGAAGAAGAAGGAGGGGGCTCTCCCCCCTCTCTCCCGGTGGCGCTGGAACGCCGCCGGGGCCATCATCGTGACGGCGATCTACACCAACATGTGCGTTCGTGTGAAAGGTACTTACAGTTGGGTATCACTGGCACCTCTTTTCTTTCTTCTTGTTACTATACAAATTTCCAAATAGCAAGTATGAGTACATAAGAGTATAAATCATGGAGGAGGTGTAGAGAGAGAGATAGTTTGGATCCAAACAATGTTTCAGCCTGCGACCAACCTGCCTCATGTCCTTTGAAGTTATTTGAAGTTGGACAACCTGAAGAAATACACAAACAATAAGACAATGACAAAGGTGCTAATAAGGCCATCAATATTTGAAGATGGTCAGCCTGTCTCATGTTTATTAATTTTTGGTATGAATACATAATCAGTTGCCACCAAGAAGAGCCAAAATCACTCAGTCCCAACCAAACCATGTTTCACCCACCAACAGATCAAGCAACCTTTGAGAAAGAAATTGCGCAAGCAGCCACAATGGGAATCAATCGATGGAATCTCTCAAGGAATGATATGGTTGCTGCTCTGCCTATGTCTCAGCACCTACAGTGCAACTCTTTTTTTTCATGCTTATAAATTCAAAGCTATCTTTATCTCTATTGTTTTGACAAAATTGCCAGCTTCCAACAAGAAGCAATGTGGTTAGTGGCACTTGATTAGTAGCACCATGAATTGATGGAAATGCTAGACCAAAAACTTCTATGGGGAATTAAGAAAGTTGAATGTGAGTGCGGAAGTAATGTTGTTCTTGCATTAAAAAATGGAAGTTATAATTTTTTTCTAACATGTTATGAATGTCAAGGCATCAAGGAAAAAAAAAATAGGAACATACCTTCAAGTTAGACCCCCCTTTGGGCAATCTGCACACAACTGCCACCTCCACCCAGGATCAATCCATCTCAGCAAAAGAAACTACATCTGCAAGAAAAGAGCAAAATTAGTAACTCTGACCGAGATGAATCCATATAACAATCCAGAAATAGAAAGATGGTAGTTTTAATGAGCTATTTGGGTGTTATGCAACCACCATGCAATCCTTAGCACGTCAACCACCAAGGTTGAACAAGAGGCAGAAGAATGAGCTCACAGGGGAAGGCTACTAGGTAGGGAGGAAGAAGGGCAATCCCAATGTTGAAAAATGTGTCTTATGATTTCAATGCTTATAAGAGTTCCCAAGACTTGTTATAGAAAGGTCGATACTCTAGATGTAAGAACTTCCATAGTCCTAGCCACCCCATATGAATGCCCAACAATCTATAAACTGCACAACTGACCACATTCTATGTTTTGTTAGCTTAAAATTTTAGTATGAATCCTAAGTCCCATTGAGGATCTCCTAAAAGTACCTACCAAATTCACCGGGTTATTCTACAAAATATGCTCCCGCAAGTTCCTTGAGAGAAAAAACCTGGGTGATTTACACATGATGCTTACAAAATAAAAGTGACTATATATTGCTTGTATTCTAGGTATGGAAGCATGTACACCAAGACCAAAGCATATGCTGCCTTTTCTCAAAAAGGAACTGCCCTTGTTGCAAATTCCATTTACTTTTTATCACAAAAACAGTCACATTGTGCTAGTTGTAAACCTACACTTTCGTTTATTTTAAGTCACGCACTTGCATTCTGACTGGCCAATACTTTTGGAACCACATATAACAAAATAAGATCTTGCAATTAGCTGCCACAATGCCACCGTTTACCCATGAAGCTCCCTCTAATAATGGTATTTCATTTCGAAGGGATGGTATGGGAAAAATGTCCCATGACCTGAATAAGAAGTACTTTGTACAGTGAGGCTTCTATGCAAAGTGTATTTGACCAATACATTACCCCAATCACTTACCTCTCTATATTTGATCGGTAATGAGTTTTGATAAATAAATCTTGCAACTTTCACCGACAGTTTCCTATTATTGAGAAAGTGGAGTAGATGCGCTTAATTATGATCTACACAAGATGATAAAGAAACCAAACATGTGAAATAACCCAACTATAAAATTTACATGAATCAGAATTCTAGGCAAACAAAAGATTCATTTCTTACTCTATACAATATCGATATTGGGCAAGTTCATTTGATAAAGAAACTGAAATGTGCAATTTTTAGTTACATCCACGAAAACAACAAAATCATACTCATATTTACCTAAAAGGTTCTCAAAAATAAAACCACGACTGATAATCCTTTTGCTGCATATGTGTAGTTCATCAAGAATTTAACGAAGCTCTCAAAAAGACAACTAAAATGAGAAAGTTATGAATCCTTGGGGACGTAAGGGAGGGAGGCAAAGAAGCAAGGGAACTTACCAACATTTCAAAAATTCCAGCAATGCCATATTCTGGGTTGAGCAAATAGAGAAACCATACATATGTAAAGCGACAGAACTATAAGCCCTCATGACAATGGTGAAATAAGAGAAAATGACAACATATTAACTAATCTACAGATTCAAAGTAATGACAAAAAAGAAAAAGATAAGCACATGAACCTTGTATAACTGTCAACAAACCTTTCAGGACATTTTCTTGCTTTCGACAGGAAGGTCCGCTGGATAAATATGACCCTTTGACATTGACCCTCTGGTGCAAAGAATTTTATCTGATGTGAAAATTTAACCTACAACTTGCTAGTAAACCGATATGAATGGAGAACAAGAGCGGCATAAAAAAAAACTCTGATTCAAGAGTACCACAAGAAATACAACATATCATCTTTGTGGATGCATATGAGAAAGACTAACAATTACGGCTTACCACAACATGTATTTATCCAGGCAAATAGGATAATGACAAGCCCAACAAAAGCACATGCAACTAATTAGTACATATAACTGAACGATGATGTTTTCATGTGAGAAGAACACGCTGACAACCGATATTATGAAGTGGTTTCAAATTAAAAAAGAGAGAACACAATACCTTGACATGTTGGGATTTTACTATGGTGAGAGTATCAATAGGCTGCCAACCACTGTTTTCAGCTAAAGCTAGTGGAATATCATCCAAAGCATCAACAAACGCCTTGATTGTGTACTGAAAGTACAAAGAAGCACAAGTGGAAGAAAACATATATGGCTTTCTTTGGTAGTACCAGTTCCAAGAACACAATTACGTGCTCAACTTCAGGATGTCGATCCGATGCAGCTTCAACAACAATTGAGCAAGATATTACTGTTGAGCCACCACCATACACAATTGAGTTGTTGATGATCAGATTCCTTGCAACACACATAGCATCATGAATACTTTGCTTGGTCCCCCCATCATCATTTTGTTGTCAGTGCAATATACCAGAACAACAATCAGAAGATACTAGTATCTATCAGTTTAGATATGATGACTGAAATGTATACTAACTAAGACTGGAAGAAACAATCAAGCTTGGTGTTTCTCAGACATTTTGAGGACTTCAAATCTAACAATCCTAAAAGTAACAACACACAACTAAATAGTAAAGATGACTTTAATGTTATGAAATTATTGTAAATATATTCAACAAAAAATGTCCAATATCATGAACACACCATCCTAAAGATCCATAATAAAATCTCACCTCTTCAAACAAAAGAAGAGGCATAAATATCAACATCTTCCTTGAGTAGTCTTTCCCCTCAAATATTTACACAAACAACTATTGTGCACATCTACAACCTCTCAGTACGGGACAAAAATGTTGTAGATCAGGAACGCGGCTAGGAAGAGATGTTGCTCAAGGCTGCTATACCTAGGGATGTTGGGTGGTGCGCCGGTGCCGAGCATATCCACCCTAATCCGCTGTAGGGACAACTCAAACTACGAATCCATGGTGGCTTTCGCTGACTGAATTTTCATTGCTTGCCGCTCCAAGCCCGTGCAACCCCATATATTCATGGTTTGTTGCTCCAAACCAGAGCAATCCCCAAATCCTCGGTAGAGAATGAAAGCCATCGCTTGGCTCGCGGCATCGCCTATCGTCGACCTTTTACCCATCCCACCGCTACAGTCTTCTTGTCGCCAACACCATCATCCTCACTCAGCCTTGCTCCTCCATAGGGCACACCGGAGATGCCCGCCACTACTCACCCCGACGACCCGGCTGCCCCTGTGGTCCTGCTGATGGCAGGTGGAGGGGCTAGCATGGGGCGAAGGAGGAGAGGCGACGACACGGGAGAGAGCGGAGGGGAGTGATACGTCTCCAACGTATCTATAATTTTTGATTGTTCCATGCTATTATTTATGATGTTTTGGATGTTTAATGGGCTTTGTCATACACTTTTATATTATTTTTGAGACTAACCTACTAACCCAAAGGCCCAGTCCAGATTGCTGTTTTTTTGCCTGTTTCAGGGTTTTTACAGAAAAGGGATATCAAACGGAGTCCAAACGGAGTCCAAACGGAATGAAACCTTCGGGAGAGATATTTTTGGAGA
Organism: Secale cereale; assembly: GCA_902687465.1. Lineage (NCBI taxonomy): Eukaryota > Viridiplantae > Streptophyta > Magnoliopsida > Poales > Poaceae > Secale > Secale cereale. Next base: position 606,104,070 of record LR738714.1, on the reverse strand, counting down.
AAATCACGCACAGAAGACTTGAGAACCACGGAGTAGGGTTTATGTGGTGCCCACGAGGGTGGGGGCGCACCCCCTGCCTCGTGGGTCCCACGTATGCCCCCCGATGCCCTTCTTCCTCCTATATATACCTACGTACCCCGAAACCAACAGAACAATAGAGAAAACCCTAGTTCCACCGCCGTAACCTTCTGTTCCCGTGAGATCCCATCTTGGGGCCTGTTCCGGAGCTCCGCCGGTGGGGGGATCTTCCACGGAGTGCTTCTACATCATCATCATCGCCTCACCATGAGTTGTGAGTAGTTTACCACAGACCTTCGGGTCCATAGCTAGTATCTAGATGGCTTCTTCTCTCTTTGGATCTCAATACAAAGTTCTCCTCGGTCTTCGAGGAGATCTATTCGATGTAATCTCTTTTTGCGGTGTGTTTGTCGAGATCCGATGAATTGTGGGTTTATGATCAAGATTATCTATGAGAAATATTTGGTTCTTCTCTGAACTCTTTATGTATGATTATAATATCCTTGCAAGTCTCTTCGAATTATTGGTTTGGTTTGGCCTACTAGATCTATAGTTCTTGCAATGGGAGAAGTGCTTGGCTTTGGGTTCAATCTTGCGGTGTCCTTTCCCAGTGACAGTAGGGGCAGCAAGGCACGTATTGTATTGTTGCCATCGAGGATAAAAAGATGGGGTTTATATCATATTGCTTGAGTTTATCCCTCTACATCATGTCATCTTGCTTAAGGCGTTACTCTATTCTTATGAACTCAATACACTAGATGCATGCTGGATAGCGGTCGATGTGTGGAGTAATAGTAGTAGATGCAGAATCGTTTCGGTCTACTTGTCTTGGATGTGATGCCTATATATAATGATCATGCCTAGATAGTCTCATAATTATTCGTTGTTCTATCAATTGCTTGATAGTAATTTGTTTACCCGTCATAGAATATCGCTATCATGAGAGAAGCCACTAGAGAACACTATGGCCCCCGGGTCTATTCTCAACATATCAATCTACACCTACTTTACTTTTTCCGCTTTTACTTTCTGTTCTTATAACCAAAAATATCAAACTATCATCTCTATCAGATCTCATTTTCGTAAGTGACCGTAAAGGGATTGACAACCCCTTATCGCGTTGGCTGCACAGTTCTTATTTGTTTGTGCAGGTGCGAGGGACTCGCGCGTGGTCTCCTACTAGATTGATAACTTGGTTCTCAAAAACTGAGGGAAATACTTATGCTTCTGTGCTGCATCTCCCTTTCCTCTTCGAGGGAATACAAACCAAGCTCGAGAAGTAGCAAGAAGAATTTATGGCGCCGTTGCCGGGGAGGCTTACGCAAAAGTCATATACCAAGTACCTATCACAAACCCTTATCCTTCGCATTACATTTTTTGCCTCTCGTTTTCCTCTCCCCCACTTCACCCTTGCCATTTTATTTTACCTTCTTCTGTCGTGTGTTTTTCGTTCGCTTGCTTCTTGTTTGCTTGTGTGTGTTGCATTGCTTGCTTGTCACTATGGCTCAGAACAATACCAAATTGTGTGACTTCTCCAATACCAACAATAATGACTTTATCAGCACTCCGATTGCTCCCATTACCGATGTTGAATCTTGTGAGATCAATGCTGCTTTGTTGAATCTTGTCATGAAAGATCAATTCTCCGACCTTCCTAGTGAAGATGCCGCTACCCATCTAAACAACTTTGTTGATTTGTGTGATATGCAAAAGAAAAGGGATACGGATAACGATATTGTTAAATTGAAGTTATTTCCGTTTTCACTTAGAGATCGTGCTAAAACTTGGTTTTCCTCTTTACCTAGAAATAGTATTGATTCATGGAATAAGTGCAAATATGCTTTTATCTCTAAGTATTTCCCTCCTGCTAAGATCATCTCTCTTAGAAACAATATTATGAATTTTAAGCAACTAGATCATGAGCATGTTGCACAAGCTTGGGAGAGAATGAAATTAATGATACGTAATTGCCCTACACATGGTTGGAACCTATGGATGATTATTCAAAACTTTTATGCTGGCTTGAATTTTGCTTCTAGAAATCTTTTAGATTGGGCCGCAGGAGGCACTTTCATGGAAACTACCTTAGGAGAAGCTACCAACCTCCTAGATAATATCATGGTTAATTATTCTCAATGGCACACTGAAAGATCTACTAGTAAAAAAGTGCATGCTATTGAAGAAATTAGTGTTTCGAGTGGAAAGATGGATGAACTGATGAAATTATTTGCTGCTAAGAGTGCTTCTTCTGATCCTAATGATATGCCTTTGTCCACTTTGATTGAAAATAACAATGAATCTTTGGATGTGAATTTTGTTGGTAGGAATAATTTTGGTAACAATGCTTATAGAGGGAACTTAAATCCTAGGCCTTTTCCTAGTAATTTCTCTAATAATTATGGTAATTCCTACAACAACTCTTATGGAAAGATGCCTTCTGAATTTGAAATTAGTGTTAAAGAGTTTATGATTTCGCAAAAGAATTTCAATGCTATGCTTGAAGAGAAATTGCTTAAGATTGATGAATTGGCTAGAAGTGTGGATAGAATTACTCTTGATGTTGATTCTTTGAAACTTAGATCTATCCCACATAAGCATGATATCAATGAGTCTCTCAAAGCCATGAGAATTTCCATTGATGAATGCAAAGAGAGAACCGCTAGGATGCGTGCTAAAAGAGAGGATTATATTAAAGCGTGTTCTTCTAGTTATCATGAAAATAAAGATGAAGATCTGAAAGTTATTGATGTGTCTCCTATTATATCCTTGTTTTCAAGCATAAATCTTGATGAAGATAGGCTTGGAGATAATTCTACTTTAAGGTGTCCCAATGATTTAGAGTTTTTAGATCTTGATGCTAAAATTGTTAAAAGTGGGAGTGAAGAGATTAAAACTTTGCATAGTGATGAACTCGCTACTTTGGATTTCAAGGTATTCAATTATGATAATTGCTCTTTGATTGATTGTATTTCCTTGTTGCAATCCATGCTAAATTCTCTGCATGCTTATAGTCAAAATAAAGCTTTCACTAAACATATAGTTGATGCTTTGATGCAATCTTATGAAGAAAAACTTGAGGTGGAAGTTTCTATACCTAGAAAGCTTTATGATGAGTGGGAACATACTATAAAAATTAAAATAAAATATCATGAATGCTATGCTTTGTGTGATTTGGGTGCTAGTGTCTCCACTATCCCAAAAACTTTGTGTGATTTGCTAGGATTCCATGAGCTTGATGATTGTTCTTTGAATTTGCATCTTGCGGATTCCACTATTAAGAAACCTATGGGAAGGATTAATGATGTTTTTATTGTTGCCAATAGGAATTATGTGCCCGTAGATTTCATTGTTCTTGATATAGATTGCAATCCTTCATGTCCTATTATTCTTGGTAGACCTTTCCTTAGAACGATTGGTGCAATTATTGATATGAAGGTAGGAAATATTAGATTCCAATTTCCGTTAAGGAAAGGCATGGAACACTTTCCTAGAAAGAAAATCAAACTACCATATGAATCTATTATGAGAGCCACTTATGGATTGCCTTCCAAAGATGGCATTCCCTAGATTTATCCATGTATCGTGCCTAGCTAGGGGCGTCAAACGATAGCGCTTGTTGGGAGGCAACCCAATTTTATATTTTTTGTTTTTGCTTCTATTTAGGAATAAATATTGCATATAGCTTCTGTTTAGATGTGGTTCTGTGTTTTGTTTAGTGTTTGTGCCAAGTAGAACCTTTGGGAAGACTTGTGTGAAGTTTATGTGATCTTGCTGTGAAAAATAGAATCGTTAGCGCTCGCTAGAATGGTCATCAGATTTTACTGGAGCGTGCTATTTAGTTGATTCTTTTTGCAGATGATTAATAGACAAATTCCTCATGTTTAACAATTTAGTTTGAATTTTTTGGAGTTACAGAATTATGCGAAACCTGCAGATTACTACAGTCTGTTCTGTTTTTGACAGATTCTGTTTTTCGTGTGTTGTTTGCTTATTCCAATGCATCTATGAGTAATATTGGGAAGTATGAACCATAGAGAAGTTGGAATACAATAGGTTTAACACCAATATAAACAAAGAATGAATTCATTGCAGTACCTTTGAGTAGTGGTTTGCTTTCTCATACTAACGGAGCTCACGAGATTTTTGTCTAAGTTTTGTGTTGTGAAGTTTTCAAGTTTTGAGTATTGCTATGATGGACTATGGAACAAAGTGTAACAAGGGCCTAAGCTTGGGGATGCCCAAGGCACCCCAAGTAAAATTCAAGGACAACCAAAAGCCTAAGCTTGGGGATGCCCCGGGAAGGCATCCCCTCTTTCGTCTTCATCTATCGGTAACTATACTCGGAGCTATATTCTTATTCACCACATGATATGTGTTTTACTTGGAGCGTCTTGTATAATTTGAGTCTTTGGTTGTTAGTTTGCCACAGTTATCCTTGCTGGACACACCTATTTGAGAGAGTTAAATATGGCCTAGGAATTGTTAGAACACTCTATGTGCTTCACTTATATCTTTTGAGTTGAATAGTTTTTGCTCTAGTGCTTCACTTATATCTTTTAGAGCACGGTGGTGATAATATTTTGAAGAAATTGTTGAACTCTCATGCTTCACTTATATCCTTTTGAGAGTCTATTAAAACAGCATGGTAATGTGCTTAGGCTATAAAACTAGTCTTCACATGATAGACATCCAATATCAATGTAGTAAAAACTTTCACACTAAGTGCATTGAATATGATGAGAAGTTGGATGCTTGATAATTGTTTTGAGATATAAGGATAGTGATATTAGAGTCATGCTAGTGGAGTTATTATGAAATTGAGAAATGCTTGTGTTAAGGTTAGTGATTCCCGTAGCATGCACATATGGTGAACCGCTATGTGACGAAGTTAGAGCATGAGGTATTTGTAAAGTGTCAACCTTTGTGTGGAGGTCGGGGGCGCGCGATGGTTAACTCCTACCACCCCCCTAGGAACATGCGTTGATTGCTTTGTTTTGATGACTCGTAAATTTTTGCAATAAGTATATGAGTTGTTATGACTAATGTTGAGTCCATGCATTATACGCACTCTCACCCTTCCACCATTGCTAGCCTCTCTTGTATCGCGCAACTTTCGCCGGTACCATACACCCACTATATATCCTTCCTCAAAACATACACCATATATATTCCTCAAAACAGCCACCATACCTACCTATCAAGGCATTTCCATAGCCATTCCTAGATATATTGCCATGCAACTTTCCACCATTCCGTTCATATGACACGCATCATATTGTCATATTGCCATGCATGATCATGTAGTTGACATCGTATTTGTGGCAAAGCCACCATGCATAATTTTTCATACATGTCACTATTGATTCATTACACATCCCGGTACACCGCCGGAGGCATTCATATAGAGTCATACTTTGTTCTAGCATCGAGTTGTAATGAAATGTGATGATCATCATTATTAGAGCATTGTCCCATGTGGGGAAAGGCTAAATCAATAAAGCCCCTCCAAAAAGGAAAAAAAGAAAGGCAAAAAAAGGCCCAAAAAAGGAAAGAAAAAGGGACAATTGCTACTATCTTTTTCCACATTTGTGCTTCAAAGTGGCACCATGATCTTCATGATAGAGAGTCTCATGTTTAGTCACTTTCATATACTAGTGGGAATTTTTCATTATAGAACTTGGCTTGTAATTCCAACGATGGGCTTCCTCAAATGCCCTAGGTCTTCATGAGCAAGCAAGTTGGATGCACACCCACTAGTTTCTTTTGTTAAGCTTTCATTCAGATTTTAGCTCTAGTGCATCCGTTGCATGGCAATCCCTACTCACTCACATTGATATCTATTGATGGGCATCTCCATAACCCGTCGATACGCCTAGTCGATGTGAGACTATATCCCTCCTTTTTGTCTTCTCCACAACCACCTATCTATTCCACCCATAGTGCTATGTCTATGGCTCACGCTCATGTATTGCGTGAAAGTTGAAAGGTTTGAAAGAATAGAGTATGAAAACAAGTGTTTGGCTGAAATCGGGGTTGTGCATGATATGAATATTTTGTGTGATGAAGAGGGAGCATAGCCAGACTATATGATTTTGTAGGGATAACATTCTTTAGCCATAGTATTTTGAGAAGACATGATTGCTTTATTAGTATGCTTGAAGTATTATTATTTCTTATGTCAATATAGAATTTTGTCTTGAATCTTTCAGACCTGAACATTCATGCCACAATTAAGAGAATTACAATGAAAAACTATGTTGGTTAGCATTCCACATCAAAAATTCAGTTTTTATCATTTACCTACTCGAGGACGAGCAGGAATTAAGCTTGGGGATGCTTGATACGTCCCCAATGTATCTATAATTTTTTATTGTTCCATGCTATTATTTATGATGTTTTGGATGTTTAATGGGCTTTGTCATACACTTCTATATTATTTTTGGGACTAACCTACTAACCCAAAGGCCCAGTCCAGATTGCTGTTTTTAGCCTGTTTCACGGTTTTACAGAAAAGGGATATCAAACGGAGTCCAAACAGAATGAAACCTTTGGGAGATATATTTTTGGAGAAAATCACGCACGGGAGACTTGAGAACCACGTAGTAGGGTTTACGTGGTGCCCACGAGGGTGGGGGCGCCCCCTGCCTCGTGGGTCCCACGTATGGCCCTCGGTGCCCTCCTTCCTCCTATATATACCTACGTACCCCGAAACCAACAGAACAACAGAGAAAAGCCTAGTTCCACCACCGTAACCTTATCTTCCCGTGAGATCCAATCTTGGGGCCTGTTCCGGAGCTCCACCGGAGGGGGGATCTTCCATGGAGTGCTTCTACATCATCATCATCGCCTCACCATGAGTTGTGAGTAGTTTACCACACACCTTCGGGTCCATAACTAGTATCTAGATGGCTTCTTCTATCTCTTTGGATCTCAATACAAAGTTCTCCTCGGTCTTCGAGGAGATCTATTCGATGTAATCTCTTTTTGCGGTGTGTTTGTCGAGATCCGATGAATTGTGGGTATATGATCAAGATTATCTATGAGAAATATTTTGCTCTTTGATAACCCACAAGTGTAGGGGATTGCAACAGTTTTCGAGGGTAAAGTATTAAACCCAAATTTGTTGGTTCGACACAAGGGGAGCCAAAGAATACTCTTAAGTATTAGTAGCTGAGTTGTCAATTCAACCACACCTGGAAACTTAGTATCTGCAGCAAGATAGTTTAGTAGCATAGTAATATGATAGTGGTGGTAGCAGCAATAAAAGTAAAGATAGTGTTTTCGTAGTTTTTGTGATATAAGCAACGGGAAAGTAAATAACAGCTAGCAATATAGGTAAAGCTTTTAGGCATTGGATCGGTGATGGGAAATTACGTTGGATGCAATTCATCATGTAGAAGTTATAACCTAGAGTGACACAGAACTAGCTCCAGTTCATCAATGCAATGTAGGCATGTATTCCGAATATAGTCATACGTGCTTATGGAAAAGAACTTGCATGACATCTTTTGTCCTATCCTCCCGTGTCATCGGGGTTCTATTGGAAACTAAGGGATATTAAGGCCTCCTTTAGTAGAGTACCGGACCAAAGCATTAACACATAGTGAATACATGAACTCCTCAAACTATGGTCATCACCGGGAGTGGTCCCGATTATTGTCACTTCGGGGTTGCCGGATCATAACACATAGTAGGTGACTATAGACTTGCAAGATAGGATCAAGAACACACATATATTCATGGAAACATAATAGATTCAGATCTGAAATCATGGCACTCGGGCCCTAGTGACAAGCATTAAGCATAGCAAAGTCATAGCAACATCAATCTCAGAACATAATGGATACTAGGGATCAAACCCTAAAAAAACTAACTCGATTATATGATAGATCCCATCCAACCCATCACTGTCCAGCAAGCCTACGATGGAATTACTCACACACGACGGTGAGCATCATGGAATTGGTGATGGAGGAAGGTTGATGATGACGATGGCGACGATCTCCACTCTCCGGAGCCCCGAACGGACTCCAGATCAGCCCTCCCGAGAGAGATTAGGGATTGGCAGTGGCTCCGTCTCGTAAAACGCGATAATTCCTTCTCCTTGAATTTTTTCTCCACGAAACGGAATATATAGGACCTGGGGATACATCGGTGGGGCACCGGGCTGCCCTCGAGGCAGGGGCGCGCCCTGGGAAGGGGGGCGCCCCCCCCCCACCCTCGAGGACGGCCCGTGGGCCCCTAGGCGTGGGTATTCTTGCCAGTATTTTTTATATTTTCTGAAATAAATCTCCGTTGATTTTCAGGCGATTTCGAGAACTTTTTATTTCTACACAAAAACAACACCATGGCAGTTCTGCTCAAAACAGCGTCAGTCCGGGTTAGTTCCATTCAAGTCATGCAAGTTAGAGTCCAAAACAAGGGCAAAAGTGTTTGAAAAGTAGATACGTTGGAGATGTATCAACTCCCCCAAGCTTAAACCTTTGCTTTTCCTCAAGCAATTCAGTTGATAAACTGAAAGTGATAAAGAAAAACTTTGACAAACTCTGTTTGCTCTTGTTGTTGTAAATATGTAAGCTAGCATTCAGGTTTTCAACAAGATCATGAACTAACCACATTCACAATAACTTTCAGGTCTCAAGACTACTCACATCAATGGCATAATCAACTAGCGAGCAATAATAATAAACCTCGGATGACAACACTTCTCAAAACGATCATGATATGATATAGCAGGATGGTATCTCGCTAGCCCTTTCTGAGACCGCAAAACATAAATGCAGAGCACCTTTAAAGATCAAGGACTGACTAGACATTGTAATTCATGGTAAAAGAGATCCAGTCATGATCATACTCAATGCAAATTAATAGTAATACATGCAACGACAGAGGTGCTCTCCTACTGGTGCTCTTTGATAAGAGGGTGATGACTCTGCATAAAAGTAAATAGATAGGCCCTTCGTAGAGGGAAGCAGGGATTTGTAGAGGTGCCAGAGCTCGATTTTTAAATAGAGATTGAATAACATTTTGAGTGGTATACTTCATTGTCAACATAACAACCAAGAATCTCGATATCTTCCATGCTACGTGATACGTCCAAAACGTATCTACAATTTCTGCTTGCTCCATGCCTCTTTTGGGTGATATTGCTATGATATTTATACACTTCCATACACTTTTGATCATATTTGGACTAACCTATTAACTCAGTGCACCCCAGTGCAAGTTTCTGTTTTATGCTGTTTTTGTATTTCAGGTTTTCCCATCACGTAAACAGCCAGAAAAATCCCGGAAAAATTATATAAAAAATCAGCGTTCCATAAGTTTCCCGGCAGCCGAAGTAGGGCCGGAGGGGGGCCACCAGGGCTCCAGGCGCCCTGGTGGCGCGCCCCCCCTCCTGGCCGGGCCGGGGGGGGGGGGGCGCCTGGGCCCCCAGGCCTCCGCTGATGCCCCCCTTTGGCATATATTTAACACGCGCCCCGAAACCCTCGAGAGGGGAACCCTTTTTCGCGATCTCATCTCTGTTCCGCCGCCGCCGCGCTTCCAAGATCGAGAGCACCAGGAGAACTCTTCCCGGCACCCTGCCGGAGGGGAGGATCACCACCGGGAGCCTCTCCACCACCATGGACGCCTCCCGGATGAGTTGTGAGTAGTCTCCCTTGGACCATGGGTCCATGACCAGTAGCTATGTGATGTTCTCCTCCCCTTCTTGTGCTTCACTAATTAGACCTCGTGAGCTGTCCTACATGATCGAGGCACATATGTAATCCTTATGCTGTTGCTATGTTGAGTTTGCTGGGATCCGATGAATTGTGAGATTATGTTCAGATTGTGTTTGAGTAATATATTTGATTTACCTCTTTTATATTTATGTTCGTAAGTAATTCTTGCATGTTCTCCGTTGCTATTTATTGCTTTGGCCAAGTAGTAGGTAGTGACTCCAAGAGGGAACGTTATGCTCGATTGTGGGTTCATGCCCCTCGATGATTAGCTTGAGTGACAGAAACATGAGTCTAGGGGATGTGCTGTTGCCACAAGGGGAAAACAACGGTGCTTGTGCCCGCGGGTGCAAGGACTGTTTACTTTACGCAAAGTTCTTTTAATGCAGTTGTCTGTTGCTTTGAGTTTACACTATGGGTGGGACTCGCAACTTAATACCAGCGAGATGTTCTGGATAGATATCTCAAGGTGGATGATTAGTAGTAGATGCAGATGGATTTTGGTCTACTTGCCTTGGCGTACCGCCCATGCTTTGAACCTCTACCTTTCTTGCAACATAGTTAGCATTGGTTTGCACACATAATTCTGTCAATTGCCCAGCTGTAATTCGTTTACCTCACATAGCTGTTTTATCATCTTTTGGGAGAGAGACATCACTAGTGAACATCATGGGACCCCGGTCCATATTACCATCACTGATCACATCCGCTATTTACTTTCTGTTTTTACTTACTATTTGCAGCAAAACCTATCACTATTATCACTTGCGTTTGATCCTTTGTAAACGACAAGGCCGGAGGGATTGACAACCTCTCTGTACTCGTTGGGAGCAAAGTTATTTGTATCTGTGTGCAGGTCCATGTTGATTGCTAATATCTGGCGCCGTTAGCAGTTGACACCTTCTTGTTGAAACTGGGAGTCTCAGGGGAAATCGATCCTTGGTATCTTTGCCAAGGGAAAACTTCCGCTACACTGCATCTCAAACCTTCCACTTGGGGTAACCAACGAGGGGCGAGAAGCCATCAAGCAAAGTTTTCTGGCGCCATCGCCGGGGACTCCACTCTTCAACATAGGGAAGTTGCACGCTATCTTTTACCTTTGCTTTTTAGTCTTGTTAGTTTACCTTTCAGTTTTTGCTTTAGTATCCTTTATCAAAAATCACAAAAATAGTTATCTTGCTTGCTTGCTGCTATGGGTTCCACCAAAAACACTAAGTGGGAGGAGTACACCCCTTCTTCCATCGCGCCAATCACCACTGCCGGGATCTACAAAAGTAATAAACCTTGTGATTACTTTAGTTTTAATGGAGAGTTACGCCCGTGGCATGGTCTTCCAGGAAAAGAGTACGAGCCTTAGTTTAAAGTTGCTCCTATGCTTCCCCAAACTTGGGAAGACGTTCAAACTCTTATAATAGAGAGCAATTCAAACAAAGAAGATGACACTACAATTCTGCTCAATAATGATAAAATTGATTTTGATAATTGTAGTATCTCAAAAGTTGTCACCTTTTTACAAAGAATGGCTAAAGATCCCCACACTAGCACGCTTAACCTTGCCTTCACCGAGCATATCACTAATGCTCTCATCAAAGCTAGGGAGGAGAAACTTAGGGTAGAAGCCTCCATACCTGGAAAGCTAGAAGATGGTTGGGATCCTATGATTAAAATTAAGTTGAATAACTTCTCTTGCTATGCTTTATGTGATGTTGGAGCTAGTACCTCCGTTATGCCCAAAAGAATATATGATATGCTTAAATTGAAACCTTTTGATTCTTGTTCTTTTGGCGTTCGTCTTGTTGATTCTTCCATAAAGAAACCCTTGGGGAGGATCGACGATGTTCTTATCATTGTCAATGACAACTACGTTCCCGTTGATTTTACTATTATGGATATTGAATGTGAACCTTCTTGTCCAATTATTTTGGGACGTCCTTTTCTTTGCACCATTGGTGCCATCATTGACATGAAAGAGGGGAATATAAGATTCCAATTTCCTCTCAAGAAAGGGATAGAACACTTCCCTAGAAAGAAGATTAAGTTACCTTTTGAGTCCGTTATACGGGCTAGCTATTCTTTTACTGTTGATAAGACTTGATCTCTTTGCATTATGCCTAGCTTAAAGGCATAAAAGAAAGCGCTTTTGGGAGGCAGCCCACATGAATAAAATTTTTATTTTGCTTTTGTTGTGTCTTGATGTTGTTACTACAGTAGCATCATCATTGTATCTTTGCTTTTCAACTTTGTGCCAAGTGTAGCCTCTGATTGCAAGAAAGTTCAAAAGTTGTGACGTGCTGTCCAGGAAACAGATTCTGTCCTTGGATAGAAAAATTCGTATAAAATCACCAGATCATCTTTTTGGTCTGAATTTTTTCGACAGCGTGCTCTATACAATTGTATTTCGTGCGTCTGTTCTAAGTTTTTTTATTAGAGTTGCAGAAGTGCCCCGAAAAAATCATTTACTACCTGATGTTCTGTTTTTCACAGATTCTGTCCTGTTTTGCCTTTCCTTCATTTTGCAAACCTTGAGCTTGCTTTTTCTTTGCAAAAACCTTTTGGCAATCTTGAGAAACAGTAGACCTTCAAGAATATCCTTATTTCCAGCAAGGAACAATTATTTTATTATGGGTACTAACCTCGCTAATCAGATTATGATGAGTTATGTATGAAGGGAGTTTTCAAGTGTGCGAGGGAAGATGATAAAAAGATTCAGGAGTGTCAAACGCTCAAGCTTGGGGATGCCCCCATGCACCCCAAGAAATATTCAAGGAGACTCAAGCGTCTAAGCTTGGGGATGCCCCCGTGCATCCCCTTCTCCATCAACATTATCAGTTCGTCTTTCGTTCCACTATATTTTTATCACTTCATGTGTTATGTGCTATGCTTGGAGCGTCTTGCTTTTAGTTTCCTTTTTAGTTTTCTTTAGCTTTTCATAACGAGTCGGAACTCAGCTTTCTTTATGTGGGAGAGAAACACGCTCCACTTTTACCTAGAACACAACATAGAATTTTCATGTCTATCTTTGTTGTGTATGTTCTTTGTCTTTCAATAGCTACTATCATGTTTAGCTTTTAGTTTTCATGCTTATCTTTTTAAAGAGCTTTTGTTTAGTTGGTTGCTTGAACTCTCTTTAGTTATCATGCTTATCTTATTAAGAGAGTTTGCTTCTGTTGCATTGGTTGATACGTCTATGATAAAAATGCTACGTGCATAATGGTGCTTAGTAGTTCATGTTTTCTTATGGTTAGTCTCAAATAGCTGGGGGGTTCCCAATGTGTTATTGGAGTACCAACATGATTTGTTTGCCTATGATGTGGTATGGTTTAGTAATATCTTCCTTCGAGAATTTATTTTGATTGACTTGGCGTATGCTCACGCATATTTAAAGACTGTAAAGAAAGTCTGTCAAGCCTTGATGATCTTTTATTTCTGAGTAGCGATATAACTTCCATGCCTGATTCAATGTTGCTTTGTCGCTCTGCATGATTATGACCGTCATTGCTCTTTTAGTTGGTCGCTCCCAGTCTTTTGCTAACCTCCACCTGTACTAAGTGGACTGACTGCTTGTGCATCCAAAATCCTTTAAACCAGTTATGCCATATGAGTCCACCATACCTTCCTACATGGTATTTACCTGCCATTCCTAACGAAGACTTTCATGTACCATCTCGAAATTAATCAAAAAAAAGCATTTCTCTTTTGTGCCTCTGTTTTAGTTCATGAGGAAGTAGTAGTTAATTCATGATCTTTTTAAGTTGGACAAGCTTCACCCAGGGATTGCATGTCTAATGTGCAAACCCATAATACGAGAAGGAACTGGCATAGAGTGCGCCCGGCTCATTAAAAAATTATACAACAAACAAACCCTCCTTCACGCTTTGTTCATGAGAAATCAGAAAACTTTGGCAGTGATAAACAAAGGAGACTAAGAGGATGTGATCGTCCTCATTCGGGAGCCGTTCCTCGAAACTTGTCCAGCTCAAGAAGTAATTGAGTTATCTGCTAGCATTCGTTGACGAAACATGCATATTCAAAAAAAATTATTACCTCTGTTTTTGAAACCAAGAGCTCTGGTACATGCTTAGTTTTTGTTTCCGACCACGGGTTTTCAACCTTGCCAACAAAAGCCACGGTTCGAGAGTCTCCACCTTCTTTAAAGCACCAACTATTGAGAGCATGATTGTCATTCTGAGTGTAGTGTGCATTGTCCCAAAGTAGCATTGTCTTTTGCATGATTATGATATCGTTTATTCTGAAATCATTGTATCTAGTCGTCACTTAAACCTTGGAGGTGCCCCTGCATTTATGTTTTGCTTCACTAAAGGGGGCAAGCGAGATATCACTTTATCATATTTGCACACCATGCTCATTACCAATCTATTTGATGTTTCAGTATCATGTTGTAAAACTTTCAGTTCTTTGTGATTCTCTCATGAGGCAACTTAATTACTACAGATTCATTGTCTCAGTAAGCTTTTGTCATATGACTATGAAAAGTCCTATATGGTTAATAGCATGTCAACACAGAAATTACTCTTGTTATCATTTACCTACTCGAGGACGAGCATGAATTAAGCTTGGGGATGTTGATACGTCCAAGACGTATCTATAATTTCTGCTTGCTCCATGCCTCTTTTGGGTGATATTGCTATGATATTTATACACTTCCATACACTTTTGATCATATTTGGACTAACCTATTAACTCAGTGCACCCCAGTGCCAGTTTCTGTTTTCTGCTGTTTTTGTATTTCAGGTTTTCCCATCACGTAAACTGCCAGAAAAATCCCGGAAAAATTATATAAAAAATCAGCGTTCCAGAAGCTTCCCGGCAGCCGAAGTAGGGCCGGAGGGGGGCCACCAGGGCTCCAGGCGCCCTGGTGGCGCGGGCCCCCTCCTGGCCGCGCCGGGGGGGCGCTTGGGCCCCCCAGGCCTCCGCTGATGCCCCCCTTTGGCATATATTTAACACGCATCTCGAAACCCTCGAGAGGGGAACCCTTTTTCGTGATCTCATCTCTGTTCCGCCGCCGCCGCGCTTCCAAGATCGGGAGCACCAGGAGAACTCTTCCCGGCACCCTGCCGGAGGGGAGGATCACCACCGTGAGCCTCTCCACCACCATGGACGCCTCCCGGATGAGTTGTGAGTAGTCTCCCTTGGACCATGGGTCCATGACCAGTAGCTATGTGATGTTCTCCTCCCTTTCTTGTGCTTCACTAATTAGACCTCGTGAGCTGCCCTACATGATCGAGGCACATATGTAATCCTTATGCTGTTGCTATGTTGAGTTTGCTGGGATCCGATGGATTGTGAGATTATGTTCAGATTGTGTTTGAGTAATATATTTGATTTACCTCTTTTATATTTATGTTCGTAAGTAATTCTTGCATGTTCTCCGTTGCTATTTATTGCTTTGGCCAAGTAGTAGGTAGTGACTCCAAGAGGGAACGTTATGCTCGATTGTGGGTTCATGCCCCTCGATGACTAGCTTGAGTGACAGAAACATGAGTCTAGGGGATGTGCTGTTGCCACAAGGAGAAAACAACGGTGCTTGTGCCCGCGGGTGCAAGGACTGTTTACTTTACGCAAAGTTCTTTTAATGCAGTTGTCTGTTGCTTTGAGTTTACACTATGGGTGGGACTCGCAACTTAATACCAGCGAGATGTTCTGGATAGATATCTCAAGGTGGATGATTAGTAGTAGATGCAGATGGATTTCGGTCTACTTGCCTTGGCGTACCGCCCATGCTTTGAACCTCTACCTTTCTTGCAACATAGTTAGCATTGGTTTGCGCACATAATTTTGTCAATTGCCCAGCTGTAATTCGTTTACCTCACATAGCTGTTTTATCGTCTTTTGGGAGAGAGACATCACTAGTGAACATCATGGGACCCCGGTCCATATTACCATCACTGATCACATCCGCTATTTACTTTCTGTTTTTACTTACTATTTGCAGCAAAACCTATCACTATTATCACTTGCATTTGATCCTTTGTAAACGACAAGGCCGGAGGGATTGACAACCTCTCTGTACTCGTTGGGAGCAAAGTTATTTGTATCTGTGTGCAGGTCCACGTTGATTGCTAATATCTGGCGCCGTTAGCAGTTGACACCTTCTTGTTGAAACTGGGAGTCTCATGGGAAATCGATCCTTGGTATCTTTGCCAAGGGAAAACTTCCGCTACACTGCATCTCAAACCTTCCACTTGGGGTAACCAACGAGGGGCGAGAAGCCATCACTACGCACATTATAGGCGGTTCCCAAACAGAATGGTAAAGTTTATACTCCCCCAACCACCAACAAGCACCCTCCACGGCCAGCCGAATCCACGGGTTACCTCCAAACAAGCAACAACCATGGGGGAGTTTTGTTTAATTATTATGATTTAGAGCATGGGACTGGGCATCCCGATTACTAGCCATTTTCTCGTGAATGATGAGCGGAGTCCACTCATCGTGAGAATAACCCACCTAGCATGGAAGATATAGACAACCCTAGTTGATACATGAGCTATTCGAGCATACAAAACAAAATTTCATTTGAAGGTTTAGAGTTTGGCACATACAAATTTACTTGGAACGACAGGTAAATACCGCATATAGGAAGGTATGGTGGACTCATGTGGAATAACTTTGGGGTTTATGGAAGTGGATGCACAAGCAGTATTCCCGCTTAGTACAGGTGAAGGCTAGAAAGAGACTGGGAAGCGACCAGCTAGAGAGCAACAACGATCATGAACATGCATTAAAATTAATTAACAATGAATGCAAGCATGAGTAGGATATAAATCACCATGAACATAAATATCGTGAAGGCTATGTTGATTTGTTTCAACTACATGCGTGAATATTTGCCAAGTCAAGTCACTTAAATCGTTCAGAGGAGGATACCACCCATCATACCACATCACAACCATTTTAATATCATGTTGGCACGCAAGATAGACCATTATAAACTCTCAACTAATTAAGCATGGCATAAGCAGCTATGATCTCTAATTGTCATTGCAAACATGTTTCATTCATAACAAGATGAATCAAGAATGACGAGCAATCATATTTACAAAAACAAGAGAGGTCGAGTTCATACCAACCTTTCTCATCTCAATTAGTTCATCATATATCATCCTTATTGCCTTTCACTCGCACGACAGAACGGTGTGGACAATAATAATAGTGCACGAGCATTGGACTAAGCTGGAATCTGCAGACATTTAATACAAGAGAGAAGACAAGGTAATATGGCTCAAGGTTAAATCAACAACAAAGCATGTGAGAGCCACTAAGCATTTTCAATCATGGTCTTCTACTCTTAACCCCTAAGGAAAAGAAAATAAACTATTTACACGGGAAAGCTCCCAACAAGCAAAAGAAGAACGGGAAATCTTTTTGAGTTTTTCATTTTTAGTTACTACTACAAGCAAAGAAAATAAACTAGCTAGAAGCTACAACTAATATTTTTTGCTTTTCTGGGTTTTTCTAGCACACAAGAAAAAGACTAAGAAAAAGAAATTTAAACTAAGCATGGATGGTACAGTGAAAGAGTGTGAGCACCGACAGCTAGAATAAGTGTGAACATGAATGTAAGTCGGTGAGAAACACGTACTCCCCCAAGCTTATGCTTTTGGCCTAAGTTGGTCTATGGCCAGTACTTAGGGGTGGGCGTTCAGTACCCCCGAACCGAACGGTTCGGTACTTCGGTGTTTTTCTTTTCTCAGTTCCCAGAAAACATGGACCGATCGGTCTCTTGCAATAAACAAAACCGAGGCTTCGGTGACCCATCGATCGGTTCGGTACTCGGTTTTGCACCGAATAGACCGAAAAGCTGGCTGGATGGGATAGCTGCTATACTTGTTTGTCTCAGCTGGGCTAAGAGCCGTGGTTTGTGTGGGCTAGATAACAACACGTGTTATGCTCAAAGAAAAAGAAAAGATAACAGGAGCATGTTAGGAGATGAGCGAGACACCACCTATAGGTTAACTATAAAAAAGAAAGCAGGCGGGCGTCCAGTACATGTGACGAGAATCGGGGGACGAGCTGGCCAGCCCACGGCACTGTTAATTTGCCACTCATCACATTAACGAGCATTAACTCAATTGATTTTCCTTTTTTTGCAGAGCAATTGATGTTTGGTGGCTGGCAGCACAATGCGTACAAATGGGAACTAATTATGGGGGACGCGAGACACAGTTAGTGGTGGGCATCGGTGCTTCGGTCAATTCGGTTGACCAACTATGCAGACCGAAATCATCGAACTAAATTCGATTTCTCTGAATCACTAACCGAGCATAGTACCGAACATCTCGCTTTCGGTCCCTTCGGCTTCGGTTCAGGTTAAATCGGTTCGGTCGTTCGGTGTTCGGGTTATATGTCCACCCCTACCAGTACTAGCCTGACGGATATCCAAAGTTGTAGTTGGGGTCGTACTAAGATGCAACAGTTGCTGCCTTCTGAGCTGCAGCTCGAAGGCGGTTTGCCTTCGTCATGTTATAATAGGCATTTGCCTCCTCCATAGTTATAGTGTGTCTTCCTTTTTCCTAAAAGTTAAACAAAGTAGGGGCAGGAAGAACAATAGGGATGGCATGCTGCCGGTTAAAGATTAGTCGATATTTGAGAGTTTGATTATCCCACTCCATAAACCGGTGACTAGCTGTAACACCCCGATAATCAAGCTACAGTAATCCCCTGCTAACGAGGCCACGTCACCACTGTTACTATTGTTAATATCATTTAGTTCAAAACGGTTCAAATTCAAATTTTATAATTAAAGTCAAAAATAAAAGTTTTCTTATGGCAATACTAAAATGTGCAAACTGTGGCAAATAATTCATAAGTATTGCTAGTGAAGAAACCAAGTTTTTATAAAATGTTTAAGTGCTCAAAATTAATTAAAACAATGGCTTAAACAATTATGTAAATGCCTTTTATAATTTCTAAAATATCAAACAAATTTATCTGAGTCGCAAACTTTTTGTGGCAGAGGGTTAAACTAAAACATTGATTTAGGTGTTGGTCTCATATTTTATTAATCTAAAATAATGTGAAAATAAATTAGGAAACTTTTAAATAGAACTAAATAAAAGAAAAACAAAGCACAATAAAAAATAAAGTAAACGAAAACCCCCTCCCCTGGGCCAAATGGCCCAGCTGGCCTCACTGGCCGAGCCAGGCCAACCCACCAACGCCATCCCCCTCCCTCCTCTGTTCACGAGGGGGAACGTGGGCACCTGCGATGGCCACCACGGTCGAGGGCGTCGCCGTGGCGCCCATCCACCATTCGCCGACGCCTACAAGTCGTCGCTTGCGGCCTCCCTCCAAACCCTAGCGCCAATTTCCCCTTCCCCTCGCTCGTTCTCTTGTTCGCATCGTGCAGGCGCTCGCTACCGTCGCCGTTGCCATGGCCACCGGTTGCCCGGTGCCGCACCGCCGAGTCCCGGAGAAGCCCCGGCGTCCGATGCTTCATCCCCGACCACCCGTCCGAGCAGGAAGCCGCCACACCGTCGGGATCGACTGCTTCTTCCCGGTCGGCCCCGCCACTGCCTCGCCGTCGTCGCCGTCGATCTACCCCACCATGACCTCCCCGGGCCTTCCTAGCAACGGAGGTGAGCCCTCCCTTCGATTCCCCTGTTCCCCTTACAAATCCACCGTCGTAGGACGCCGCATCACCACGCCCGAAGCTCGTCATGCCCCCTGCCATACTATGGCCGCCGCGACCCACGCCCATGTACCTCGCACGTCGTCTGTGCGTTACCTGTCCCCGAGCCATGCTCACGCGTCCGCATCCGCCAGCCCGTGCTGTGCTCATCACCATTTGCTACGGCTGCACTTCTACTTAGTACGGCCGCCGCCGTCGCGGCTCCGTCTTCTTGCTCCCCCATTGCTGCTCCGCCCGTCGTGGCCACGCCTTGGCTGCGCCCGGCCGTTCCCTGCCGCCGGCACCACCGCGCGCACCCACCGGAGCCCCACCCTGCCGACGCCTCCACCACCGCCCGCCGGTGCGCGCCTGCTCGCCCGTCTGCCGCACCTTCCCTGCTTCCGCCATCGAGCGTTGCCGCCCGCAGCCGTGGCAACAGCTGCTTGCCGCCCGCCTCCAGCCTCCCGCGCCGCCTCCGACGACCGCCCCGGCCGCCGTTGGCCGGCGAGGCCGCGCCCTCTCGCGTCTCGGCCCCGCGCCCGCGGGTGACCTCGCCCTGCGCGAGACGCCGTTTTGTCCTTCGCTCTGCTCCCTCAGGCTCGGGTGCCCGCACCCGTTCGCCCACGCCCGCACGCCCGTTAACCCATTCTCGGGTGGGTCTATGACGGATGGGGCCCAGCCCCCCCCCCCAAAATGAGTTTTTAAAAATAAAAATAAATAATAATAATAAAGTATTAATTAATCAGTTAATCATCTTAATTACCCTAACCTAATTAGATAGCTAATTACTGTTAATTAGTTTTAGCCAATGACAGCGGGTCCCACACGCCAGGTTTGACTCAGTCAACCTGTTGACCTGTTGACGTCATGGTGATGTCATGCTGACATCACCTTTCACTGTTCAGGATAATGTTTGTTTTAAATAATTAAATAAATCCAGAAAATGCCTAAAACTTAGATAAATCATATAAAATAATACTTAACTCGGATGAAAAAGTTTTATATATGAAAATTGCTCAGAACGACGAGACGAATCCGAATATGCGGTCCGTTCGTCCGCCACACATCCCTATCATAGAGAACATGCAACATTCCCCCTCCGGTTCGTTTGTCCGAAAATGCCTACCTCCGGGAAAACATTCCCGGAGTTATCCCTCTTCGCCGGTATCGTGTAGTACTGCGATAGAGCACCCTAGCACCGCTTATTGTCATGTCATGCATTTGTGTGCTTTATATTTACTATTTCTCCCCCCTCTTCTCTCCGGTAGACCCCGAGATCGATGATGCCCCGGTGATCGACTACGATGTTGACGACCCCTCCTTCTTGCCAGAGCAACCAGGCAAGCCAACCCCCTTTGATCATTCCGATATCGCCCATTCTCTTCTCTCTTATGCTTGCATTAGAACTGCTACTACTTCTTGTATGATCCTATTCTGATGCATAGCCTGTTGTTGATACTGCTTTCATACCTTACATGTTTATACTAAACTACTTAGTATAGGCTGGTTAGAGATCCATCAGAGACCCCCCCTCTTTTGTCCTGTCTGCCCCGCTGGATTATCAGAAGACCCGATCAACGGGATCGAAGACCAGGACCCGGCACCGCACATCACTTTCCCCTTAGTTGTTCGACACTACTGGGTTACTATCGAGTGCCGAGGGTGAGACCTCATCAACACTTCTGATGTTAACCTTGCAGGTTAGTTCATCGGTTGTGGTCATCGAGGGTGATTCCTCTTTCTCCACTCCCAATAATGACACTGTCGTGCAATTCCTCAAGAGTGGACCTCGAGGGTGACTCCTCTTTCGTTCACCTTGACGATAACATCAGGTGGAATTCCATCGAGGGTGATTTCCTCAGGTTTTCCCTTTGGTGTTAGACACACAGTTACTATGGTTACTATGACTTTACACTGAACCTGTTTACTAAAGATGGGTCGACCCAAAGGGGTACCCGCGTGAGCTTAATTGCGAGTGATGTGTAGTCGGGTTGACCTGGAAGGTGCCCGTGAGATAATACGAGGCGTGGCCGGGCACTCGCCCTTGCCGCAGGTTCTCAAGACGGGGCAATGGGGTCAAATGTTCGTGAGTATCTTCTCGTTACCGCGCGTTCCCAAGTCACTAAACGGTTTGGATATTTGATCCAAGGGGCCTCTGGCCTGATAGCGCTAACCATCACGTGGGCATAGTATGGGCGTTCTGCGTCGTATGCATCAGCCAAAGCTTAACTGGCGTCATTGCGACTGAGCGGCGTGTGCCGGGTTGGACCGGTTAGGCTCCTACCTTTTTAAAGGTGGTTGCTAGGTCTGCTCATCGGCCGCCCACGCAACGTGCAGGAGTTCCCTGGGCGATTGGCCCATGACCCCTAGGGGCATAGGGTTTAGTCCGGCGTGCATGACCTCTCTATTAAGTCTAGGTCGGGTTGCGGCGTATTGTTTGGCTGAGGGCGGGCATGACCTGATGGTGTGTCCGGCCGGAGTTAAGAAAGCGTGATGGGTAAGTTGGTGCACCCCTGCAGGGAAGAAAACATCTATCGGTAGCCTGTCCTACGGTAACGGACACTTGGAGTTGTATCCCGATCGCTACAACTACAACTGGATGCTGAGGCATGGTTTGGATATGTTGCTTCGGGAGTCGAGAAAGGATCCCGGAGCGTTGGAACAACAACATAAATATGACATGCTATACTACTCTACTTCGCCCCTCTTGCTGCAAGACGGTGGTTTCCAGAAGATGCTAGTCTTCGATAGGGTTAGCTTCTCCCCATCTTATTCTGGCATTCTGCAGCTTAGTCCACAGATACTACCCCCCTTTCATTGATATCGATGCATATGTAGTGTAGATCCTTGCTTGCGAGTACTTTGGATGAGTACTCACATTTGCTTTGCTCCCCCTTTCCCCCTTCTTTCTTCTTGCTGGTTGATGCAACCAGATGGTGGAGTCCAGGAGCCAGACGCCACACCTGACGATTGCTACTACCCCGACAGAGCCTACTACTATGTGGAGACAGCTAACGACCAGGAGTAGTTAGGAGGTCCCAGGCAGGAGGCCTTGCCTTTTCGATCATTGATGTTTTGTGCTAGCCTTCTTAAGGCAATCTTGTTTAACTTATGTCAGTACTCAGATATTATTGCTTCTGCTGACTCTTGTGTATTCGAGCCCTCGAGGCCCCTGGCTTGTAATATAAAGCTTGTATTATTTTAATTTGTGTCTAGAGTTGTGTTGTGATATCTTCCAGTGGGTCCCTGATCTTGGTCGTACACATTTGCGTGCATGATTAGTGTACGGTCAAATCGGGGGCGTCACAAGTTGGTACCAGAGCCGACTGCCTGTAGGAACCCCCCTTTCCAACTCCTTGGCCGAAGTCGAGTCTAGTCACTACAAAACTTTTACTAACATGGCTGTGTGTCTTACGGGCCCACGTCGCCATTGGGTGGTATTAGGATCTTTTATTCCCCGTCTTTACTCTGGGACTCTGATCTCTATTCTATTCGTGTTAAATAATTTTGCAAATTCTAACATTAGGTTCTCGTATATATTCCACCGGGAGAGCCCCTTCATTCCAGATGATGCCTTGATTCATCAGAAGGCCCCGAAGATACTCTCCGATGTTATCCTAATAACTTGTGCTCACCGCGTTCGCAATTCCCTTCCACCGTCAACCCCTATGAATAATTCCTCACACTTAGCGAGGATTCGTTTATCCTCAGTTGTTCATGTGTTTCACAAGTCTCGGGAATATCATTCGACCTTCGGAAAATCCTGAGCAGCCTATTGCTACTGAAATTCTTGCTTGCTTACATTATGGTTAACCCCATAAGTCTAGTAATCTTACTGACATCCTTTGTTATTATCATTTTGAGCACGTTGATTCAACATGTGTGCGAATGCACACAATCATCAGTTGATCCTTTTAAATTAATCTTTCCGGCTTAGACGCCATTTTGAACATGAGCTGGTTCTCGACCAATCTGTTTATCGTCGATTGTACCCCTAAGTCTATTCAATTTATGCATCCTTTATCAGAGCTTTTGCTTCTGATCCCTTGGTTTGGAAATCATAAATCCTTTGCATCCGAGCTTGAATTAGTCAGTTGTTTCTATAATCCGACCCCCCTGCATTGTTTCTTCTTCTGGTTGAGTACCAATGCTCACATCAGATCGCATGTGGACCGCCATATCCTTAGTTGGATTATTATCCGACAATGTCCTTCATATTCATTAACCTTGCGAGTTCCTTCCCTGATACATAATGCCTTCGGTAAATTGTATCATCTGCTTTCTCAATCATGCTCTGCTTTCGAGCTTGTATATTTTGCTTCTGAAGTTTGTGTAGTATGAGCCTAAGATGCCCCGATGGGTTGAACTTATGCCTTCCTTAATCTGTGTGAACTCGAAAGTTTTCCAAGGTTCATACTCCTCTGGTAATTCACCAAGCAAGTCTTCGCAATCAATTCATTTTGAATAGAGCAGTGAATGAAAGGTTACGCATTGAAGAAGTGGGAGTCAACCTTGAACTTTCTGTCCATGCCCATGGACACGGTGCGGATCTTATCATTAAGGCTTCTCTTAAAATTAATTATCCTCTTGATATAAGTGATCTTATATCAGGGATCTGGCCTTTTGCAATCGTGGTTCCGACCATGTTCTCCCTTAAATACCATTTCACGTGCAGGTTTAAGCACTTGTCCCCTACAGAGCAATACCCCCAGCCCAACCTCTAGTTTGAGCTGTCGCCGAATATTACCCCCCTGGTATCTCGAAATTATCACGGAACTGCATAGCTCCTTATGAGTTCTTCATTATGTGTTACATTTTCATGACTGCAATTTTCCTCGGGTTCTGAGATGTTTGACACTCAAGGACCCCGATAAGTGAATCAATTTCGCACTCCAATTCAATAAATCTAAGTAATTGTGTTGCTTACGAGTTTAATACTCCTTCATGTCATACCTAGCCTGATCGACTATCTCATTATCGGACTAATTTTAACTATGCTACCTGGCTCCTTTCCCCTCGATGATTTGAAATATCATCGACAACATTATTTCCTTCCCTCCAACACAAACTTGTTCGTGTTTCGTGTTATACCTTGAGATCCTTGCTATCCAGCATTTGTTCTTTACCTTGGAGTATTACCATCTGTTATGTCAAGAAGGTCGTGAGAATTTCACCACCTCTTAAGAATTCTTGATACATGTGATTTCATTCCTTGGTCTTCGTGTTGTTTCTATACGGAAACCCAACAATTGAAGTATTACGTGCGAATTCAAAAAAAAAAAACTTCTAGCAACCCTATTGCTTTGAAGTGAATGGTCGATAGTCTCATTCTCGGTCCTTTGGTTATTGAATCACCATTATAACATTGATCGTGCTACTCAGTCCATTTTCTAGGTGCATGTTCCACTCAAGGTTTCCTTATGGATGTTCTCTTCTAACATACTGCGGTATGTCCAATGTTTTCATCTTGTTCACTTGAATGTAGAAATCCATGCTTATGGGAATCTCGATGAATCGTTGCTGAGCCCATCGGCCACATCCTCATCTTTTCCTTACTGAACATGTAAGACTTAGTCTATAAGTTGTTCATGATGGATCCCTTGTGTATTCAAAATATGATCATGTCGGTGCTATCTCGAAGCATGTCTGTGTTACTCCTGACATGTATATCATCCCTGCATAATCTTGGGAATGATATACTCCTATTCATTGTGTTTAAACACATTTTCCTTTCCATTTGTTTGTTTAACCTTTCTTTGATCTACATATAATCTAAGCAGTAATAATTTTCTGCTTATGTAAACACCTTGGTGTACAACTCTGTCAGTAAGATCCTGTTACTATTGTTGATGACTTTTCGGTCACCATGATGGACGAGAACTTATGCCTATTGGTCCGCCTCGTTCAACGAGCAGGAAAATGGTTCTCTTCGTCCCTCGCCCTGGGTACCAATGTTGCCGTTGAAGTAACTAACATGCTATCCCCTGACATGCCTTACTCACACGATCGTGCAAGATGACAGCACCCTCCTTATTTTTAACCCACATGGTGGGCCCAATAACCCATAGTTCCACAGGATCGAAACCTGACTCTCCTGTACAACCTTGATTCTGAAATATTCCTTGCACTTGACTTCATATGTAATTCACAAGCTAAATTCCTCACCATGTTTCATCCCGGTATCATAGGCAACTATATTCTTCATTGCTCTGAAACCCTTCATCACCAGTTTTATGCATCAGCTGGATGCCTACCTGGTTGAGTCTTGTTGAACATTCTAATAGCACTCTCGATACGTTTCCTGATGCTTCTGAAATCTTCTTCCTTGAGATAACTACCGGATGCCCATCTTTTCAGACATCCACCCTTATAGCCTCCCCCTTATTCCACGCATTAAATCTAGGGACGAGATTTCTTGTAGTAGAGGAGATTTATAACATCCCGATAATCAAGCTATAGTAATCCCCTGCTAACGAGGCCACGTCATCACTGTTACTGTTGTTAATATTGTTTAGTTCAAAACAGTTCAAATTCAAATTTTATAATTAAAGTAAAAAATAAAAGTTTTTTTATGGCAATACTAAAACGTGCAAACTGTGGCAAATAATTCATAAGTATTGCTAGTGAAGAAACCAAGTTTTTATAAAATGTTTAAGTGCTCAAAATTAATTAAAACAATGGCTTAAACAATTATGTAAATGCCTTTTATAATTTCTAAAATATCAAACTACTTTATTTGAGTCGCAAACTTTTTGTGGCAGAGGATTAAACTAAAACATTGATTTAGGTGTTGGTCTCACATTTTGTTAATCTAAAATAATGTGAAAATAAATTAGGAAACTTTTAAACAAAACTAAATAAAAGAAAAACAAAGCACAATAAAAAAACAAAGTAAACGAAAACCCCCTCCCCTGGGCCAAATGGCCTAGCTGGCCTCACTAGCCGAGCCAGGCCAACCCACCAACGCCACCCCCCTCCCTCCTCTGTTCACGAGGGGGAACGTGGGCACCTGCGACGGCCGCCACGACCGAGGGCATCGCCGTGGCGCCCATCCACCGTTCCCCGACGGCTACAAGTCGTCGCTCGCGGCCTCCCTCAAAACCCTAGCGCCCATTTCCCCCTCCCCTCACTCGTTCTCTTCTTCGCATCGCGCAGCCGCTCGCTACCGTCGCTGTTGCCATGGCCACCGGTTGCCCCGTGCCGCACCCCCGAGTCCCGGAGAAGCCCCGACGTCCGCTGCTTCATCCCTGTCCACCCGTCCGAGCAGGAAGCCGCCACACCGTCGGGATCGACTGCTTCTTCCCGGTCGGCCCCGCCACTGCCTCGCCGTTGTCGTCGTCGATCTACCCCACCATGACCTCCCCGGGCCTTCCAGCAACGGAGGTGAGCCCTCCCTTCGATTCCCCCGTTCCCCTTACAAATCCACCGCCGTAGGACGCCGCACCACCATGCCCGAAGCTCGCCGTGCCCCCTGTCATACTATGGCCGCCGCGACCCACGCCCATGTACCTCGCACGTCGTCCGTGCGTTGCCTGTCCCCGAGCCATGCTCATGCGCTCGCATCCGCCAGCCCCTACCATGCTCATCGCCATTTGTTGCGGCTGCACTTCTACTTAGTATGGCCGCCGTCGTCGCGGCTCCCTGTTCTTGCTCCCCCATTGCTGCTCCGCCCGCCGTGGCCACGCCTTGGCCGCGCTCGGCCATTCCCTGCCGCCGGCACCATCGCGCGCGCCCACCGGAGCCCCACCCTGCCGACGCCTCCACCGTTGCCCGCCGGTGCGCGCCTGCTCGCCCGGCCGCTGCACCTTCTCTGCTTCCGCCGTCGAGCGTTGCCGCTCGCAGCTGCGGCAACGGCTGCTCGCCGCCCGCCTCCAGCCTCCCGCGCCGCCTCCGGCGACCGCCCCGGCCGCCGTTGGCCGGCGAGGCCGCACCCTCTCGCGTCTCGCCCCCGGGCCCACGGGCGACCTTGCCCTGCGCCAGATGCCATTTTGGCCTTCGCTCTGCTCCCTCGGGCTCGGGTGCCCGCACCCGTTTGCCCACGCCCGCGTGCCCGTTAACCCATTCTCGGGTTGGTCTATGATGGATGGGGCCCAGCCCCCCCAAAAAAATGAGTTTATAAAAATAAAAATAAATAATAATAATAAAGTATTAATTAAATTAATTAAATTAATTAATTAATTAAATTAATTAATTAATTAAATTAATTAATCATGTTAATTAACCTAACCTAATTAGATAGCTAATTACTGTTAATTAGTTTTAGCCAATGACAGCGGGTCCCACACGCCAGGTTTGACTCAGTCAACCTGTTGACCTGCTAACGTCATGGTGATGTCATGCTGACATCACCTTTCACTGTTCAGGATAATGTTTGTTTTAAATAATTAAATAAATCCAGAAAATGCCTAAAACTTAGATAAATCATATAAAATAATCCGTAACTCGGATGAAAAAGTTTTATCTATGAAAATTGCTCAGAACGACGAGATGAATTCGAAAAGGTGATCCATTCGTCCGCCACGCATCCCTATCATAGAGAACATGCAACATTCCCCCTCCGGTTCGTTTGTCCGAAAATGCCTACCTCCGGGAAAACATTCCCGGATGTTATCCCTCTTCGCCGGTATCGTGTAGTACTGCGTTAGAGCACCCTAGCACCGCTTATTGTCACGTCATGCATTTGTGTGCTTTATATTTACTATTTCTCCCCCTCTTCTCTTCGGTAGACCCCGAGATCGATGATGCCCCGGTGATCGACTACGGTGTTGACGACCCCTCCTTCTTGCCAGAGCAACCAGGCAAGCCAACCCCCTTTGATCATTCCGATATCGCCCATTCTCTTCTCTCTTATGCTTGCATTAGAACTGCTACTACTTCTTGTATGATCCTATTCTGATGCATAGCCTGTTGTTGATACTGCTTTCATACCTTACATGTTTATACTAAACTACTTAGTATAGGCTGGTTAGAGATCCATCAGAGACCCCCCCTTTTGTCCTGTCTGCCCCGCTGGATTATTAGAAGACCCGATCAACGGGATCGAAGACCAGGACCCGGCACCGCACATCACTTTCCCCTTAGTTGCTCGACACTACTGGGTTACTATCGAGTGCCGAAGGTGACACCTCATCAGCACTTCTGATGTTAACCTTGCAGGTTAGTTCATCGGTTGGTCATCGAGGGTGATTCCACTTTCTCCAGTCCCGATAACGACACTGTCATGCAATTCCTCAAGAGT
Source organism: Secale cereale (assembly GCA_902687465.1). NCBI lineage: Eukaryota > Viridiplantae > Streptophyta > Magnoliopsida > Poales > Poaceae > Secale > Secale cereale. The sequence continues at coordinate 606,075,464 of LR738714.1, read as the reverse complement.
GGACCTCGAGGGTGACTCCTCTTTCGTTCACCTTGACGATAACATCAGGTGGAATTCCATCGAGGGTGATTTCCTCAGGTTTTCGCTTTGGTGTTAGACACATAGTTACTATGGTTACTATGACTTTACACTGAACCTGGTTACTAAAGATGGGTCGACCCAGAGGGGTACCTGCGCGAGCTTAATTGCGAGTGATGTGTAGTCGGGTTGACTTGGAAGGTGCCCGCGAGATAATACGAGGCGTGGCCGGGCACTCGCCCTTGCTACAAGTTCTCGAGACGGGGCGATAGGGTCACGTGTTCGTGAGTCTCTGCTCGTTACCGCGCATTCCCAAGTCACTAAACGGTTTGGATATTTGATCCAAGGGGCCTCTGGCATGATAGCGCTAACCATCACGTGGGCATAGTATGGGCGTTCTGCGTCGTATGCATCAGCCGAAGCTTAACTGACGTCATTGCGACTGAGCGGCGCGCGCCGGGTTGGACTGGTTAGGCTCCTACCTTTTTAAAGGTGGTTGCTAGGTCTGCTCACCGGCCGCCCACGCAAGGAGTTCCCGGGGCGATTGGCCCATGACCCCTGGGGGCATATGGTTTAGTCCGGCGTGCATGACCTCTCTATTAAGTCTAGGTCGGGTTGCGGTGTATTGTTTGGCCGAGGGCGGGCATGACCTAATGGTGTGTACGGCCGGAGTTAAGCAAGCGTGATGGGTAAGTTGGTGCACCCCTGCAGGGAAGAAAACATCTATCGATAGCCTGTCCTACGGTAACGGACACTTGGAGTTGTATCCCGATCGCTACAACTAGAACTGGATGCTGAGGCATGGTTTGGATATGTTGCTTCGGGAGTCGAGAAGGGATCCCGGCGCGTTGGAACAACAACATAAATATGACTTATGCTATACTACTCTACTTCCTCCCTCTTGCTGCAAGACGGTGGTTTCCAGAAGATGCTAGTCTTCGATAGGGCTAGCTTCTCCCCCTCTTATTCTGGCATTCTGCAGCTTAGTCCACAGATACTACCCCCCTTTCATTGATACCGATGCATATGTAGTGTAGATCCTTGCTTGCGAGTACTTTGGATGAGTACTCATGGTTGCTTTGCTCCCCCTTTTCCCCCTTCTTTCTTCTTGCTGGTTGATGCAACCAGATGGTGAAGTCCAGGAGCCAGACACCACACTTGACGACTGCTACTACCACGACGGAGCCTACTACTAGTACGTGGAGACAGATGACGACCAGGAGTAGTTAGGAGGTCCTAGGCAGGAGGCCTTGCCTTCTCGATCATTGATGTTTTGTGCTAGCCTTCTGAAGGCAATCTTGTTTAACTTATGTCTGTACTCAGATATTATTGCTTTTGCTGACTCTTGTGTATTCGAGCTTATGTATTCGAGCCCTCGAGGCCCCTGGCTTGTAATATAAAGCTTGTATTATTTTAATTTGTGTCTAGAGTTGTGTTGTGATATCTTCTAGTGGGTCCCTGATCTTGGTCGTACACATTTGCATGCATGATTAGTGTACGGTCAAATCGGGGGCGTCACACTAGCCATAGCATTACAGTCTAAATAAATAGTAGGTAAGGGGCTATCATAAGGGTGCACAGACACACCAAGGTAGTGGGCTATGCGAGTAGCATAGATCTCACCAAATAAATCTCCATTAGAACCATTATGGTGTAGCCTACATGCAACAATAGCTCCCAGATTATATTGCCTATCACCTAGTACAGCACTCCTGAGAACGCTAAGATCAGGGACACACATGTGACAAGCCTCATCTTTACCATTTATGCATCTACCGATAAAGAGAGCAAAGTAATGAATATCAGGAAAATGAATGCTCCCAGTGGTGGCTTGTGTGATGTCCCTAGATTACCCCACTGTAATACTAGCAAGAAATTCTCTAAATTCAGATTTACGAGGATCACTCATACTGCCCCACTGTGGGAGCTTGCAGGCTTCATTAAAATCCTCTAAGTCCATGGTATAAGATTTATCATATAGATCAAACAAGACAGTGTGAGAATTACGTGAAGATGAAAATTCAAACCTTCTCACAAAACTATCAGTTAAGCCACGGTATTGGAGGCACTTATCTTCCATGAAGTCCTCGAGGACAGCATCATGCACATATGCATAAAATTCATCTTTGATGCCCGCTTGACTCATAAATCCATCTCACGGCCATTCACAAGGCCGTACATCAGCATCCCTCGCTGGTTCATCATCCAGCTCACGGAACGCGAGCCTTGGTCCTTGCTTCCTTGAAGGACCACCTTGGAAGTTTTTCCTAGACATTTTTCTGAAATTTTCTGAAATTTTTAGTAACTCACAAATAAAAGTTAACCAAACTCAACAAGAATAATAGCAACAACTCCTATAAGTGCCTAGAAGCTATATCATGCATTAGAACTACTTGGGACCAAGAAAAAATGACATGCAAGCTCAAGAATAAGGTCACCACAGCAACACAAATTTGCAACAAATAAAGCACTAGAACAAAAACTAATTGGACCAATGGAGGAGTCATATACCAAGGAACAATCTCCACAAACAGTTTGGTGAATGGTGCTTTGAGCAAGGAGATCGAAAATGGGAGCAAAACGAGCTAGAACTCGGGTTTGAGCTGGCTGGGAATTTTTTTGGGAGGAAGAAGAAGAGTGTGGGTGAAAGGATAAGTGGAGGGGGGCCACATGGGGCCCTCGAGGCAGGGGGCGCGCCTTGTGAAGGGGGGCGCGCCCTGTGCCCTCGAGGCCAGGTGCCGGCTCCCCTCATTGTGTGTTTAGTGCCATATTTTCTTAAATATTTTAGAAAAAATCATATTTCATTTTCATGGCATTTGGAGAACTTTTATTTTCGGGATACTTTTTTTATTGCACGGATAAGTCTGGAAACAGACAGATAATGCTATTTTTGTTTTATTTAACCTAATTAACAGAAAGTAAAAGAAGGGTATAGAAGGTTTGTGCTATCTAGATTCACCTATCGCATGTTCATCAAAAGGAATCCATTAACAAGGTTGATCAAGTCTTGCTAATGAACTCCTTCCGAGTAACATGAAACCGGAGAATTTTTGAATAACACTATGTTACCTCAATGGGGATATGTATGTCCCCAACAATAAGTATGTCATATGCCTTCTTGATAGTAGGAATAGGTAACTTAAAACCTCCAATAGTAATAGTTGAAGTTATTCCAATATAGTTGATACTAAAAACCTGAGGTTGTTTCATCGGATAGTGTACCGTATGCTCATTACCATTGACATGAAAAGTGACATTGTCTTTGTTGCAATCAATAACAGCCCCTGCAGTATTCAAAAAAGGTCTTCCAAGAATAATAGACATACTATCATCCTCGGGAATATCAAGTATAACAAAGTCCGTTAGAATAGTAACATTTGCAACTACAACATGCACATCCTCACAAATACCGACAGGTATAGCAGTTGATTTATTAGCCATTTGCAAAGATATTTCAGTAGGTGTCAACTTACTCAAGTCAAGTCTACGATATAAAGAGAGAGGCATAACACTAACACCAGCTCCAAGATCACACAAAGCAGTTTTAACATAGTTTCTCTTAATGGAGCAAGGTATAGTAGGTACTCCTGGATCCCCTAATTTCTTAGGCATTCCACCCTCAAAAGTGTAATTGGCAAGCATGGTGGAGATTTCTACATCAGGTTGTTGGTAATAATATCTTTCATATACTTGGCATAAGGATTTGTTTTAAGCACATCAGTCAAACACATACGCAAAAATATAGGTCTAATCATTTCATCAAAGCGGTCAAAATCCTCATCATCCTTTTTCTTGGATGGTTTCGGAGGAAAAGGCATGGGTTTCTGAACCCATGGTTCTCTTTCCCTACCGTGCTTCCTAGCAACGAAGTCTCTCTTATCATAACGTTGATTCTTTGATTGTGGGTTATCAAGATCAACAACAGGTTCAATCTCTACATCATTATCATTGCTAGGTTGAGCATCAACATGAATATCATCATTAACATTATCACTAGGTTCATGTTCATTACCAGATAGTGTCTCAGCATCAAAAACAGATATATCATTGGGATTCTCAGGTGGGTGAGCTACAGGTTCACTAGAAGCTTGCAAAGTCCTATCATTTTTCTTTTTCTTCTTCTTAGAAGAACTAGGTGCATCTATATTAGCTCTGTGAGAATCTTTCTCAATTCTCTTAGGGTGGCCTTCAAGATACAGAGGTTCCTGAGTCACTTTACCACCTCTAGTTGCAACTCTAACAGCATAGTCATTATTCTTACTATTTAATTCATTGAGCAAATCAATCTGAGCCTTAAGTACTTGTTCTACTTGAGTGGTAACCATAGAAGCATGTATAATAATAAGTTTCAGTTCATCTTTGGCACTAGACAGATAATCACTCAAGCGTTCAATCATATGAGCATTGTGTTGTAATTGTCTACCAACATAGGCATTGAAGTTTTCTTGTTTCACAATAAAATTGTCAAACTCATCTAAGCATTGGCTAGCAGACTTATAACAAGGAATATCACCTTCATCAAATCTATAAAGAGAATTTACCTTTACTACCTGTGTCAGGTTATCAAGACCATGTATTTCTTCAATAGGCGGTAAATTCTTAACATCTTCAGCTTTAATACCTTTTTCTTTCATAGATTTCTTTGCCTCTTGCATATCTTCAGGACTGAGAAATAGAACACCTCTTTTCTTCGGAGTTGGCTTAGGGGCTGGTTCAGTAAGTGTCCAATTATTTTCATTGGCCAGCATGTTATTCAATAGTAATTCAGCTTGTTCCACTATTATTTCCCTGAAAACACAACCAGCACAACTATCCAGGTGGTCTCTGGAAGCATCGGTTAGTCCATTATAAAAGACATCAAGTATATCATGCATCTCAAGAGGATGATCAGGCAAAGCATTAAGTAACTGGAGAAGCCTCCCCCAAGCTTGTGGGAGACTCTCTTCTTTAGTTTGAGCAAAGTTATATATTTCCCGTAAGGCAGCTTGTTTCCTATGAGCGGGAAAATATTTAGCAGAAAAGTAATACATCATATCCTGGGGACTACGCACACAACCAGGATCAAGAGAATTAAACCAAGTCTTAGCATCACCCTTTAACGAGAACGGAAATAGCTTAAGGATATAATAGTAACGAATATTTTCATCATTGGTAAACATGGTGGCTATATCATTCAACTTGGTAAGATGTGCCACAACAGTTTCAAACTCATAGCCATGGAAAGGATCAGATTCAACCAAAGTAATTAACTCAGGATCAATAGAGAATTCATAATCCTTATCAGTCACACATATAGGTGAAGTAGCAAAAGCGGGGTCATGTTTCATTCTAGCATTCAAGGACTTTTCTTTCATCTTAGCTAATAACTTCTTAAGATCATATCTATCATTGCAAGCAAGAAAGTCTCTAGCAGTTTCTTCATCCATAACATAACCCTCAGGCGCAACAGGCAATTCATATCTATTGGGAGTAGTTTCATCATCACTTTCATAAATATCATCGACATTTGCACTCTCCCTAACCTTAGCAATTTGTTCATCTAGAAATTCACCTAGTGGCACAGTATCAGGCATAGAGGTAGTTTCATCATACATAGCTGAAGTAGCATCATCAAGAACATACGACATATCAGATTCAATAGCAGGAGTAGGTGTCGCAAGTTTACTCATAACAGAAGGAGAATCAAGTGCAGAGCTAGATGGCAGTTCCTTACCTCCCCTCGTAGTTGAGGGTAAGATCTTGGTTTTTGAGTCCTTCAAATTCTTCATAGTGATAAACAGATATAAATCCCAAGTGACTTAAAGAATAGAGCTATGCTCCCCGGCAACGGCGCCAGAAAATAGTCTTGATAACCCACAAGTGTAGAGGATCGCAACAGTTTTCGAGGGTAAAGTATTAAACCCAAATTTGTTGATTCGACACAAGGGGAGCCAAAGAATACTCTTAAGTATTAGCAGCTGAGTTGTCAATTCAACCACACCTGGAAACTTAGTATCTGCAGCAAGATAGTTTAGTAGCACAGTAATATGATAGTGGTGGCAGCAGCAATAAAAGTAAAGATAGTGTTTTTGTGATATAAGCAACGGGAAAGTAAATAACAGCTAGCAATATAGGCAAAGCTCGTAGGCATTGGATTGGTGATGGGAAATTACGTTGGATGCAATTCATCATGTAGAAGTTATTGTTGGGGAACGTAGTATTTTCAAAAATTTCCTACGATCACGCAAGATCTATCTACAAGATGCATAGCAACGAGGGGAGAGTGTGTCTACGTACCCTCGTAGACCGGAAGCGGAAGCGTCAAGTGACGTGGTTGATGTAGTCGAACTTCTTCATGATCCAACCGATCAAGCATCGAACGTACGACACCTCCGTGTTCAGCACACGTTCAGCTTGATGACGTCCCACGAGCTCTTGATCCAGTTGAGCTTCACGGGAGAGTTTCATCAGCATGATGGCGTGGTGACGGATATGATGAAGTTACCGGCGCAGGGCTTTGCCTAAGCATTGCAATGGTATAACCGAGGTGTGTTTCTGTGGAGGGGGGGGGGGCATCGCACACGGTTGGGAGAGATCAACTGATCAACTTGTGTGTCTATGGGGTGCCTCTACCCCCGTATATAAAGGAGTAAGGGAGAGGCCGGCCCTAGAGGGGGCGCGCCAAGTGTGGGGAGTCCTACTAGGACTCCCAAGTCCTAGTAGGATTCCCCTTTCCTTTCCGGAGTAGGAGAGAAGGAAAGAGGTGGAGAGGGAGAAGGAAAAGGGGGCTGCACCCCTTGTCCAATTCGGACTAGAGGGGGGGTGCGCGCCTCCTTCCTTTTGGCCTCTCTCCTCTATTCCCGTATGGCCCAATAAGGCCCATATACTCCCCGGCGAATTTCCGTAACTCTCCGGTACTCCGAAAAATACCCGAATCACTCGAAACCTTTCCGATGTCCGAATATAGTCGTCCAATATATCGATCTTTACGTCTCAACCATTTCGAGACTCCTCGTCATGTCCCCGATCTCATCCGGGACTCCAAACTCCTTCGGTACATCGAAACTCATAAACTCATAATATAATTGTCATCAAACGTTAAGCGTGCGGACCCTACGGGTTCGAGAACTATGTAGACATGACCGAGACTCATCTCCGGTCAATAACCAATAGCGGAACCTGGATGCTCATATTGGCTCCTACATATTCTACGAAGATCTTTATCGGTCAAACCGCATAACAACATACGTTGTTCCTTTTGTCATCGGTATGTTACTTGCCCGAGATTCGATCGTCGGTATCACCATACCTAGTTAATCTCGTTACCGGCAAGTCTCTTTACTCGTTCCGTAATACATCATCTCTTGACTAACTCATTAGTCATTTTCTTGCAAGGCTTATTATGTTGTGTATTACCGAGAGGGCCCAGAGATACCTCTCGACACTCGGAGTGACAAATCCTATTCTTGATCTATGCCAACACCACGAACACCTTCGGAGACACCCGTAGAGCATCTTTATAATCACCCAGTTACGTTGTGATGTTTGATAGCACACAAGGTATTCCTTTGGTATTCGGGAGTTGCATAATCTCATAGTCATAGGAACATGTATAAGTCATGAAGAAAGCAATAGCAGCAAAACTAAACGATCATAGTGCTAAGCTAACGGATGGGTCTAGTCCATCACATCATTCTCCTAATGATGTGATCCCATTGATCAAATGGCAACTCATGTCTATGGTTAGGAAACATAACCATCTTTGATCAATGAGCTAGTCTAGTAGAGGCATACTAGGGACACTCTGCTTTGTCTATGTATTCACACATGTACTAAGTTTCTGGTTAATACAATTCTAGCATGAATAATAAACATTTATCATGATATAAGGAAATAAATAATAACTTTATTATTGCCTCTAGGGCATATTTCCTTCAGTCTCCCACTTGCACTAGAGTCAATAATCTAGTTCACATCTCCATGTGATTTATTAATACCGATAGTTCACATCGTTATGTGAATAACACCCATTGTTCACATCGCCATGTGACCAACACCCAAAGGGTTTACTAGAGTCAATAATCTAGTTCACATCGCTATGTGATTAATACCCAAGAGTAATAAGGTGAGATCATGTTTTGCTTATGAGAGAAGTTTAGTCAACGGGTCTGTTACATACAGATCCGTATGTATTTCACAAATTTCTATGTCTACAATGCTCTGCATAGAGCTACTCTAGCTAATTGCTCCCACTTCCAATATGTATCCAGATTGATACTTAGAGTCATCTGGATTAGTGTAAAGCTTGCATCGGCGTAACTCTTTACGACGAACTCTTTATCACCTCCATAATAGAGAAAACATTTCCTTAGTCATCCAGTAACTAAGGATAATTTTGACCGCTGTCCAGTGATCTACTCCTGGATCACTTTTGTACCTCCTTGCCAAACTCATGGTAAGGTACACAACAGGTTTGGTACACAACATGGTATACTTTATAGAACCTATGACTGAGGCATAGGGGCCTTCATTCTTTCTCTATCTTCTGCCGAGGTCGGGCTTTGAGTCTTACTCAACATCATACCTTACAACTCAGCCAAGAACTCCTTCTCTGACTGATCCATTTTGAACTACTTCAAAAACATGTCAAGGTATGTACTCGTTGAAAAAACTTATCATGCGTCTCGATCTATCTCTATAGATCTTGAGGCTCAATATGTACGCAGCTTTACCGAGGTTTTTCTTTGAAAAAACTCCTTTCAAACACTCCTTTATGCTTTGCAGAAAATTCTACATCATTTCTGATCGACAATATGTCATTCGCATATACTTATCAAAAAGGCTGTAGTGCTCCCACTCACTTTCTTGTAAATACAGGCTTCACCGCAAGTCTGTATAAAACTATATGCTTTGATCAACTTATCAAAGCGTATATTCCAACTGTGAGATGCTTGCACCAGTCCATAGATGGATCGTTGGAGCTTGCACACTTTGTTAGCACCTTTAGGATCGAAAAAACCTTCTGGTTGCATCATATACAACTCTTCTTTAATAAATCCATTAAAGAACGCAGTTTCGTTATCCATTTGCCAAATTTCATAAAATGTGGCAATTGCTAACATGATTCGGACAGACTTAAGCGTCGCTACGGGTGAGAAAATCTCATCCTAGTCAACTCCTTGAACTTGTCGAAACACTTTTGCAACAAGTCGAGCTTTGTAAACAGTAACATTACCGTCTGCGTCGGTCTTCCTCTTGAAGATCCATTTATTTTCGATGGCTTGCCGATCATCGGGCAAGTCAACCAAAGTCCACACTTTGTTCTCATACATGGATCCCATCTCAGATTTCATGGCCTCAAGCCATTTCGCGAAATCTGGGCTCATCATCGCTTCCTCATAGTTCGTAGGTTCATCATGGTCTAGTAACATGACTTCCAGAACTGGGTTGCTGTACCACTCTGGTGCGGAACGAACTCTGGTTGATCTACGAAGTTCAGCAGAAACTTGATATGAAGTTTCATGATCATCATCATTAGCTTCCTCACTAATTGGTGTGGGAATCACTGGAACTAGTTTCTGTGATGTACTACCTTCCAATTCGGGAGAAGGTACAATTACCTCATCAAGTTCTACTTTCCTCCCACTCACTTCTTTCGAGAGAAACTCCTTCTCTAGAAAGGATCCATTTTTAGCAACGAATATCTTGCCTTCGGATCTGTGATAGAAGGTGTACCCAACAGTCTCCTTTGGGTATCCTATGAAGACACATTTCTCCGACTTGGGTTCGAGCTTATCAGGTTGAAGCTTTTTGACATAAGCATCGCAGCCCCAAACTTTAAGAAACAACAACTTTGGTTTCTTGCCAAACCACAGTTCATAAGGCGTTGTCTCAACGGATTTAGATGGTGCCCTTATTTAACGTGAATGCAGCTGTCTCTAATGCATAACCCAAAACGATAGTGGTAAATCGGTAAGAAACATCATAGATCGCACCATATCTAATAAAGCACGGTTACGACGTTCGGACACACCATTATGCTGTGGTGTTCCAGGTGGCGTGAGTTGTGAAACTATTCCACATTGTTTCAAATGAAGACCAAACTCGTAACTCGAATTTCACCTCCACGATCAGATCGTAGAAACTTTATTCTCTTGTCACGATGATTCTCTACTTCACTCTGAAATTCTTTGAACTTCTCAAATGTTTCAAACTTGTGCTTCATCAAGTAGATATACCCATATCTGCTCAAATCATCAGTGAAGGTCAGAAAATAACGATACCCGCCGCGAGCCTCAACACTCATCGGTCCACATACATCAGCATGTATGATTTTCGACAAATCTGTTGCTCGCTCCATTGTTCCGGAGAACGGAGTTTTAGTCATCTTGCCCATGAGGCATGGTTCGCAAGCACCAAGTGATTCATAATCAAGTGATTCCAAAAGTCCATCACTATGGAGTTTCTTCATGCGCTTTATACCAATATGACCTAAACGGCAGTGCCACAAATAAGTTGCACTATCATTATTAACCTTGCATCTTTTGGCTTCAATATTATGAATATGTGTATCACTACGATCGAGATCCAACAAACTATTTTCATTGGGTGTATGACCATCGAAGGCTTTATTCATGTAAACAGAATAACAATTATTCTATGACTTTAAATGAATAACCGTATTGCAACAAACATGATCAAATCTTATTCATGCTTAACGCAAATGCCAAATAACATTTATTTAGGTTCTACACTAATCCCGAAAGTATAGGGAGTGTGCGATGATGATCATATCAATCTTGGAACCACTCCCAACACACATCGTCACTTCACCTTTAACTAGTCTCTGTTCATTCTGCAACTCTTGTTTCGAGTTACTAATTTTAGCAACTGAACTGGTATCAAATACCCAGGGGTTGCTATGAACACTAGTAAAGTACACATCAATAATTTGTATATCAAATATACCTTTGTTCACTTTGCCATCCTTCTTATCCACCAACTATCTAGGGCAGTTCCACTTCCAGTGACCATTTCCTTTGCAGTAGAAGCACTTAGTTTCAGGCTTGAGTTAAGCTTTGGGTTTCTTCACGGGAGTGATAACTTGCTTGTCATTTTTCTTGAAGTTCCCCTTCTATCCCTTTGCCCTTTACTTGAAACAAGTGGTCTTGTTAACCATCAACACTTGATGCTCTTTCTTGATTTCTACCTTCGCCGATTTCAGTATCGCGAAGAGCTCGGGAATTACTTTTGTCATCCCTTGCATATTATAGTTCATCACGAAGTTCTACTAACTTGGTGATAGTGTCTAGAGAACTTTGTCAATTACTATCTTATCTAACTCCCACTTGATTCAAGCAATTGTAGTACCCAGACAATCTGAGCACATGCTCACTGGTTGAGCTATTCTTCTCCATCTTGTAGGCAATGTACTGTCAGAGGTCTTATACCTCTCGACACGGGCATGAGTATGAAATACCAATTTCAACTCTTGGAACATCTCATATGCTCCATGGCATTCAAAACGTTTTTGAAGTCCCGGTTGTAAGCCGTAAAGCATGGCGCACTAAACTATCCAGTAGTCATCATACCAAGCTTGTCAAACGTTCATAACGTCTGTATCTGCTCCTGCAATAGGTTCGTCACCTAGCGGTGCATCAAGAACATAATACTTCTGTGCAACAATGAGGATAATCCTCAGATCACGGACCTAGTCCGCATCATTGCTATTAACATTTTCAACTTATATTTCTCTAGGAACATATACAAAATAAACGGGGAGCAACATCATGAGCTATTGATCTACAACATAGATATGCTAATACTACCAGGACTAAGTTCATGATAAATTAAAGTTCAATTTAATCATATTACTTAAGAACTCCCACTTAGATAGACATCCATCTAGTCATCTAAATAATCACGTGATCCAAATCAACTAAACCATGTCTGATCATCACGTGAGATGGAGTAGTTTCAATGGTGAACATCTTATGTTGATCATATCTACTATATGATTCATGCTCGACCTTTCGGTCTCCAGTGTTACGAGGCCATATCTGCATATGCTAGACTCGTCAAGTTTAACCCGAGTATTCCGCGTGTGCAAAACTGGCTTACACCCATTGTATTTGAACGTAGAGCTTATCACACCCGATCATCACGTGGTGTCTCGGCACGACGGACTTTCGCAACGGTGCATACTCAGGGAGAACACTTATACCTTGAAATTTTTGTAAGGGGTCATCTTATAATGCTACCGCCGTACTAAGCAAAATAAGAAGCATAATAAGATAAACATCTCATGCAATCAAAATATGCGACATGATATGGCCATCATCATCTTGTGCTTTTGATCTCCATCTTGAAAGCACCGTCATGATCACCTTCGTCACCGGCGCGACACCTTGATCTCCATCGTAGCATCGTTGTCGTTTCGCCAATTATTGCTTCTACGACTATCGCTACCGCTTAGTGATAAAGTAAAGCAATTACATGACGATTGTATTTCATACAATAAAGCGACAACCATATGGCTCCTGCCAACTGCCGATAACTTTACAAAACATGATCATCTCATACAAAACCGTATAACTCATCACGTCTTGACCATATCACATCACAACATGCCCTGCAAAAACAAGTTAGACGTCCTCTACTTTGTTGTTGTTGCAAGTTTTACGTGGCTGCTACGGGCTTAGCAAAAACCGTTCTTACCTACGCATACAAAACCACAACGATGTTTCGTCAAGAATGTGATGTTTTAACCTTCACAAGGACAAGGCGTAGCCACACTCGATTCAGCTAAAGTGAGAGAGACAGACACCCGCCAGTCACCTTTAAGCAATGAGTGCTCATAACGGTGAAACCAGTCTCGCGTAAGCGTACGCGTAATGTCGGTCCGGGCCGCTTCATCTCACAATACCGCCGAAGCAAAGTATGACATGCTGGTAAGCAGTATGACTAGTATCGTCCACAACTCACTTGTGTTCTACTCGTGCATATCATCTACGCATAGACCTGGCTCATGATGCCACTGTTGGGGAACGTAGTATTTTCAAAAATTTCCTACGATCACAAAAGATCTATCTACAAGATGCATAGCAACGATGGGAGAGTGTGTCTATGTACCCTCGTAGACCGGAAGCGGAAGCGTCAAGTGACGCGGTTGATGTAGTCAAACTTCTTCGTGATCCAACCGATCAAGCACCGAACGTACGGCACCTCCGCGTTCAGCACACGTTCAGCTTGATGACGTCCCACGAGCTCTTGATCCAGTTGAGCTTCACGGGAGAGTTTCGTCAGCATGATGGCGTGGTGACGGATATGATGAAGTTACCAGCGCAGGGCTTCACCTAAGCACTGCAACGGTATAACCGAGGTGTGTTTCTGTGGAGGGGGGGGGGGGCACCGCACATGGTTGGGAGAGATCAACTGATCAACTTGTGTGTCTATGGGGTGCCTCTACCCCCGTATATAAAGGAGTAAGGGAGAGGTCGGCCCTAGAGGGGGCGCGCCAAGTGTGGGGAGTCCTACTAGGACTCCCAAGTCCTAGTAGGATTCCCCTTTCCTTTCTGGAGTACGAGAGAAGGAAAGAGGTGGAGAGGGAGAAGGAAAAGGGGGCTGCACCCCTTGTCCAATTCGGACCAGGGGGGGTGCACGCCTCCTTCCTTTTGGCCTCTCTCCTCTATTCCCGTATGGCCCAATAAGGCCCATATACTCCCCGGCGAACTTCCGTAACTCTCCGGTACTCCGAAAAATACCCGAACCACTCGGAACCTTTCCGATGTCCGAATATAGTCGTCCAATATATCGATCTTTACGTCTCAACCATTTCGAGACTCCTCGTCATGTCCCCGATCTCATCCGGGACTCCGAACTCCTTCGGTACATCAAAACTCATAAACTCATAATATAATTGTCATCAAACGTTAAGCGTGCGGACCCTACGGGTTCGAGAACTATGTATACATGACCGAGACTTATCTCCGGCCAATAACCAATAGCGGAACCTGGATGCTCATATTGGCTCCTACATATTCTACGAAGATCTTTATCGGTCAAACCGCATAAAAACATACGTTGTTCCTTTTGTCATCGGTATGTTACTTGCCCGAGATTCGATCGTCGGTATCACCATACCTAGTTAATATCGTTACCGGCAAGTCTCTTTACTCGTTCCGTAATACATCATCTCTTGACTAACTCATTAGTCATTTTCTTGCAAGGCTTATTATGATGTGTATTACCAAGAGGGCCCAGAGATACCTCTCCGACACTCGGAGTGACAAATTCTACTCTTGATATATGCCAACACCACGAACACCTTCGGAGACACCTGTAGAGCATCTTTATAATCACCCAGTTACGTTGTGACGTTTGATAGCACACAAGGTGTTCCTCCGGTATTCGGGAGTTGCATAATCTCATAGTCATAGGAACACGTATAAGTCATGAAGAAAGCAATAGCAGTAAAACTAAACGATCATAGTGCTAAGCTAACGGATGGGTCTAGTCCATCACATCACTCTCCTAATGATGTGATCCCATTGATCAAATGGCAACTCATGTCTATGGTTAGGAAACATAACCATCTTTGATCAATGAGCTAGTCTAGTAGAGGCATACTAGGGACACTCTGTTTTGTCTATGTATTCACACATGTACTAAGTTTCCGGTTAATACAATTCTAGCATGAATAATAAACATTTATCATGATATAAGGAAATAAATAATAACTTTATTATTGCCTCTAGGGCATATTTCCTTCAGTTATAACCTAGGGTGACACAGAACGAGCTCCAGTTCATCAATGCAATGTAGGCATGTATTCCGAATATAGTCATACGTGCTTATGGAAAAGAACTTGGATGACATCTTTTGTCCTACCCTCCCGTGGCAGCGGGGTCCTATTGGAAACTAAGAGATATTAAGGCCTCCTTTTAATAGAGTACCGGACCAAAGCATTAACACATGGTGAATACATGAACTCCTCAAACTATGGTCATCACCGGGAGTGGTCCCGATTATTGTCACTTCGGGGTTGCCGGATCATAACACATAGTAGGTGACTATAGACTTGCAAGATAGGATCAGGAACACACATATATTCATGGAAACATAATAGGTTCAGATCTAAAATCATGGCACTCGGGCCCTAGTGACAAGCATTAAGCATAGCAAAGTCATAGCAACATCAATCTCAGAACATAATGGATACTAGGGATCAAACCCTAACAAAACTAACTCGATTACATGATAGATCCCATCCAACCCATCACCGTCCAGCAAGCCTACGATGGAATTACTCACACATGGCGGTGAGCATCATGGAATTGGTGATGGAGGAAGGTTGATGATGACGATGGCGACGATCTCCACTCTCCGGAGCCCCGAACGGACTCCAGATCAGCCCTCCCGAGAGAGATCAGGGCTTGGCGGCGGCTCCATCTTGTAAAACGCGATAATTCCTTCTCCTTGATTTTTTTCTCCACGAAACAGAATATATAGGACCCGGGGATACGTCGGTGGGGCACCGGGCTGCCCCCGAGGCAGGGGGTGTTGGGGAATGTAGCAGAATTCAAAAAATTTCCTACGCTTCACCAAGATCAATCTAAGGAGTCATCTAGCAACGAGCATAAAGGAGTGCATCTACATACCCTTTGTAGATCGCGAGTGGAAGCGTTCAAGAGAACGTGGATGATGGAGTCGTACTCGTCGTGATCCCTATCACTGATGATCCCAGCGCCGAACGGACGTCACCTCCGCGTTCAACACACATACGGTGCAGCGACGTCTCCTCCTTCTTGATCTAGCAAGGGGGGAGGAGAGGTTGATGGAGATCCAGCAGCACGACGGCGTGGTGGTGGATGCAACGGGACAAACTGCAGGGCTTCGCCAAGGACCTGCGGGAGGAGGGAGAGGTGTAACGGGGGGAGAGGCGCCAGGGGCTGAGGTGCGGCTGCCCTCTCTCCCCCCCACTATATATAGGGGGCCAGGGGGGGCACCGGCCCTAGGAGATGGGATCTCCTAGGGGGCGGCCAGGGAGGGAGACTTGCCCCCCAAGGCAAGGGTGGCGCCCCCACCCCTAGGGTTCCCAATCCCAGGCGTAGGGGGGAGGCCCAAGGGGGTGCGCCAGCCCACGATGGGCTAGTCCCCCTCCCCCTACGGCCCATGGGGCCCTCCGGGATGGGTGGCCCCACCCGGTGGACCCCCGGGACCCTTTCGGTGGTCCCGGTACACTACCGGTGACCCCCGGAACTCTCCCGATGGCCGAAACTGGACTTCCTATATATAATTCTTTACCTCTGGACCATTCCAGAACTCCTCGTGACATCCGGGATCTCATCCGGGACTCCGAACAACATTCGGGTTACCGTGTGCATATATATCTACAACCCTAGCGTCACCGAACCTTAAGTGTGTAGACCCTACGGGTTCGAGAGACACGTAGACATGACCGAGACGACTCTCCGGTCCATAACCAACAGCGGATCTGGATACCCATGTTGGTTCCCACATGTTCCTCAATGATCTCATCGGATGAACCACAATGTCAAGGATTCACTTAATCATGTATGCAATTCCCTTTGTCTATCGGTATAGTACTTGCCCGAGATTCGATCGTCGGTATGCCGATACCTTGTTCAATCTCGTCATGGCAAGTCTCTTTACTCGTTCCGTAATCCATCATCCCGTGACTAACTCCTTAGTCACATTGAGCTCATTATGATGATGTCTTGCTGAGTGGGTCCAGAGATACCTCTCCGTCATACGGAGTGACAAATCCCAGTCTCGGTTCGTGCCAACCCAACAGACACTTTCGGAGATACCCGACGCATACCTTTATAGCCACCCATTTACGTTGTGACGTTTGGCACACCCAAAGTATTCCTACGGTATCTGGGAGTTGCACAACCTCATGGTCTAAGGAAAGGATACTTGACATTGGAAAAGCTTCAGCATTACGAACTACACGATCTTGTGCTAGGCTTAGGATTGGGTCTTGTCCATCACATCATTCTCCTAATGATGTGATCCCGTTATCAATGACATCCAATGTCCATGGCCAGGAAACCGTGACCATCTGTTGATCAACGACCTAGTAACTAGAGGCTTACCAGGGACACTTTGTGGTCTATGTATTCACACATATATCGTTGTTTCCGTACAATACAATTCAAGCATGAATAACATACAATTATCATGAACAAGGAAATATAATAATAACCATTTTATTATTGCCTCTAGGGCATATTTCCAACAGTCTCCCACTTGCACTAGAGTCAATAATCTAGTTACATTGTGATGAATCGAACACCCATAGAGTTCTGGTGTTGATCATGTTTTGCTCGTGGAAGAGGTTTAGTCAACGGATCTGCGACATTCAGATCCGTATGCACTTTACAAATATCTATGTCTCCATCTTGAACATAATTCCGGATGGAGTTGAAACGGCGCTTGATGTGCTTGGTCTTCTTGTGAAACCTGGGCTCCTTGGCAATGGCAATGGCTCCAGTGTTGTCACAGAAGAGAGTCATCGGGCTTGATGCGCTTGGAATGACTCCTAGGTCGGTGATGAACTCCTTCATCCAGACTCCTTCCTGCGCTGCTTCGCAAGCAGCTATGTACTCCACTTCACATGTAGAATGCGCCACTACGCTCTGCTTGCAACTGCACCAGCTGTCCGCCCCACCATTCAAAATATACACGTATCCGGTTTGTGACTTGGAGTCATCCAGATCTGTGTCGAAGCTAGCATCGACGTAACCCTTTACGACGATCTCTTCGTCACCTTCATAAACGAGAAACATATCCTTAGTCCTTTTCAGGTACTCCAGGATGTTCTTGACCACTGTCCAGTGTTCCATACCGGGATCACTTTGGTACCTCCCTACCAAACTTATGGCAAGGTTCACATCAGGTCTGGTACACAGCATGGCATACATAATAGAACCTATGGTTGAGGCATAGGGGATGACACTCATCTTTTCTCTATCTTCTGCCGTGGTCGGGGATTGAGCCGTGCTCAATCTCATACCTTGCAATACAGGCAAGAACCCTTTCTTGGACTAATCCATATTGAACTTCTTCAATATCTTATCAAGGTACGTGCTTTGTGAAAGACCAATGAGGCGTCTCGATCTATCTCTATAGATCTTGATGCCTAATATGTAAGCAGCTTCTCCAAGGTCCTTCATGAAACTCTTATTCAAGTAGGCCTTTATGCTCTCCAAGAATTCTATATCATTTCCCATCAGCAGTATGTCATCCACATATAATATGAGAAATGCTACAGAGCTCCCACTCAATTTCTTGTAAATACAGGCTTCTCCCCAAGTATGTATAAACCCAAACGCTTTGATCACATCATTAAAGCGAATATTCCAACTCCGAGATGCTTGCACCAGCCCATAGATCAAGCGCTGGAGCTTGCATACCTTGTTAGCATTCTCAGGATCGACAAAACCTTCCGGTTGCATCATATACAACTCTTCCTTGAGGAAACCATTAAGGAATGCCGTTTTGACGTCCATTTGCCATATCTCATAATCATAGAATGCGGCAATTGCTAACATGATTCGGACGGACTTCAGCATCGCTACGGGAGAGAAAGTCACGTCATAGTAAATCCCTTGAACTTGTCGATAACCTTTAGCGACAAGCTGAGCCTTATAGATGGTCACATTACCATCCGCGTCAGTCTTCTTCTTAAATATCCATTTATTTTCTATGGAGTGCCGATCATCGGGCAAGTCCACCAAAGTCCATACTTTGTTTTCATACATGGATCCTATCTCGGATTTCATGGATTCAAGCCATTTGTTGGAATCCGGGCCCGCCATCGCTTCTTCATTGTTCAAAGGTTCACCGTTGTCTAACAACATGATTTCCATGACAGGGTTGTCGTACCACTCTGGTGCGGAACGTGTCCTTGAGGACCTTCGAAGTTCAGTAGTAACTTGATCTAAATCTTCATGGTCATCATCATTAACTTCCTTCCCTGTCGGTGCAGGCACCTCAGGAACAATTTCCCGCGCTGCGCTACTTTCCGGTTCGGGAGGGGTGACTGTCACCTCATCAAGTTCTACTTTCCTCCCACTCACTTCTTTCGAGAGAAACTCTTTCTCCAGAAAGGATCCATTCTTAGCAACGAAGACCTTGCCTTCGGATCTAAGGTAGAAGGTGTACCCAATTGTTTCCTTTGGGTATCCTATGAAGACGCATTTTTCCGATTTGGGTTCGAGCTTTTCAGGTTGAAGTTTCTTGACATAAGCATCACAAACCCAAACTTTCAGAAACGACAGCTTAGGTTTCTTGCCAAACCAAAGTTCATACGGTGTCATCTCAACGAATTTTGACGGAGCCCTATTTAAAGTGAATGTGGCAGTCTCTAAAGCATAACCCCAAAAAGATAGCGGTAAGTCGGTGAGAGACATCATAGATCACACCATGTCCAACCGAGTACGATTTCGACGTTCGGACACACCATTACGCTGAGGTGTTTCGGGCGGTGTCAATTGTGAAACAATTCCACAGTTCCTTAGGTGCGTGCCAAATTCGTGACTTCAATATTCACCCCCACGATCCGATCGTAAGAACTTTATTTTTCTATCACGTTGATTCTCAACCTCATTCTGAAATTCCTTGAACTTTTCAAAGGTCTCAGACTTGTGTTTCATTAAGTAGACATATCGATATCTACTCAAGTCATCTGTGAGGGTGAGAACATAACGATAGCCTCCACGAGCTTCAACACTCATTGGACCGCACACATCGGTATGTATGATTTCCAATAAGTTAGTCGCTCGCTCCATTGTTCCAGAGAACGGAGTCTTGGTCATTTTGCCCAAGAGGCATGGTTCACACGTGTCAAATGATTCATAATCAAGAGACTCTAGAAGTCCATCTGCATGGAGCTTCTTCATACGTTTGACACCAATATGACCAAGGCGGCAATGCCACAAGTATGTGGGACTATCATTATCAACTTTACATCTTTTGGCATTCACACTATGAATATGTGTAACATCACGTTCGAGATTCATCAAAAATAAACCATTGACTAGCGGGGCATGACCATAAAACATATCTCTCATATATATAGAACAACCATTATTCTCGGATTTAAATGAGTAGCCATCTCGCATCAAACGAGATCCAGATACAATGTTCATGCTCAAAGCTGGTACTAAATAACAATTATTAAGGTTTAAAACTAATCCCGAGGGTAGATGTAGAGGTAGCATGCCGACGGCGATCACATCGACCTTGGAACCATTCCCGACGCGCATCGTCACCTCGTCCTTCGCCAGTCTCTGCTTATTCCGCAGCTCCTGCTTTGAGTTACAAATGTGAGCAACTGCACCGGTATCAAATACCCAGGAGCTACTACGAGCGCTGGTAAGGTACACATCAATAACATGTATATCATATATACCTTTGACGTTGCCGGCCTTCTTATCTGCTAAGTATTTGGGGCAGTTCCGCTTCCAATGACCCGTTCCCTTGCAATAAAAGCACTCAGTCTCAGGCTTGGGTCCATTCTTTGACTTCTTCCCGGCAACTGGCTTACCGGGCGCGGCAACTCCTTTGCCGTCCTTCTTGAAGTTCTTCTTACCCTTGCCCTTCTTGAACTTAGTGGTTTTATTCACCATCAACACTTGATGCTCTTTCTTGATCTCCACCTCCGCTGATTTCAGCATTGAATACACTTCAGGAATGGACTTCTCCATCCGTTGCGTATTGAAGTTCAACACGAAGCTCTTGTAGCTAGGTGGCAGCGACTGAAGGATTCTGTCAACGACCGCTTCGTCTGGGAGATTCATTCCCAACTGAGACAAGCGATTGTGCAACCCAGACAATTTGAGTATGTGCTCGCTGACAGAACTGTTCTCCTCCATCTTACAACTGTAGAATGCATTGGAGACGTCATATCTCTCAGCTCGGGCATGAGCCTGGAAAACCATTTTCAGCTCTTGGAACATCTCATATGCTTCGTGGTGCTCAAAACGCTTTTGGAGCCCCGATTCTAAGCTGTAGAGCATGCCACACTAAACCAGGGAGTAATCATCACAACGCGACTGCCAAGCGTTCATAACATCTTGGTTTGCCGGGGCGGGAGCGTCACCTAGCGGTGCTTCTAGGACATAAGTTTTCTTGGCAGCTATGAGGATGATCCTCAGGTTACGGACCCAATCTGTATAGTTGCTACCATCGTCTTTCGGCTTGGATTTCTCTAGGAACGCGTTGAAGTTGAGGGTGACATGAGCGTGGGCCATTTGATCTACAAGACATATTGTAAAGAATTTAGACTAAGTTCATGACAATTAAGTTCATCTAATCAAATTTAATGAACTCCCACTCAGATTGACATCTTTCTAGTCATCTAAGTGATACATGATCTGAATCGACTAGCCCGTGTCCGATCATCACGTGAGACGGACTAGTCATCAACGGTGAACATCTTCATGTTGATCGTATCTTCTATACGACTCATGTTCGACCTTTCGGTCTTCCGTGTTCCGAGGCCATGTCTGTACATGCTAGGCTCGTCAAGTGAACCCTAAGTGTATTGTGTGTGTAAATCTGGCTTTGAGGGATCGAAGAAGGTGAGAGTGTCTAGAGGGGGGGTGATTAGACTACTCGACAAGATAAAAATTCTGTCTTTTATCAAGGACAGATTTTGGCAGATTTTGCATAACACACAAGTCAAGTAGCACACTACACATGCAATTCTAGAGTATGGGCAGCGGAAAGTAAATTGCACAAGTAGTAAAGAGAAGTGGAGAAGATCAAACACAATTTGGAGACGCAATGATTTTTCCCGTGGTTCCGATAGGTGGTGCTATCGTACATCCACGTTGATGGAGACTTCAACCCACGGAGGGTAACGGCTGCGCGAGTCCACGGAGGGCTCCACCCACGAAGGGTCCACGAAGAAGCAACCTTGTCTATTCCATCATGGCCTACGCCCACGGAGGGCTAGCCTTACTCGGGGTAGATCTTCACGAAGTAGGTGATCTCCTTGCCCTTACAAACTTCTTGGTTCAACTCCACATCGATGACGGAGGCTCCCAAGCGACACCTAACCAATCTAGGAGGCACCACCCTCCAAAAGGTAATAGATGTTGTAGATGATGATGAACTCCTTGCTCTTGTGCTTCAAATGATAATCTCCCCAACACTCAACTCTCCTCACTGATTTGGCTGTGGTGGAAGAAAGGATTGAGTGGAAAGCAACTTGGGAAGGTTAGAGATCAAGCTTCATATGGTGGGAGTGGAGCAACTTGATCTCAACACAAGGGTAGGTAGTTCTCTTCTCAGAAATGTAAGGTAGGAGTGGTAGTTCTTTCTGATGGCTCTCTCCACGAATGAAGAGGGGGTGGAGGGGTATAAATAGCCTCCACACAAAATCCAACCGTTACACACATTTGAGCAATCTCGATGGGACCGAAGTGGACAACTCGGTGAGACCGATAGTTCAAATAATGTGAACGTTGGGGTTTTCGGTGGGACCGAAAATACAATCTCGGTTAGTCCGATTCGTGCAATGACAAGAGCATACCAGTTTCGGTGGGACCGACTTCATCATCTCGGTGACACCGATTTGATGACAGAAGGTTACAGAACCTTGGCAACTCATGTTTCGGTGAGACCGAGTTCAGAATCGGAAAATCCGAGTTTACTAGGGTTTGGCTTATGGCTGAGGTGGTTCATCTCGGTGTGACTGAGTTTGGAATATCGGTGGGACCGAGACTACTTATGAGTGTATATGGCAGTGAAAGTTGCTGATAGTTTAGGAGATGTATCACTAAGCACTTGAGCAACCAGATCATCATCATAACCTCATCCCCTTTTAATAGTATTGGCTTTTCCTATGGACTCAATGTGATCTTGGATCACTAAACCAAAAATGGAGTCTTGAGCTTTTGCCAATGCTTGCCTTAGCATTTTGAGGGGTCCACTTCTTTAGTCCTTGCCATGCCAATGTGATTGAATTTCCTGAAACATACTTGATAAAAGCATTAGTCCAACCACAAAGTATGTTGTCATTAATTACCAAAACCACCCAGGGAGCAAATGTGCTTTCAATCTCCCCCTTTTTGGTAATTGATGGCAACACACTAAAATCACACTAAACAAGACATCAAAGCTTATTGAAAGAAAGACATAATTATCACGAAAGCTTTGACAAACATGTAGTACACAGGCTCCCCCTACAGGTGTGCAAGATTTTCATAAATTATGGTTTTGGACTACCACAAGCACACAAGAGAGATAAGCAAGATGTGCTACATGCAGCTTGGCTATATGCATCAGAGCAGATGAAAAGAAGTGAGTGATAATGCATATGTGCATGGTGATTTCTTGCAAACAAGTATTCACAAGCAAGTCACCATCAGCACATTCTGCAAAGTGCATATACTTACCTTGAGGTTCCTTGGCATTGTACCTGAAGAGATAAACTTGGGAAAACAAGGTTAGATAACACAAGAGTATTTCTTCAACCAACTGCAAGAACATCAAGAGTACCAAGCCAGGGATGACATGTATAAAGAGTGTCTCATATTGAGCACAAGCTTGAATCAGCAAACATGTCTCCGAAACTAAAAGATTTTCAATGAACTCTGAGAGATTTTGCTTTCCATAAGATATCAATTGTGAAGATTTCTCTCCCTTTGAGTTCTCTCAGATCAAGGGGTTTGATGGAAAGAGCAAAATCAAAAGAATGATGCCAAAAGAGAATGACGCCAATTGTAATGTCCAATGTAAAACACGGCAAGAAATTCTCTTATAAGGAAAAACACGGCAAAGCTTTGATGTGATTCTCTCCCCCTTAAGGTAAGATTGCTCTTCTTCTCCCCCTAAGTCTTCTCCCCCTTTGACATCAAGTGCCGAAAAGGACAGCAAACTAGGAAGGTTAGGGAAGATGGAAAGAAAGAAGTGGGATCCTTAAGAATCACAACAGGGCAAATAGGAACATGCATAGAGAATCATCGAGTGGAGCTGCAGAAGATGATGTCCTGGAAGAAATAAATCGGTGACACCGAATTGAGATGGATCGGAGGGTCCGAAAGTCAGGGACTTAGGGAAGATCCTTTTCGGTTAGACCGAAATATTTAAATCGGTGACGCCGAGTTTAATTCCAAGGAGATACAGAAATAATTCAGCTCACTTTGCGAGGAATGTTTCAAAGGATTTGCAATGAATGTGTGAATGATTTTCGAGGAATTGATCAGAGCCAGAAGGATATTCACAAAGAC
Organism: Secale cereale; assembly: GCA_902687465.1. Classification (NCBI taxonomy): domain Eukaryota; kingdom Viridiplantae; phylum Streptophyta; class Magnoliopsida; order Poales; family Poaceae; genus Secale; species Secale cereale. The sequence continues at coordinate 606,051,201 of LR738714.1, read as the reverse complement.
AGAAGAATAGAAATGAAAAAGATTCCTAGATGAAGTTTTTTTTAATATATATTAATGAAAACTCAATGAGAGAACATAAGAGAAAATAGAAAGACTCCAAAACATATGTACTTCATCTAGATAAAGGTCGGCGACAAGGTCACCTATGTTTGAGTATATTGACTTAGGAGTCAAATGAGGACATTTGATCATAGGTCATACTCATCATTTAAGCTCAAAAATGGGGTTGCCATTTTTCGATTAAGCATTCGATGTGATCACATCTTATGAAGCTGCTTGTACTCATGACTTTGAGCAAAGCTCCTTAAAGATGTGAAGAACATACCTTGGGCTTGTTGTTGCTTTACTCATGTAGGTAAACTTGATGTAGGTGCTCATTGAATGTGAAGTTGGAGCGCCATTTCCACTTGTATAGTTCATCTTCCTACATGGGTTAGGCAAGCAAGGAAATACTCAAGGATATCCAAGATGACAAGAGTGAAATACTAGATGTATAAGATGTCAAAAAGGATATGTGGAATTTTGTTCCTTGAGCTCAACATCCCAAAGGGCTAGATACTTGGTCAATGACAAGATTACTCATGATTTGAGTGTGTGGTAATCTTGGGGAATGTAGATCATCCAAGTACCTGCAAGGAGTTAGATGCAATACAAGGAGGCAAATGTGTCCAAGACATATGATCATCATCATAAGAGAAATATCAAGGATTAGTCAAGTGGGCTCATGCCTTGCATGCATCAATGGAGTTCTCACTCCAAGTTTGAAGCATCAATGATGTTCAACTCACTCCTTAAGAGACAAAACACCTTCTCATCAAGAGGTTTTGTAAAGATATCAGCGAGTTGTTTGTCAGTACGAACATGCTTAAGATTGATGTCACCCTTGGCAATATGATCACGAATGAAATGGTGACGAACTTCAATATGCTTCGTTCGAGAGTGTTGCACGGGATTGTGTCCAATTTTAATCGCACTCTCATTGTCACAAAGCAAGGGAACATGTCTCACATGTATCCCATAATCCTTAAGCGTTTGTGTCATCCATAGCAATTGAGCACAACACGAGCCAGCAGCAATATATTCCGCTTCGGCAGTGGATAATGATACCGAATTTTGTTTCTTGGAGGACCAAGATACAAGGGATCGACCAAGGAATTGACACGTACCCGAAGTTGACTTTCTATCAACCTTGTCACCGGCATAGTCCGAGTCGGAATAGCCAACAAGGTCGAAAGAGGCCCTCTTAGGATACCAAATGCCAAAGTTTGGTGTGTGTATCAAGTATCTCACAATCCTTTTAACGGCTTTAAGATGACATTCTTTAGGGGCTGCTTGATATCGCGCACACATGCATACACTCAACATTATGTCAGGACGAGAAGCACAAAGATATAGTAGATAACCAATCATAGATCGGTAAACCCTTTGATCAACGGGTTCTCCATCTTTTGTCAAGTCATTATGTCCACTTGTAGGCATGGGGGTACTCATACCTTTGCTTTCTTGCATGTTGAACTTCTTGAAGAGATCCTTGGTGTACTTTGTTTGTGAGACAAAGGTACCCTCCTTAGATTGCTTGATTTGCAACCCAAGGAAGAATTTGAGTTCACTCATCATGGACATCTCATACTTCTCCGACATGAGCTGTCCAAACTTCTTGCTAAAATGAGGGTTAGTTGAACCAAAGATAATATCATCAACATATATTTGGCACACAAATAGTTCACCATTAACCCTTTTCGTGAACAGCGTTGAGTCTATCTTTCCAATCTCAAAGCCTTTTTCAAGAAGAAAGCTAGTCAAGCATTTGTACCAAGCTCTAGGAGCTTGTTTAAGACCATAAAGAGCTTTGTGCAACTTGTAAACATGATTAGGCTTTTTGGGATTCACAAATCTGGGAGGTTGTTTCACAAATACTTCCTCCTCAATTTCACCATTTAGGAAAGCACTTTTGATATCCATTTGATAGAGAGTAATATCATGGTGATTGGCATAAGCAAGAAGAATGCGAATGGACTCAAGTCTAGCAACGGGGGCATAGGTCTCACCATACTCCATACCTTCGACTTGTGTGTAACCTTGAGCTACGAGACGAGCCTTGTTGCGGATGACTTGTCCATCTTCATCTTGTTTGTTCCGAAACACCCATTTGGTTCCAATGACGTTTTGATCATCCTTGGGCTTCTCTACCAAAGTCCATACCTTGTTCCTCTCGAAGTTGTGTAGTTCTTCGTGCATAGCGTTCACCCAATCCGGGTCTTTAAGTGCTTCTTCTACCTTCATAGGTTCAATACTAGAGATAAATGAGTAATGCTCACAAAAGTTAGCTAAGCGAGTTTTAGAACGAGTAATTCTCCCGGAGTTGATGTCGTTCATCATTTGTTCCACGGGATGATTTTTCTTGACTCTTGCTCGGACTCGGGATAGCTTTTGTTGAGGTTGTGGCTGAGCTTCCTCATCATCTTCATCTTCCTCTTCTTCTTCTTCATTGTTGTTGGTGTTGTCTTGAGGTAGTGGAGAAGGAGGTTGTGGTGGATCTTCTTGTTGCACTTCCTCATCTTGGTGAGTTCCACTTGTGGAGGCCTCCATGTTGCCTTGAGGTTCATCTCGCCGTGAGGTAGGGGGCTCCACATATGTAGATGAGGTACTCTCCTTCACTTCCATGGGACGGATTTTTCCAATAGATAAATCTTGGATAGCTTCCGATGGGTCCTTGTCTCCTACATCAATAGGCATTTGCTCTACTTGCGAGCCATTAGATTCATCAAACTTCACGTCTACCGTCTCTTCAACCTTTCGGGTGAAATTATTGTAGACACGGTAGGTGTGGGAGTTTGATCCATAACCAAGAAGAAAGCCTTCATGAGACTTATGAGCAAATTTAGACCGACGATGCTTATCAAGGATATAGCATTTTGAACCAAAGACACGAAAGTATCCCACTTGGGGTTTGTTACCGGTGAGGAGCTCGTATGATGTCTTGCCGAGGATCTTATGAAGATAAAGCCTGTTGATAGCATGACAAGCTGTCTCGACCGCTTCTCCCCAAAAATGCTTCGGTGTCTTGTATTCATCAAGCATCGTTCTCGCCATCTCTATGAGCGTTCGGTTCTTCCTCTCAACAACTCCATTTTGTTGAGGAGTGTACGTAGCTGAGAACTCATGTAGAATCCCTTCCTCATCGAGAAAAGAGTCTACATTGGCGTTCTTGAACTCCGTTCCATTGTCACTCCGAACTTTATTGATCTTCACCTCAAATTGATTTTGGGCCTTTTTGGCAAAGGTTTTGAAGATTCTCTGAACCTGCGATTTGTCATCAAGGAAAAATACCCACGTAAATCTGGAATAATCATCAACTATAACTAGACCAAAGGAGTTACCACCAAGGCTTTTGTAAGCATTAGGACCGAATAGATCCATATGAAGAAGCTCAAGCGGTCTCCTTGTGGTCATGATGTTCTTCACGGGATGACTTCCACCTACTTGTTTTCCTGCTTGACAAGCACTACAAAGTCTATCTTTGTCAAAGAAAACATCTTTAATGCCAAGAATATGATCACCTTTGATCAGCTTGTCTAGATTACGCATACCAACATGTCCAAGCCTTCTATGCCATAACCAACCTTTAGAAGATTTAGCAATGAAGCAAGCTCTAGGTTGGGCTTTCTTAGTGAAATCAACAATATATAGATAACCTCTACGGATACCGGTAAACGCCATGTTATGATTGTCACGACGAAAGACTTGGCAATCTACTTCGGTGAATAGCACATTGAATCCAAAGTCAGCTAATCTAGACACGGAAAGTAAATTGTATCCAAGAGATTCTACAAGCATGACATTTTGAATAGAGCTATCATGAGATATGGCCACCTTACCAAGGCCAAGTACCTTACCCTTGGAGTTGTCTCCAAAAGTCACATACTTGCGTGGACCATCGTTCTTTGCAAGCTCTCGAAACATGTCTTTGTCTCCGGTCATGTGGTCGGTGCATCCACTATCAAGAATCCACTCTTTTCCGCCGGACATGTAGTCTCTCAGATTTGCCATAAGATTGAGACTCTTCATGATCTTGTCTAGCTCGGTGTCCGAGTCGGAGTAATCATCATCATGCTCATGCTCATCATCATATTGACCCATAGATTGTTCATCATCAACACCTAGGTCAATTTGATAACTACTTGCATTAGTTTTGTCAATGTGACAATAATCTTCGGAATGCAATACAAGAGCATTTCTAATTAAAACATTGATAAGACCGGGATCACCCTTCTTTTTCATAAGATCACGAAGCTCAAAGAAGCATTTATCAAAGTTGGGATCATTGGGGCGCATCTTATCAAATTCAATAGTCTTGTGTAGAATTTCATCAAGACCTCTCAAAGAGTAGTCCGGATAAAGTTCTTCCAAGAACTTCCACATAGCATAGGCGCACTCAAAGTTTGTAACGAGCTTAAGCAAGTTATCGGGTAACCCTCTAATGATAAGATTTACAGTCCTAAGGTTACGAAGCAAATCAAGCTCTTCATCCATGGTAGGGTGCAAGGGGTCAAATGGAGGCACATAGGGGGTCTCAACATATTTGCGCAAATTGTACGTCTTAAAGATAATAAGCATTTCAGACCTCCACGAGTTATAGGACACTCCATTAAGAATAGGCACTCTATGGCTAACACTCCCAAACATAGACACGTCCATCTTCCTCCAATGGTGTGTAAACCAAAGCAATGGAGACCAATGCTCTGATACCAATTGAGGGATCGAAGAAGGTGAGAGTGTCTAGAGGGGGGTGATTAGACTACTCGACAAGATAAAAATTCTGTCTTTTATCAAGGACAGATTTTGGCAGATTTTGCATAACACACAAGTCAAGTAGCACACTACACATGCAATTCTAGAGTATGGGCAGCGGAAAGTAAATTGCACAAGTAGTAAAGAGAAGTGGAGAAGATCAAACGCAATTTGGAGACGCAATGATTTTTCCCGTGGTTTCGATAGGTGGTGCTATCGTACATCCACGTTGATGGAGACTTCAACCCACGGAGGGTAACGGCTGCGCGAGTCCACGGAGGGCTCCACCCACGAAGGGTCCACGAAGAAGCAACCTTGTCTATTCCATCATGGCCTACGTCCACGGAGGGCTAGCCTTACTCGGGGTACATCTTCACGAAGTAGGCGATCTCCTTGCCCTTACAAACTTCTTGGTTCAACTCCACATCTCGATGACGGAGGCTCCCAAGCGACACCTAACCAATCTAGGAGGCACCACCCTCCAAAAGGTAATAGATGTTGTAGATGATGATGAACTCCTTGCTCTTGTGCTTCAAATGATAATCTCCCCAACACTCAACTCTCCTCACTGATTTGGCTGTGGTGGAAGAAAGGATTGAGTGGAAAGCAACTTGGGAAGGTTAGAGATCAAGTTTCATATGGTGGGAGTGGAGCAACTTGATCTCAACACAAGGGTAGGTAGTTCTCTTCTCAGAAATGTAAGGTAGGAGTGGTAGTTCTTTCTGATGGCTCTCTCCATGAATGAAGAGGGGGTGGATGAAGGAAATATGCCCTAGAGGCAATAATAAAGTTATTATTTATATTTCCTTATATCATGATAAATGTTTATTATTCATGCTAGAATTGTATTAACCGGAAACTTAGTACATGTGTGAATACATAGACAAAACAGAGTGTCCCTAGTATGCCTCTACTAGACTAGCTCATTGATCAAAGATGGTTATGTTTCCTAACCATAGACATGAGTTGTCATTTGATCAACGGGATCACATCATTAGGAGAATGATGTGATGGACAAGACCCATCCGTTAGCATAGCACTATGATCGTTTAGTTTTTCTGCTATTGCTTTCTTCATGACTTATACATGTTCCTATGACTATGAGATTATGCAACTCCCGAATACCGTAGGAACACCTTGTGTGCTATCAAACGTCACAACGTAACTGGGTGATCATAAAGATGCTCTATAGGTGTCTCCGAAAGTATTCGTGGTGTTGGCATAGATCAAGATTAGGATTTGTCACTCCGAGTGTCGGAGAGGTATCTCTGGGCCCTCTCGGTAACACAAATCACAATAAGCCTTGCAAGCAAAAGACTAATGAGTTAGTCACGAGATGATGTGTTACGGAACGAGTAAAGAGACTTGCCGGTAACGAGATTGAACTAGGTATAGAGATACCGACGATCGAATCTCGGGCAAGTAACATACCGTTTGACAAAAGGAACAACGTATGTTGTTATGCGGTTCTGACCGATAAAAGATCTTCGTAGAATATGTAGGAGCCAATATGAACATCCAGGTTCCGCTATTGGTTATTGACCGGAGATGAGTCCCGGTCATGTCTACATAGTTCTCGAACCCGTAGGGTCCGCACGCTTAACGTTTGATGACGATCGGTATTATGAGTTTATGAGTATTGATGTACCGAAGGTAGTTCGGAGTCCCGGATGAGATCACGGACATGACGAGGAGTCTCGGAATGTCCGAGACATAAAGATTTATATATTGGACGGCTATATTCAGACACCGGAAGTATACCGGAAAAGTTTCGGATTTATCGGGAATGCCGGAGGGGGTTACCGGAACCCCCTACGAGAGGGGATGGTCCATAGTGGGCCTAAAGGGAAAGAGAGAGGCAGCCCATAGGGCTGGCCGGCGCCCCCACCTAGGGTTCCTAGTTGGACTAGGATTGGGGGGGGGCGCCACCTCTCCTATTCCTTTCGCCCTTCTTCCTTTTGGTGAATCCTACTAGGAATAGGATTGCAATCCTATTCCTAGTAGGACTCCTTCCCTAGCCGCACCAGGAAGGGCCGGCCGGCCTCCCTCCCTTGCTCCTTTATATACGGGGGCAGGGGGGCACCCAAAGACACACAAGTTGAATTGTTTTTAGCCGTGTGCGGTGACCCCTCCACAGAATCACACCTCGGTCATACCGTCGCGGAGCTTAGGCGAAGCCCTGCGCCGGTGAACACATCATATCCGTCACCACGCCGTCGTGCTGACGAAACTCTCCCGTGAAGCTCAACTGGATCAAGAGCTCGTGGGACGTCATCAAGCTGAACGTGTGCTGAACGCGGAGGTGCCGTACGTTCGGTGCTTGATCGGTTGGATCGTGAAGAAGTTCGACAACATCAACCGCGTCACTTGACGCTTCCGCTCCCGGTCTACGAGGGTACGTAGACACACTCTTCCCTCTCGTTGCTATGCATCTGGTAGATAGATCTTGCGTGATCGTAGGAAATTTTTAAAATACTATGTTCCCCAACAGTGGCATCAGAGCCAGGTCTATGCGTAGATGATATGCACGAGTAGAACACAATGAGTTGTGGGCGATACTAGTCATACTGCTTACCAGCATGTCATACTTTGCTTCGGCGGTATTGTGAGATGAAGCGGCCCGGACCGACATTACGCGTACGCTTACGCGAGACTGGTTTCACCGTTACGAGCACTCGTTGCTTAAAGGTGACTGGCGGGTGTCTGTCTCTCTCACTTTAGCTGAATCAAGTGTGGCTACGCCCGGTCCTTGTGAAGGTTAAAACAGCACATACTTGACGAAACATCGTTGTGGTTTTGTATGCGTAGGTAAGAACGGTTCTTGCTAAAGCCCGTAGCAGCCACGTAAAACTTGCAACAAACAAAGTAGAGGACGTCTAACTTGTTTTTGCAGGGCATGTTGTGATGTGATATGGTCAAGACATGATGAGTTATACGATTTTGTATGAGATGATCATGTTTTGTAAAGTTATCGGCAACTGGCAGGAGCCATATGGTTGTCGCTTTATTGTATGAAATGCAATTGCCATGTAATTGCTTTACTTTATCACTAAACGGTAGCGAGGTCGTAGAAGCAATAGTTGGCGAGACGACAACGATGCTACGATGGAGATCAAGGTGTCGCGCCGGTGACGAAGGTGATCATGACGGTGCTTTGGAGATGGAGATCAAAAGCACAAGATGATGATGGCCATATCATGTCACATATTTTGATTGCATGTGATGTTTATCTTATTATGCTTCTTATTTTGCTTAGAACGACGGTAGCATTATAAGATGATCCCTTACTAAATTTCAAGGTATAAGTGTTCTCCCTAAGTATGCACCGTTGCCAAAGTTCGTCGTGCCGAGACACCACGTGATGATCGGGTGTGATAAGCTCTACGTTCAAATACAACGGGTGTAAGCCAGTTTTGCACACGCAGAATACTCGGGTTAAACTTGACGAGCCTAGCATATACAGATATGGCCTCGGAACACTGGAGACCGAAAGGTCGAGCGTGAATCATATAGTAGATATGATCAACATAAGATGTTCACCATTGAAACTACTCCATCTCACGTGATGATCGGACATGGTTTAGTTGATTTGGATCACGTGATCATTTAGATGACCAGAGGGGTGTCTATCTAAGTGGGAGTTCTTAAGTAATATGATTAATTGAACTTTAATTTATCATGAACTTAGTCCTGGTAGTATTAGCATATCTATGTTGTAGATCAATAGCTCGCGATGTTGCTCCCCATTTATTTTTCATATGTTCCTAGAGAAAACCAAGTTGAAAGATGTTAGTAGCAATGATGCGGAATTGTTCCGTGATCTGAGGATTATCCTCATTGCTGCACAGAAGAATTATGTCCTTGATGCACCGATAGGTGACAGACCTATTGCAGGAGCAGATGTAGACGTTATGAACGTTTTGACAAAAGTTCGATATGATGACTACTTGATAGTTTAGTGCACCATGCTTTACGGCTTATAACCGGGACTTCAAAAACATTTTGAAATGCCACGGAGCATATGAGATGTTCCAAGAGTTGAAATTAGTATTTCATACTCATGCCCGTGTCGAGAGATATAAGACCTCTGACAGTACTTTGCCTACAAGATGGAGGAGAATAGCTCAACCAGTGAGCATGTGCTCAGATTGTCTGGGTAGTACAATTGCTTGAATCAAGTGGGAGTTAATCTTCCAGATAAAATAGTAATTGACAAAGTTCTCTAGACACTATCACCAAGTTAGTAGAACTTCGTGATGAACTATAATATGCAAGGGATGACGAAAGTAATTCCCGAACTCTTCACGATGCTGAAATCGGCGAAGGTAGAAATCAAGAAAGAGCATCAAGTGTTGATGGTTAACCAGACCACTTGTTTCAAGTAAAGGGCAAAGGGATAGAAGGGGAACTTCAAGAAGAATGACAAGCAAGTTGTCACTCCCGTGAAGAAACCCAAAGCTAAACTCAAGCCTGAAACAAGTGCTTCTACTGCAAAGGAAATGGTCACAAGAAGTGGAACTGCCCTAGATATTTGGCGGATAAGAAGGATGGCAAAGTGAACAAAGGTATATTTGATATACAGATTATTGATGTGTATTTTACTAGTGTTCATAGCAACCCCTCGGTATTTGATATTGGTTCAGTTGCTAAAGAATAGTAACTCGAAATAGGAGTTGCATAATGAACAGAAACTAGTTAAAGGATGAAGTGACGATGTGTATTGGAAGTAGTTCCAAGATTGATATGATCATCATCGTACACTCACTATACTTTCGGGATTAGTGTTGAACCTAAATAAGTGTTATTTGGTGTTTGCGTTGAACATGAATATGATTTGATCATGTTTATTGCAATACGGTTATTCATGTAAGTTAGAGAATAATTGTTGTTCTGTTTACATGAATAAAACCTTCTATGGTCATACACCCAATGAAAATGGTTTGTTGGATCTCGATCGTGTGATACACATATTCATAATATTGAAGCCAAAAGATGCAAGGTTAATAATGATAGTGCAACTTATTTGTGGCACTGCCGTTTAAGTCATATTGGTGTAAAGCGCATGAAGAAACTCCATAGTGATGGACTTTTGGAATCACTTGATTATGAATCACTTGGTGCTTGCGAACCATGCCTCATGGGCAAGATGACTAAAACTCAGTTCTCCGGAACTGTGGAGCGAGCAACAGATTTGTTGGAGATCATACATACAGATGTATGTGGACCAATAAGTGTTGAAGCTCGCGGCGGGTATCGTTATTTTCTGACCTTCACTAATGATTTGAGCAGATATGGGTATATCTACTTAATGAAGCACAAGTCTGAAACATTTGAAAAGTTCAAAGAATTTCAGAGTGAAGTGGAGAATCATCGTAACAAGAAAATAAGAGTTTCTACGATATGATCGTAGAGGTAAAATATTTGAGTTAGCGAGTTTGGCCTTCAGTAAAAACAATGTGAAATAGTTTCACTACTCACACCACCTGGAACACCACAGTGTAATGGTGTGTCCAAACGTCATAACCGTACTTTATTAGATATGGTGCGATCGATGATGTCTCTTACCGATCTACCACTATCGCTTTTGGGGTTATGCATTAGAGACAGCTACATTCACGTTAAATAGGGCACCATCTAAATCCGTGGAGATGACACCGTATGAACTGTGGTTTGACGAGAAACCTAAGCTGTCATTTCTTTAAAGTTTGGGACTGCGATGCTTATGTGAAAAAGTTTCAACATGATAAGCTCGAACCCAAACCGGAGAAGTAAATCTTCATAGGATACCCCAAAAGAAACTGTTGGGTACACCTTCTATCACAGATCTGAAGGCAAAATATTCGTTGCTAAGAACGGATCTTTTCTAGAGAAAGAGTTTCTCTCGAAAGAAGTGAGTGGGAGGAAAGTAGAACTTGATGAGGTAATTGTACCTTTTCCCGGATTGGAAAGTAGTACATCACAGGAAATTGTTCCAGTGATTCCTACACCAATTAGTGAGGAAGTTAATGATAATGATCATGAAACTTCTGATCAAGTTTCTGCTGAACGTCGTAGATCAACCAGAGTACGTTCCGCACCAGAGTGGTACGGCAACCCAGTTCTGGAAATCATGTTACTAGACCATGATGAACCTACGAACTATGAGGAAGCGATGATGAGCCCAGATTCCGCAAAATGGCTTGAAGCCATGAAATCTGAGATGGGATCCATGTATGAGAACAAAGTATGGACTTTGGTTGACTTGCCCGATGATCGGCAAGCCATCGAAAATAAATGGATCTTCAAGAGGAAGACCGACGCAGACGGTAATATTACTGTTTACAAAGCTCGACTTGTTGCGAAAGGTTTTCGACAAGTTCAAGGAGTTGACTACGATGAGACTTTCTCACCTGTAGCGATGCTTAAAGTCTGTCCGAATCATGTTAGCAATTGCCGCATTTTATGAAATCCGGCAAATGGATAACAAAACTGCATTCTTTAATAGATTTATTAAAGAAGACTTGTATATGATGCAACCAGAAGGTTTTGTCAATCCTAAAGGTGCTAACAAAATGTGCAAGCTCCAGCGATCCATCTATGGACTGGTGCAAGCATCTCGGAGTTGGAATATAAGCTTTGATAAGTTGATCAAAGCATATAGATTTATACAGACTTACGGTGAAGCCTGTATTTACAAGAAGTGAGTGGGAGCACTACAACCTTTCTGATAAGTATATGTGAATGACATATTGTCGATCGGAAATGATGTAGAATTTTCTGGAAAGCATAAAGGAGTGTTTGAAAGGAGTTTTTTCAAAGAAAGACCTTGGTGAAGCTGCTTACATATTTGGCATCAAGATCTATAGAGATAGATCAAGACGCTTGATAAGACTTTCGATGAGTACATACCTTGATAAGATTTTGAAGTATTTCAAAATGGATCAGTCAAAGAAGAAGTTCTTGCCTGACTTATAAGGTGTGAAGTTGAGTAAGACTCAAAGCCAGACCACGGTAGAAAAATATAGAGAGAATGAAAGTCATTCCCTATGCCTCAGCCATAGGTTCTATAAAGTATGCCATGCTGTGTACAAAACACGTTGTGTACCTTGCCAAGAGTTTGACAGGGAGGTACAATAGTGATCTAGGAGTAGATCACTGTACAACGGTCAAAATTATCCTTAGTAATTGGATGACTAAGGAAATATTTCTCGATTATGGAGGTGATAAAGAGTGCGTCGTAAAGGGTTACGCCGATGCAAGCTTTGACACTAAATCCAGATGACTCTAAGTATCAATCTGGATGCGTATTGAAAGTGGGAGCAATTAGCTAGAGTAGCTCCATGCAGAGCATTGTAGACATAGAAATTTGCGAAATACATAGGGATCTGTATATGACAGACCCGTTGACTAAACTTCTCTCACAAGCAAAACATGATCACACCTTATTACTCTTGGGTATTAATCACATAGCGATGTGAACTAGATTATTGACTCTAGTAAACCCTTTGGGTGTTGGTCACATGGTGATGTGAACTATCGGTATTAAATCACATGGCGATGTGAGCTAGATTATTGACTCTAGTGCAAGTGGGAGACTGAAGGAAATATGCCCTAGAGGCAATAATAAAGTTATTATTTATATTTCCTTATATCATGATAAATGTTTATTATTCATGCTAGAATTGTATTAACCGGAAACTTAGTACATGTGTGAATACATAGACAAAACAGAGTGTCCCTAGTATGCCTCTACTAGACTAGCTCATTGATCAAAGATGGTTATGTTTCCTAACCATAGACATGAGTTGTCATTTGATCAACGGGATCACATCATTAGGAGAATGATGTGATGGACAAGACCCATCCGTTAGCATAGCACTATGATCGTTTAGTTTTTCTGCTATTGCTTTCTTCATGACTTATACATGTTCCTATGACTATGAGATTATGCAACTCCCGAATACCGTAGGAACACCTTGTGTGCTATCAAACGTCACAACGTAACTGGGTGATCATAAAGATGCTCTACAGGTGTCTCCGAAAGTATTTGTGGTGTTGGCATAGATCAAGATTAGGATTTGTCACTCCGAGTGTCGGAGAGGTATCTCTGGGCCCTCTCGGTAACACACATCACAATAAGCCTTGCAAGCAAAAGACTAATGAGTTAGTCACGAGATGATGTGTTACGGAATGAGTAAAGAGACTTGCCGGTAACGAGATTGAACTAGGTATAGAGATACCGACGATCGAATCTCGGGCAAGTAACATACCGTTGACAAAAGGAACAACGTATGTTGTTATGCGGTTCTGACCGATAAAAGATCTTCGTAGAATATGTAGGAGCCAATATGAACATCCAGGTTCCGCTATTGGTTATTGACCGGAGATGAGTCTCGGTCATGTCTACATAGTTCTCGAACCCGTAGGGTCCGCACGCTTAACGTTTAATGACGATCGGTATTATGAGTTTATGAGTATTGATGTACCGAAGGTAGTTCGGAGTCCCGGATGAGATCACGGACATGACGAGGAGTCTCGGAATGTCCGAGACATAAAGATTGATATATTGGACGGCTATATTCGGACACCGGAAGTATACCGGAAAAGTTTCGGATTTATCGGGAATGCCGGAGGGGGTTACCGGAACCCCCTACGAGAGGGGATGGTCCATAGTGGGCCTAAAGGGAAAGAGAGAGGCAGCCCATAGGGCTGGCCGGCGCCCCCACCTAGGGTTCCTAGTTGGACTAGGATTGGGGGGGGCGCCACCTCTCCTATTCCTTTCCCCCTTCTTCCTTTTGGTGAATCCTACTAGGAATAGGATTGCAATCCTATTCCTAGTAGGACTCCTTCCCTAGCCGCACCAGGAAGGGCCGGCCGGCCTCCCTCCCTTGCTCCTTTATATACGGGAGCAGGGGGGCACCCAAAGACACACAAGTTGAATTGTTTTTAGCCGTGTGCGGTGCCCCCCTCCACAGAATCACATCTCGGTCATACCGTCGCGGAGCTTAGGCGAAGCCCTGCGCCGGTGAACACATCATATCCGTCACCACGCCGTCGTGCTGACGAAACTCTCCCGTGAAGCTCAACTGGATCAAGAGCTCGTGGGACGTCATCAAGCTGAACGTGTGCTGAACGCGGAGGTGCCGTACGTTCGGTGCTTGATCGGTTGGATCGTGAAGAAGTTCGACAACATCAACCGCGTCACTTGACGCTTCCGCTCCCGGTCTACGAGGGTACGTAGACACACTCTTCCCTCTCGTTGCTATGCATCTGGTAGATAGATCTTGCGTGATCGTAGGAAAATTTTAAAATACTACGTTCCCCATCAGTGGAGGGGTATAAATAGCCTCCACACAAAATCCAACCGTTACACACATTTGAGCAAACTCGGTGGGACCGAAGTGGACAACTCGGTGAGACCGAGAGTTCAAATAATGTGAACGTTGGGGTTTTCGGTGGGACCGAATATACAATCTCGGTTAGTCCGATTCGTGCAATGACAAGAGCATGCCAGTTTCGGTGGGACCGACTTCATCATCTCGGTGACACCGATTTGATGACAGAAGGTTACAGAACCTTGGCAACTCATGTTTCGGTGAAACCGATTTCAGAATCGGAAAATCCGAGATTACTAGGGTTTGGCTTATGGCTGAGGTGGTTCATCTCGGTGTGACTGAGTTTGGAATATCGGTGGGACCGAGATTACTTATGAGTGTATATGGCAGTGAAAGTTGCTGATAGTTTAGGAGATGTATCACTAAGCACTTGAGCAACCAGATCATCATCATAACCTCATCCCCTTTTAATAGTATTGGCTTTTCCTATGGACTCAATGTGATCTTGGATCACTAAACCAAAAATGGAGTCTTGAGCTTTTGCCAATGCTTGCCTTAGCATTTTGAGGGGTCCACTTCTTTAGTCCTTGCCATGCCAATGTGATTGAATTTCCTGAAACATACTTGATAAAAGCATTAGTCCAACCACAAAGTATGTTGTCATTAATTACCAAAACCACCCAGGGAGCAAATGTGCTTTCAGGCTTACACCTGTTGTATGCGAACGTTAGAGCCTATCACACCCGATCATCACGTGGTGCTTCGGAACAACGATCCTTAGCAACGGTGCACAGTTAGGGGAAACACAATTCTTGAATTTTTTAGTGAAAGATCATCTTATTTACTACCGTCGTTCTAAGCAAATAAGATGCATAAACATGATAAACATCACATGCAATCAAATAAAGTGACATGATATGGCCAATATCATTTTGCTCCTTTGATCTTCATCTCCGGGGCACCATGATCATCCTTGTCACCGGCATGACACCATGATCTCCATCATCGTGTCTTCATGAAGTCGTCTCGCCAAATATTACTTCTACTACTACGGCTAACATTTAGCAATAAAGTAAAGTAATTACATGGCGTTATTCAGTGACACGCAGGTCATACAATAAAATAAGACAACTCCTATGGCTCCTGCCGGTTGTCATACTCATCGACATGCAAGTCGTGATTCCTATTACAAGAACATGATCAATCTCATACATAACATATATCATTCATCACATCTTCTTGGCCATATCACATCACATAGCACATGCTGCAAGAACAAGTTAGACGTCCTCTAATTGTTGTTGCAAGTTTTTACATGGCTGCTATAGGTTTCTAGCAAGAAAGTTTCTTACCTACGCCAAAACCACAACACGATATGTCAATTTCTATTTACCCTTCATAAGGACCCTTTTCATCGAATCCGATCCGACTAAAGTGGGAGAGACAGACACCCGCCAACCACCTTATGCAACTAGTGCATGTCAGTCGGTGGAACCAGTCTCACGTAAGCGTACGTGTAAGGTCGGTCCGGGCCGCTTCATCCCACGATGACGCCGAATCAAGATTGGACTAGTAGCGGTAAGAGAATTGAACAAATCTACGCCCACAACGGATTTGTGTTCTACTCGTGCAAGATGCTACGCAAAGACCTAGCTCTGATACCATTGTTGGGGAACGTAGCAGAATTCAAAAAAATTCCTACGCTTCACCAAGATCAATCTAAGGAGTCATCTAGCAACGAGCATAAAGGAGTGCTTCTACATACCCTTTGTAGATCGCGAGCGGAAGCGTTCAAGAGAACGTGGATGATGGAGTCGTACTCGTCGTGATCCCTATCACCGATGATCCCAGCGCCGAACGGACAGCACCTCCGCGTTCAACACACGTACGATGCAGCGACGTCTCCTCCTTCTTGATCCAGCAAGGGGGGAGGAGAGGTTGATGGAGATCCAGCAGCACAACGGCGTGGTGGTCGATGCAAGGGGAAAAACTGCAGGGCTTCGCCAAGGACCTACGGGAGGAGGGAGAGGTGTAACGGGGGGGAGGAGAGGCGCCAGGGGCTGAGGTGCGGCTGCCCTCTCTCCCCCCACTATATCTAGGGGGCCAGGGGGCGCCGGCCCTAGGAGATGGGATCTCCTAGGGGGGCGGCAGCCAGGGGGGTAGACTTGCCCCCCAAGGCAAGGGTGGCGCCCCCACCCCTAGGGTTCCCAATCCTAGGCGCAGGGGGGAGTGATAACCCTCAACCGTAAGGGATCGAGATAGTCTTCGCGGGTAAGAATAACCCAATTTATTGATTCGACACACGGGGAGCCAAAGAGTATTTATAAGCTTTGACAGTTGAGTTGTCAATTCAACCGCACCTGAAATATACTTACTTGCAACAAAAGATAAGTGGTAACAGTGATATGATAGTGATGATAGTGATAGTAAAAGTAAACGGCAAAAGTAAATAGTAAAGGTAAATGGCAAAAGTAGCAACTAATGACAAGCAGGATTTAAAACACTGTAGGCTAGGGAGACGGATGGTTGGGCGCTGCATGGATGAGATATATCATGATTCTAACTTGGGGCACGGCACACGGAAAAGTAATGATCATCTAGGCAAATATCAAATATTAGGCATGTATCTCGTAGGTAGTTGTACATGCTTGCAATAAGAACTTGCACAACATCTTTTGTCCTACCATCCCGCTACGAACGGGGCCAAAAGGAACTTATGGAGATTAAGGTGCTCCTATCAAAGAGCACCAGAACAAAGCAATGGACTCAATGGATACATGTAATCCTCAAACTACGGACCATCCCCTTTGGTGTCCCAAGCTGTCACTTTTGGGATCGCCGGTTCCGAACCGTAATAGGTGCTAACAACTCATAGGTAGGATCAAGAACACAAACATATTCATGCAAACACATATGGTTCAGATCTGAAATCATGGCACTCGGGCCCTAAGTGACAAGCATTAAGAATAACAAGTTGAAGCAAAGATGATAAACACCATAGTAGATGATAGGCAACATGCCCCCAACGATCTGACAAACTATTACATGATCTAACTCATCCAATCCCTACCATCCCCTTCGCCTACAGCAGGGGATTACTCACACATGGAAGGAGAAGTCATGGAGGGATGATGGAGTGGTGATGATGATGACGATGGCGACGATCTCCCCTCTCCGGAGGCCAATTCAGCCTCCAGATTAGCCCTCTCGAAAAAGAACAGAGGGTGGCGGCGGCTCCGTGACGAAAACTGGGAAAAGAACTTCTGATCTGGGATTTCTCCGTCACGAGCTAAAATACGAGTCAAAGTAGGGCACTAGGGGAGGTGGGGCCCACCCAGGCGACCCCCCGGCGCGGCCAGGGGCTGGGCCGCGCCACCAGGGCGCCTGGGGCCCCCCTGCCCCCCTGGTCCCTCTTCTGGCTCCGGGTTCCTTCGGGTGCGTGGATTTTCTGTGATTTTTCGTGGATTTTTCTGAGATACCTAAAAATCCGTTTTCCTGCACACAATAAAACCATACAGGCAGCTCTGCTGAAAACAGCGTCAGTCCGGGTTAGTTTAGTTCAAATCATGCAAGAATGAGGTCAAAACAATATCAAAAGTGTTTGGAAAAGTAGATATGTTTGAGACGTATCAACTCCCCTAAGCTTAGCATATTGCTTGTCCTCAAGCAATTCAGTTCAACGAACTGGACGCGACAAAGAAAACTTTGACAAACTCTTTTGCTTCATTAGATGTATATAAGCATGTACTACGAAAAGAGCCTAGCAAGTATTGAAACAGTACTATGAGGACAATGCACGGAGCAATCCTTCTTTCAAGTGACCAATCACAAATACTTAAAAGTAAATAATATATTACTGAAAATCAAGACAAGATTACATTGCACATAGCTTGAGCATATTAGGGTGGTACCTCGCTAGCCTCCATGAGTGAAGCAAAACATAAATGCAGAAACTCCTCCAGAGTTTTAAAGGAGACTAGAACTAAGAATTTCAGAATAAATCATATCACAAGCATGCAGAAGACAATGTAATACTTTGGGACAATGCACATTACACTCAGAATGACACTTATGCTCTCCTAGTTGGTGCTTTGAAGAAAGAAGGTGGAGACTCTCGAACCGTGGCTTTTGTTGGCAAGGTTGAAAACCCGTGGTCGGAAACAAAAACTAAACATGTACCAGAGCTCTTGGTTTTAAAAACAGAGGTAAAAAACGTTTTTGAGAGGCGCATATTTCGTCAACGAATGCTAGTAGATAACCCAATCACTTCTTGAGCTAGAAAAGTCTCGAGGAACGGCTCCCGCATGAGGACGATCACATCCTCTTAATCTCCTTTGTTTATCACTGCCAAAGTTTTCTGATTTCTCATGAACAAAGCGTGAAGGAGGGTTTGTTTGTTGTATTATCTTTTATGAAACGGGCGCACTCTATGCCAGTTCCTTATCGTATTAGGGGTTTGCACATTAGACATACAATCCAGGGGTGAAACTTGTCCAACTTAAAAAGATCATGAATTAACTACTACTTCCTCATGAGCTAAAACAGAGGCACAAAAAGAGAAATGCTTTTGATTAATTTCGAGATGGTACACGAAAGTCTTCGTTAGGAATGGCAGGTAAATACCATGTATAGGAAGGTATGGTGAACTCATATGGCATAACAGGTTTTAAGGATTTTGGATGCACAAGCAGTCAGTCCGCTTAGTACAGGTGGAGGTTAGCAAAAGACTGGGAAGCGACCAACTAGAGAGCAATAACAGTCATAATCATGCAGAGCGACAAAGCAACATTGAATCGGGCATGGAAGTGATATAACTATTCTAAAACTCAAAGATCATCAAGGCAGAGAGCAGACTTTTTAGTCTCAAACATGTGTAAGCATGTGCCAAGTCAATCCAAAAATTCTCTAAAGGGAAATACCACCTTAGTATACCGAACTATGAACAATGCAATGCATGTAGATCATTTCAATAACACATTATATACTCTAGCTATTCGAGACTAGCCACAAGGAAAGCATGAACCACTGGAAGAGCATTGTAAACATAGCACTATGTCGCTACAAGCTGGTCTCTAGATCATAAGTACAGGCATATGTACAAAAGTAGAAACAAGAAGAGTTCATACCGGTCTTCCTTGTTGCTTCCTTTCAGTCGATCTTCGTCATTACTGCCTCGTCACTTGCACGATCGAACGTAGGAAATATAATTAAATGCCATCACGGACTCGAGCTGAACTCTGAAAACAAAGCAAACTAGAGAGAAAAGGAAATCTTTTTGGATTATTTCAAAGGTTGAACGAAAGCAAAAGAAAGAGAAAATCTTTTTGTTGTTTTTGCGAAGAGAGAAATAAAGAAGAACGGGCAAAAGCTTCGAAAAGATCAAAGCGAATAAAACGGATAGTGCAATGGAAAAGTGAGAGGGGCACGTACTCCCCCAAGCTTAGGCTTTTGGCCTAAGTTGGTAGCAGCTACTGCCCCCAGGAGCCTCCTGCTCCGGGGGTATGGTGGTGAGTCCAAGGGTCGTAGAAGGATGCCGGCGCATAAACCGAACTCCTCGGAGTCTCCCACGAGGAAGGGTCCGTACGCCAAGCAGAGGAAGACCCTTCACCAAACTCGGTGGCGGTATCTCCCTGAAAAGGTGGTAACTCACCGTGCTCCTCCTCGTCGGGCACAACCCCCTCCACGGGGTTATGAAACTGATACTGGGCCATGAACTCATCGAACTGGACAACATCAAAGGACCATCCGTTCCTACGAGAAAAATCAAACAAAAGAGGTGCAGGTAGACGGATCTCGCGTTCCGCGGCAGTTCCGAAACGCAAGATATAAACAAGATTATCCAGCTCAGAAGCCATGGTAACAAACTTATGCCTTTTCATAGCAGCAAGATCAAAGCTTAAATAAGTAAAAGGATTATCATCAGGGTGTGGGGTGCCTCCAAGATGTTCTAAGATAAGTGTGGCATAAATGCCACCATATAAGTCTCCCTTGTTACCGTTCATAGCAAGGCGTCGAGCAACTAAGGCACCCAGATTATAATCAGACCTCCCTGAGAGGGCTGCTGCCAGGATAGCAATATCCGGAGCAGAAATGTTGCTCGTGTTGTCACGAGCTAACACCCCTCTAGCAACATAATATGCAAAATACCTGAGGTGAGGAAATAAGATGCTGGAGATCTTCGACCGATGAATATCCCACGTACCCATGCTGCAGAGAGAGTTGATGACGATTTTTAGCTCGGAGGGCTGAGTGGCCATCCTAGCCGTCCTCCCAACGTTTGGCACACCTATTATTTCACAAAACTTTCCCAAAGTCATGGTGATAAGATCATTGTAAATTTTAAACTCAATAGCACCTGAATCAGGATTATATCTAAAACTGTTAATGAAACTGGAGGTGAGTTTTTGATACTGAGTAACACGGCACATGACGAGCCGTGTCAAACCTGCATTAGCACAAAGATTATAAAACTCATCCTTGATTCCCGCAGCTTCAAGTGATTCATCACATGGAAACGTCATCGCACGTGCTGGACTTGTGTCTTCCAACAACTCCAGGGGCACATGATCTTCATTATAGCTCATCCTAGCAGTCGAGGGTGAAGCTGCGGATCTAGTAACTCGATCGGAGTGTGCGGGCCTCCTCTTCTCAAGCCACCCTTTTGCCCTTCCTAACAAACTCATTTCTGAAATTTTTGGCAATTTACAAAAACGAGGATTAAAACAAGGTGAGTTAAGGCAAACTACTCAACTCACTTGCCCAAGACATAAACTTGCATCAAAACTTGGAAAATAACTTTCTACACATGCATGCAAGCTCATCTATACAGCACCAAGAACTACTAAATACTCACAAATGAAGCCACCAATCAGAAATCTAATTGGAGGGGTGGAGGAGTCACATACCAGGGAGTATTTGTTCAAAATCTCAGCTCAAATGGTGGGCTGTAGAGAGAGATCGAAGAATCGCCTCCAAGAACAGCAAGAACACAAGAACAAGTGTAGAACTCGCGTTTTTGGAGAAAAAGAGAGAGGGAGGAAGAAGACATACCTGGAGGGGGGCCATGTGGGCCCCAGGCGCCCTGTGGGCGCGGCCAGGGGCTGGGCCGCGCCAGCTGGCCGCCTGGGCCACTGGTGGGTCCCCCTGGCTGGCCCCAGGTCCCTCTGGGTCACTCCCGACGTGGAAATTTTTATTTTAATTTTTCTGGAATTTTTCTGAAAACTTCACTGTTGAAATTTTTTCGAAGTTCAAAAAGCTGCGAAACTCTCTGAAAACTTGAAGCAGTGAGTAGTATTGTGAAGCTTCAAAACATAAACACTTGGTACAACAAGTAGAACAAAAGCTAAAAACAAATGAAAACATAACAAGCTCAACTTTTTATCTATATAAAACATGTTTACTAGTAAGGTTGATCAAGTCTTACCAACAAACAGGCGATATATAGAGCAAAAAGTCTCACCTCTTACGAAGTAATCACTAAACCTTTACTTTGATGGACGTTGTCCCCACCATGATAGTTTTGTATTTGTGAGGCACATGTAGTGGACAATCCCATTCTCCAATCTTCACGGTCTCGATATTTTCTATAGAGTTGAGACCATGCCTCCTGTCGATCTTCTTTGGAAAATATACCGTGTGTTCTTTATCATTTACATTGAAGGTAACCTTCCCTTTATTGCAATCAATAATAGCACCTGCGGTGTTAAGAAAAGGTCTACCAAGAATAATGGACATGCTTCCATCCTCGAGCATGTCAAGCACAACAAAATCAGTAAGAATCAAACAATTAGCAACTTCTACGGGAACATCCTCACAAATACCTATTGGAACGGCGGTTGACTTGTCAGCCATCTGAAGGGAGATATCTGTAGGAATTAGTTTCTCTAAACAGAGCCTCTCGTAAAGAGAGAGAGGCATAACACTCACTCCTGCTCCAAGATCACATAAAGCATTTTTGACATAATTGTTCTGTATGGAGCAAGGAATGGTGGGTATACCTGGATCACCGAGCTTCTCAGGAATCTTGCCACTGAAAGAGTAGTTAGCAAGCATAGTAGATATTGCTTCATTAGGAACTTTTCTTTTATTGGTGACAATATCTTTCATATATTTTGAATAAGGAGGTAACTTAATAGCTTCAGTCAAAGGAATTTGAAGAAAAAGAGGTTTAATCCACTCACAAAACTTATTGTAATGCTCTTCTTCTTTGGATTTGATGGACTTACCTGGAAAGGGCATGGGTTTCTGCACCCATGGTTCTCTTTCCTTCCCATGTTTTCTTGCGATGAAGTCTTCTTTAGTGTACCTCTTACGTTTGTCAGGTGCTTCTTCTTCTCGAACTTCAGGCGGATCATTCTTCTCATTATCCTTACCTTCAGGTTCAGCACCATCTTCAGTCTCAGCATCGGAGATAGATACACTGTTGGGATCAACAGCTGGCTCCTCATCTGCAATAGGATCATTATAATTGTCAGCCTCCTTATGTTTCTTCTTCTTCTTTGGAGAGGCAACAATTTCTTCTTCCTGCATTTGAGAATCTTGCTCGATTCTCCTCGGATGCCCCTCTGGATAGAGAGGATCTTGAGTGCTAGTTCCTCCTTGGGTCTTAATCCCGAAAGCCTGCAAATTATCTTGTTTGGAATTGTTAGCAAGCAAATCTTTTTGCACATTAGAAATTTGGTCAAGTTGAGTTTGAACCATATGAAAATGTTTCACAAGACATTGAACATCATTAACGTTCTACCTAGAACATCAAGCAGACTTTTGATAGCAAGGGAATTATCATGCAACTGACTTTGTATCCTCTCATTAAAATGATTTTGTTTCATAATAAAATTATCAAACTCATCCAAACATTGATCGGGAGGCTTACCACGAGGGATGTCGCTTGCGTTGAAATCTAAAAGAGATTGTACCTCTACCATAGGAGGGTGAGTGGTAGGCTCACACAGCTTCTCAATAGGTGGTAGATTCTTCACGTCTTCAGCTTTAATACCTTTCTCTTTAATAGACTTCTTTGCTTCTCGCATATCTTCGGGGCTTAGAACAAACATGCCCCTCTTCTTTGGTGGTGGAGGTGGTTCAGGGACGGACCAATCTTCATGATTTTTGGCAATACTGCCCATCAAATCTTCTGCATCGTCCGGTGTCCTTTTCCTGAAAACACAACCAGCACAACTGTCCAAATAGGACATGGATTCATCAGTTAGACCAGCATAGAATATATTGATTAATTCGTTCTTAGGGACTTCATGTCCTGGTCTAGCCCAAATCAGACCGCAGTACCTCCCCCAAGCTTTAGGGAGGGACTCATCCTGCAACTGTTTAAAGTTATAAATTCTTTGTAAAGCAGCATGTTGCATGTGAGCAGGAAAGTACTTATCAACAAAAGAGTGAGCTAAGTCTTGAGGACTCTTAATGGAACCGCATGGAAGTGAATCATACCATGCTTTAGCACCTTCCTTCAAGGAGAAAGGAAGAATCTTGGTCACATAAAAGTATCATATCTTCTCATCTGTGGTAAACAGGCCACCCAACTCACCGAGTTTAGTCAGGTGTGCAATAGCATCATCATTTTCTCTGCCATAAAAGGGGCCAGCTTCAACCATAGTTATAAATGAAAGATCAACAGAGAAATCATAATCAGGATCATCAATGCATATAGGAGATGTAGCAAATTCAGGATCAGGAACGGTTTTGTTCTTCAAAGAGTGTTTTTCAAACAGTTTCTTAATAACTTCAGGGTCAGAGCCAGAAAACTCTGTCAGTTCCCTGCATAAATCTTCATCAAGCATATAGTAATCATCATCAAGGAGTCTCTCCTTGAGTTTACTCAAATCAGGATAATCATAAGTTTCACCAATAGGGTAGCGAGTAACAGGAATTTCAATTCCAGACTTTTTAGCAGCAGCAGCGATCTGTTTCTCAAGAGCATAACCAAGTGAACTAATATCATCAACAGTAGTAGAAGCATCATCAAGAGTATCGGACATAGTAACAGATTCAGTAGGAGCATCATGTGGTGGTGGTGAGGCAAACTTACTCATAACAGAAGGTGAATCAAGTGTAGCACTAGTGCTCAGAACAGTACCTCTTCTTGTAGTGGATAGTAAGATCGGAACCTTGGGGTCTCCTTTCTTACACATAGCGGACGAAGTGCAGCAGGTAGGATACTTCAAGTAGACTTGTAAATATTGCTATGCTCCCCGGCAACGGCGCCAGAAAATGGTACTTGATAACCCTCAACCGTAAGGGATCGAGATAGTCTTCGCGGGTAAGAATAACCCAATTTATTGATTCGACACACGGGGAGCCAAAGAGTATTTATAAGCTTTGACAGTTGAGTTGTCAATTCAACCGCACCTGAAATATACTTACTTGCAACAAAAGATAAGTGGTAACAGTGATATGATAGTGATGATAGTGATAGTAAAAGTAAACGGCAAAAGTAAATAGTAAAGGTAAATGGCAAAAGTAGCAACTAATGACAAGCAGGATTTAAAACACTGTAGGCTAGGGAGACGGATGGTTGGGCGCTGCATGGATGAGATATATCATGATTCTAACTTGGGGCACGGCACACGGAAAAGTAATGATCATCTAGGCAAATATCAAACATTAGGCATGTATCCCGTAGGTATTTGTACATGCTTGCAATAAGAACTTGCACAACATCTTTTGTCCTACCATCCCGCTACGAACGGGGCCAAAAGGAACTTATGGAGATTAAGGTGCTCCTATCAAAGAGCACCAGAACAAAGCAATGGACTCAATGGATACATGTAATCCTCAAACTACGGACCATCCCCTTTGGTGTCCCAAGCTGTCACTTTTGGGATCGCCGGTTCCGAACCGTAATAGGTGCTAACAACTCATAGGTAGGATCAAGAACACAAACATATTCATGCAAACACATATGGTTCAGATCTGAAATCATGGCACTCGGGCCCTAAGTGACAAGCATTAAGAATAACAAGTTGAAGCAAAGATGATAAACACCATAGTAGATGATAGGCAACATGCCCCCAACGATCTGACAAACTATTACATGATCTAACTCATCCAATCCCTACCAACCCCTTCGCCTACAGCAGGGGATTACTCACACATGGAAGGAGAAGTCATGGAGGGATGATGGAGTGGTGATGATGATGACGATGGCGACGATCTCCCCTCTCCGGAGGCCAATTCAGCCTCCAGATTAGCCCTCCCGAAGAAGAACAGAGGGTGGCGGCGGCTCCGTGACGAAAACTGGGAAAAGAACTTCTGATCTGGGATTTCTCCGTCATGAGCTAAAATACGAGTCAAAGTAGGGCACCAGGGGAGGTGGGGCCCACCCAGGCGACCCCCCAGCGCGGCCAGGGGCTGGGCCGCGCCACCAGGGCGCCTGGGGCCCCTGCCCCCCTGGTCCCTCTTCTGGCTCCGGGTTCCTTCGGGTGCGTGGATTTTCTGTGATTTTTCGTGGATTTTTCTGAGATACCTAAAAATCCGTTTTCCTGCACACAATAAAACCATACAGGCAGCTCTGCTGAAAACAGCGTCAGTCCGGGTTAGTTTAGTTCAAATCATGCAAGAATGAGGTCAAAACAATATCAAAAGTGTTTGGAAAAGTAGATACGTTTGAGACGTATCAGGGAGGCCCAAGGGGGTGCGCGAGCCCACTATGGGCTGGTCCCCCTCCCCCTATGGCCCATGGGGCCCTCCGAGATGGGTGGCCCCACCCGGTGGACCCCCGGGACCCTTTCGGTGGTCCCGGTACACTATCGGTGACCCCCGGAACTCTCCCGATGGCCGAAACTGGACTTCATATATATAATTCTTTACCTCCGGACCATTCCGGAACTCCTCGTGACGTTCGAGATCTCATCCGGGACACCGAACAACATTCGGGTTACCATGTGCATATATCTCTACAACCCTAGCGTCACCGAACCTTAAGTGTGTAGACCCTACGGGTTCGGGAGACACGTAGACATGACCGAGACGACTCTCCGGTCAATAACCAACAGCGGGATCTAGATACCCATGTTGGTTCCCACGTGTTCCTCGATGATCTCATCGGATGAACCACGATGTCAAGGATTCACTTAATCCTGTATGCAATTCCCTTTGTCTATCGGTATAGTACTTGCCCGAGATTCGATCGTCGGTATACCGATACCTTGTTCAATCTCGTCATGGAAAGTCTCTTTACTCGTTCCGTAATCCATCATCCCATGACTAACTCCTTAGTCACATTGAGATCACTATGATGATGTCTTACCGAGTGGGCCCAGAGATACCTCTCTGTCATACGGAGTGACAAATCCCAGTCTCGGTTCGTGCCAACCCAACAGACACTTTCGGAGATACCCGTTGCGTACCTTTATAGCCACCCAGTTACGCTGTGACGTTTGGCACACCCAAAGTATTCCTACGGTATCCGGGAGTTGCACAACCTCATGGTCTAAGGAAATGATACTTGACATTGGAAAAGCTTCAGCATTACGAACTACACGATCTTGTGCTAGGCTTAGGATTGGGTCTTGTCCATCACATCATTCTCCTAATGATGTGATCCCGTTATTAATGACATCCAATGTCCATGGCCAGGAAACCGTGACCATCTGTTGATCAACGAGCTAGTAACTAGAGGCTTACCAGGGACACTTTGTGGTCTATGTATTCACACATATATCGTTGTTTCCGTACAATACAATTCAAGCATGAATAATAGACAATTATGATGAACAAGGAAATATAATAATAACCATTTTATTATTGCCTCTAGGGCATATTTCCAACAGGGGGGCGCGCCCCCCACCCTCGAGGACAGCCCGTGGGCCCCCAAGTGTGGATATTCTTGCCAGTATTTTTTATATTTTCTGAAATAAATCTCCGTTGATTTTCAGGAGATTCCGAGAACTTTTTATTTCTGCACAAAAACAACACCATGGCAGTTCTGCTGAAAACAACGTCAGTCCGGGTTAGTTCCATTCAAATCATGCAAGTTAGAGTCCAAAACAAGGGCAAAAGTGTTTGGAAAAGTAGATATGTTGCAGACGTATCATTCTTCTCTAAACTCTTTATGTATGATTATAATATCCTTGAAAGTCTCTTTGAATTATTGGTTTGGTTTGGCCTACTAGATCTATAGTTCTTGCAATGGGAGAAGTGCTTGGCTTTGGGTTGAATCTTGCGGTGTCCTTTCCCAGTGACAGTAGGGGCAGCAAGGCACATATTGTATTGTTGCCATCGAGGATAAAAAGATGGGGTTTATATCATATTGCTTGAGTTTATCCCTCTACATCATGTCATCTTGCTTAAGGCATTACTCTGTTCTTATGAACTCAATACACTAGATGCATGCTGGATAGCGGTCGATGTGTGGAGTAATAGTAGTAGATGCAGAATCGTTTCGGTCTACTAGTCTCGGACGTGATGCCTATATATAATGATCATGCCTAAATAGTCTTGTAATTATTCGCTTTTCTATCAATTGCTCGACAGTAATTTGTTTACCCGCCGTAGAATATCGCTATCATGAGAGAAGCCACTAGAGAACACTATGGCCCCCAGGTCTATTCTCAACATATCAATCTACGCCTACTTTACTTTTTCCACTTTTACTTTCTGTTCTTATAACCAAAAATACCAAAAATATCAAACTATCATCTCTATTAGATCTCACTTTCGTAAGTGACCGTAAAGGGATTGACAACCCCTTATCGCATTGGCTGCGAAGTTCTTATTTTTTTGTGCAGGTGCGAGGGACTCGCGCGTGGTCTCCTACTAGATTGATACCTTGGTTCTCAAAAACCGAGGGAAATACTTACGCTACTGTGCTGCATCTCCCTTTCCTCTTCAAGGGAATACAACGCAAGCTCGAGAAGTAGCAGGGAGCCAACGGCTGCAACACAGGAGAGAGATGAGGAAAATACGGAGAGGTGGCGGCATCTAGGAGGACGGAAGGGCGTGGAAGCTAGGTTTTCACCGGGCATTTGATGTGAATGATTGATGGCTGCTAAAGCTATGTCAGTTTTTTCCCCAAAGAGGAAGGGATGATGCAGTATAGCAGCGGTAGGTATTTCCCTCAGTGATGAAACTAAGGTTATCGAACCAGTAGGAGAACCAAGCAACACAACGTAAACAACATCTGCACACAAATAACAAATACTCGCAACCCAACGTGTAAAAGGGGTTGTCAATCCCTTCCGGGTAACAGACGTGAGAGAGATATAAATATTGATACATTGAATGATAAATAAGATAAATTGCAGCAAGGTATTTTTGGGTTTTTGGTTTAATAGATCTGAAAATAAAAGCAAAGGAAAATAGACCACGAAGGCAAATAATATGAGAAAGAGACCCGGGGGCCATAGATTTCACTAGTGGCTTCTCTCGAGAAAATAGCAAATGATGGGAAAATAATTACTATTGGGCAATTGATAGAATTTCAAATAACCATGATGATATCCAGGCAATGATCATTATAGGCATCACGTTCAAGATTAGTAGACCGACTCCTGCCTGCATCTACTACTATTACTCCACACATCGACCGCTATCCAGCATGCATCTAGTGTATTAAGTTCATGGAAAAACATAGTGATGCAATAAGAATGATGACTTGATGTAGACAAGATCTATTTATGTAGAAATAGACCCCATCGTTTTATCCTTAGTAGCAACGACACATACGTGTCGGTTCCCCTTCTGTCACTAGGATCAAGCACCGTAAGACCGAACCCACTACAAAGCACCTCTTCCCATGGCAAGATAAAGAGATCAGGTTGGCCAAACAAAACCCAATATCAGAGAAGAAATACGAGGCTATAAGAAATCATGCATATAAGAGATCAAAAAAAGACTCAAATAATTTTCATGGATATAAAAAGATAGATCTGATCATAAACTCAAAGTTCATCAGATCCCAACAAACACACCACAAAAGAGTTACATCATATGGATCTCCAAGAGACCATTGTACTAGCTACTGACTACGGACCCGAAGGTCTACAAGGAACTACTCACGCATCATCAGAGAGGCACCAATGGAAGTGGTGAACCCCTCCGTGATGGTGTCTAGATTGGATCTGGTGGTTCTGGACTCTGCGACGGCTGGATCGAAATTCCGTCTGCTCCCCTAGGGTTCTAGAATATTGGGGTATTTATAGAGCAAAGAGGCGGTCCGGGGGGCACCCGAGGTGGGCACAACCCACCAGGGTGCGCCTGGGCCTCCTGGCACGCCCTAGTGGGTTGTGCTCCCCTTGGAGCACCCCCAGGTGCTGCCTTGGCCCATTGGGTTTCTTCTGGTCCAAAAAAATTCCACAAAAAGTTTCACTGCGTTTGGACTCCGTTTGATATTGATTTCCTGGGATGTAAAAAACATGCAGAAAATAGCAACTGGCACTTGGCACTATGTCAATAGGTTAGTACCAAAAAATGATATAAAATGACTAGAAAATGATTGTAAAACATCCAAGAATGATAATATAACAACATGGGACAATAAAAAATTATAGATACATTGTAGACGTATCAATGACCCACTCTCACGCTAAGCTGGCAAAACGCACTACAATGTTGGTTCCTCAGGCAAACAAGGCTCACCCATGAGGCACACAGAAGCGAAAATAACATGTAAACAAGAATGGACGGTTGAGTCTTTGACATGGCTGTAAAAAGCGCTGGTACGTAGATCAAGTGCACCGCAAGGACCGGCGGACACAGATGGCCCATAACAGTGGGTAGCTTCGCGTGGTTTATATGTTTCGGGTAGCATCGCGTGGTTTAGAGCAACTCCAGCTGCGCCCCCAACAGGCCCCCCTAGGCAACTTTTTTGGCACCAGCGCTGAAAAAATGCCCAATCGTGCCCCCAAGACGCCGAAATATGCCGGCTCGGCCCGTTTTTGGGCCCAGCGGCCGCAGGCCGAACCCGGCGCACTGGGGGCGCTTGGGGGCTCCGACGCAAGGGAAAAACACGCCTGGCCCACACAGTCAGGCGAAAAAGTAAGCCAACAGTCCAGATTCGTCCCCCACCCCCCGCGCGCTCGGCCGCCAACCTGCCGATCCCGGCGCCGCCCACCGCCCACCACCGCTAGATAGGCCGTTCCCTGCTGGAAAAGAGAAGAGATTTCGGCCGCGGCAGGCACTCCACCACCACCCGGGCGATTTTTCCGGCATTTCGGCCGCGCAGGGCAGTGTACCGGCGGGTGTGCGTCTAGCACGCCCGCAAGGTGTTCGACAGTTTGCCCGCTCGGCAATGGACTCGTACGACGAGGAGGCGCTCGCTGCGCTGCTGGAGGAGGAAGCTGATGCCGGCGTCCATGAAGAGAAACATCTCATGGTCCTCGCTGCCCTCGCTGGCCTGCTCGCGAGCAATGAAAAGCCACAGCGAGGTGGCTCAGCGTCAGGGCGGATGAAAGCGAAGAACCGACATCATCTGGAAGGCTACTGCATGCTCTACTCCGACTACTTCGCCGATGCTCCACTGCACGGCAACAAAGTATTTCGGCGCCGTTGTCGGATGAGCCGAAAGCCTTTCCTCTGGATTGTGAATTCCATCAGGGAGTTCGACAACTACTTCAAGTGCAAGAAGGACTGCACCGGCAAACTTGGATTCACCTCAATCCAGAAGTGCACGACAGTGATGAGGATGCTTGCATACGGAGCTCACGGTGATTCACTCGACGAGTATAGGCGCATGGCTGAGTTCACCATCTTTGAGTGTTTCTACAAGTTTTGCAGGGCAGTGGTGGTAGTGTTTGGACCGTAATACTTGCGAACACCCAATGCGGAAGGCACCGCTCGGATCCTAGCACAGAATGCAGCGAGAGGATTCCCTGGGATACTTGGAAGCATCGACTGCATGCATTGGAAATGGAAGAACTGTCCATTTGCTTGGCAGAGGATGTACAAAGGCGCCAAAGGCGGTTGCAGTGTGGTACTAGAGGCAGTGGCCACACATGACCTTTGGATTTGACACTCCTTCTTTGGTATGCCAGGAACTCACAATGACATCAAGGTGCTGCAGTGCTCCCCTGTCTTTGCCAAGCTTGTCGAAGATCATTCTCCTCCGGTGAACTTTGAGGTCAATGGACGGCGGTACAACAAGGGGTACTACCTATCTGATGGCATCTATCCGAGATGGTCGACATTTGTGAAGACTATCTCAAACGTTGTGCCAGGAGGCAAGAAGTCTCACTTTGCCAAGGTTCATGAGTCTTGCAGGAAGGATGTCAAGCGGGCATTTGGTGTGCTCCAGTCTCGATTTGCTGTTGTCCGGTACACTGCTCAGACATGGTCGAAAGATCAAATGTGGGAGATCATGACTTGTTGTGTCATCTTGCACAACATGATCATTGAGAGTGAGCAGGAAGAGCCAGTGTTTGACACTGAACCATACTACAGGCAGGGTCCTCTTGCCCAAGTCGATCACCACCTACCGGCAACCTGGACTGCCTACCTCAATATGCGCCAGGAGATCCAAGACCCACATGTGCATCAACAACTGCAGCAGGATCTGTGTTGGAGATATGCCCTAGAGGCAATAATAAAAGCATTATTATTATATCTCCTTGTTCATGATAATTGTCTGTTATTCATGCTTGAATTGTATTGTACGGAAACAGCGATACATGTGTGAATACACAGACCATAATGAGTCCCTGGTAGGCCTCTAGTTACCAGCTCGTTGATCAACAGATGGTCACGGTTTCCTGACCATGGACATGAGATGTCAGTGATAATGGGATCACATCATTAGGAGAATGATGTGATGGACAAGACCCAAACTTGAGCATAACACGAGATCGTATAGTTCGTAATGCATAAGCTTCTCGGTGTCAAGTATTTATTCCTTAGACCATGAGGTTGTACAACTCCCGGATACCGTAGGAGTACTTTGGGTGTGCCAACCGTCACAACGTAACTGGGTGGCTATAAAGGTACGCATCGGGTATCTCCGAAAGTGTCTGTTGAGTTGGTACGAACCGAGACTGGGATGTTGTCACTCCGTATGACGGAGAGGTACCTCTGGGCCCACTCGGTAAGACATCATCATAATGAGCTCAATGTGACTAAGTAGTTAGTCACGGGATGATGGATTACGGATCGAGTAAAGAGACTTGCCATGACGAGATTGAACAAGGTATCGGGAATACCGACGATCGAATCTCGGGCAAGTACCGTACCGAT